>BPLQ01000269.1:600000-863140 GCA_021605075.1 Caerostris darwini
ATAAAAACTGATCTAGTTAGGCATAAATGAAATGTAGTCCTTTTACTTTTACAGTAGCAATATACGGAAGCGGAAAAAGTAATCTTTGCATTTAAATATTGAGAACGAGAAAAATTATGTCGAATCTCAGACATAATATTAAAAAAAAAAAATCCAAACAACTCCCAGTTTTAAAGCCTGTTTAGATTAACTTGACGAGTAAAAATAAGTTCTAATTCACGTTTTGAATTGCACGTAACAGCCATTAGTTTATAAATACATTCGAAAACATTGTTTAATTGCTTCTTGTATAATTATTTTAGAAACGTGAAGATTCTTTTATACATTGTATACATAAGAAAGTTTTCACATTTCTGAAGTAGCTTGTAATAAACTGTAAAAGGTGTTTTTATAGGTAACAGTTTTTAAGTTAAACTATTTTTTTTACTTATGAGAAAGAATTTTCCACTACTTATTCCATATAAGAAATTATTTCGCATATTCTTTTGAAACTAATTATATTACACCATCCATTAAAATATTAATAATTATTTGATAATTAAATTCTACTTAACCTCTGCTTAAGATAACTTTTATCTCAAGCAGAGATTGACTAGAATTTAATTAAGTAATTAATGATTAATTTTACAACAAGAAATTCTAAGTCCTCATTTATAAATTAGTTCTGAAATCCTGTTAAATTTCAGTTTTATTAGGAATTTTAATTTTTCTACAATTTCATAGCAAATATTCAGCTCTGTTTGAACTATTCTTTTAGTTTAAAAAAAAAATTAAATTATTTTTTGAAACATTAGGGAAATTTACATAGAAGTATTGAATAACAGAACAATGCTTCAAATTTAAGAGTTAATATTGAGTAGCTATACAATAGAGTGAATAGAATATATTAGAGTACATAGTCTATTTCAAAGTTGATACGAATTTAAGAGTTAATATTGTTGGTTTTCCAAAATGATTTATTTTCTAAAACTTATTACTAGATATTCATTCCAATTAAAACGATTTCCAGCCAAGTGAGCAATTTAGATACATTTTTCCGAAAAGCCTCGTTTAAAGTAGATACTGGCTATAATACTGGCTTTCGATTTACTAGTGATATAATTACAACCAAATAATAAAAATTAACAGATATTATTTTAGTTTTAAGAATGTAATGGTAACAATACAAATAGTTAATTAAATCTGATTTTCGTCTGAAAAACTAGTGAAATCCATACATATCTAGATGAGTTTATAGTGGGAGTAAAAAAAATGTTTAATACTGTAAATATTATTTTACAACATTTTGGAGCAATAGTGTGGAATAGCAGTTTTCTCATGGAACAATAGTATCCTAGTGGCCATACTGATAGTGCCCCCTGGTCCCATACAAAGAGAACTCAATTCTGCTGATGCTGTCCTCAGCAGTTATTTCTTTGGAAAGAAGTAGATTTAGTGGAAATTGGGATAAAGTATCGTATCAGCAATAGAACTTCTTTGTTGGGTTTTCTGAAAAATCTTTCTTGAAAGCCTTATTTCCCTCACACCATTTTAGGTAACGACATAGACATATCGATGTAGCGATTCTATTGTAGCGAACTCAATACTGAAAAAATATTATTATGGAAAATAATTCATTGTACCGATTCTGAAATTACTATGAAAATTAAAATGACTACAAGTAATATTTTTTAGATTTTTTAATAAATGTTTAATATCTGATGAAATCAAGAGTCGGAAACTGCATCGTATTAGTTAAAAGTGGCAAAGTGTAAAGTACAGGACAATTTGCGGAAACGCAGAGAATGAATTCAATATATTAACTATGTTTGGTCTAATCTATTCCTTAAAATATTTCATAATGTTTGGTCTTATCTATTCCGTAAAATACTTCATAATGTTTGACATAAATCTTTCTGTGATCAAATTTGATGTAAAACGATAGTAGTAAAAACATTTTTCAAAGTTTGTAATTGCGTTTCTCAATAGTTTATTTTCTTGTATTAAAATTCATGATAAAAGGGTCAATGCTAAAAGAAATTACAAGATCATTTTATTTAGGCATTACTAAAAACATTTAATTTTTTAATTATGAAATTCATTACACCGGTAGAAAAATAATTAAAATTTTCTGAGATGTATTTGAGCAAAAAAAATTACAATTTGATTCGCTCACTTTGCAATCAATTAACATTCCTGGTCAAATTGTAACCTTTATATAAACTGCATTGTGTTAAAAACAACCCTGAAATATTCAAAATTATAGTATCTGTCATTTCATTTAAGAACGGAAATAGATAGTAATAGATTTTAATAGAATTTAATGAATGGAAAAACTTATAGTCTAATGAGATACGAAATTATTTTTATTGCTTTGGAGAGTAACATAAATTTTCAAGTTCATATTTAAAACCGAAATAAACTATAAAGTCAAGAAAATTTATTTTAAAAAGTAATTACTAATGAAATATAATATTTTACTAATTAATTGAATTTTGTGAAGAGTAAATCAAAAGAATATTTCCACAATTCATATTTAAAAGATCATATTAAAATAATTCACATTTAAACAAATTTTCAGAAAATGATAAAAATTCATTTTAGAAGTTAATTACTTTCTTGGTGACGTTATTTGTTACCATGATTAAGGATTATACTTTAAAAATAATGTTTAAAATATAGCGGTTGCAAAAATGGAGCAATTTATTATGTGTAATATAAAAGGAACACTAATTTAATTTAACTTAAATTGAACTAATTGAAACGAAACAAGTTGGGAACACTAACTGAACTCATTGAATTCATGAACACGAACTCTAATAGAATAGAATTGAATTGAATTAATTCTACCTTTCGTTTAAACACTCACCCTTGAAGTAAACATTTAAATGAAGCATGAAAGTATTAAAATAACAAATATGTTTAATACAGGGAAAATACTTACAAGTAGATTGTCATTGCTTTGTGTTTTATTTTTATCATTATAAATGTAAAGAAGTTGAAAAAAAAAAAATAATATAAACAACTATTTGAATTATATTATTAGTAAATACATATTATGGTAAAAAATCACAAAAAGGAATTCAATTTTTTTTAAAAATGAAATCAATTTTATTACAAATCAGAGAATGTTCGAAAATAGGTTTTAGGTCAATTAATTTATTGGACCATTAGACATAAAAATTTAAACAATAGCAACAATATGTGAGAACTTTTTTTATCAAAACTCCTTTTCCCATCGATTATTTGTCTTTTCACTATAATATGTTTTCTTATTGTACTAGATCGATCTTCATAAACTGAAGATCATACATATTAGTTGCACATGGTCATTGCTTCGCTTATATCCTTAGAATAGTGAAAGATATCATAACCTGCAATGGATTGTTTGTCTGATAATTTATATTTTTATTTTTTATTATATATTTATCGATTAGAAAAATAATTATTATTTAAGTGTATCCCGTCATAATATTTGTTCAAATATTTAAAATTTAGTTGTTACTGCGCAATGCTCAAATTACATTTGAAATTAAAATAAATTAATCTCGCTAATTTTTGTGACTAAGTGGGAAATAATACAGGAATATAAAACTCCAACAAATAATATTCTGGTTAGTGCCAGAATGACCTGGTAGATAGTGAAATGAGCATGAACTAGACAGCAGGGTTTGAAAGCTAGAATGCGAAATTGAACATAAAGCTTCCATATCATGAAGAAGAGCTTCATAATAAATCTGTAGACCAGAATATTTTTACGTTGAATTAGGCAGAAGGATGCAAATCCCAAGATACCAACTTTTGGCTCTTCGTTTAAAATTATAATTGCAAAGTGTGGGTTTTGTTTAGTGCCCACCTTGTGGTGCACTTTGTTTAAAACTGAATCTAGTATATAATATATCTACCATTTAGTGGCGAATGACTGTAGGTCAACATTACTGGCATTCAAAATCCACATAAATAATATTCTAGGTATAAGAACAAAAAAGGAATAATACTAAAGAACAGTTTTGCATATATATGTTGAAGAAATTTGTTAAAGCCATAAATAAAGTTTAAGGAGGTTTTAAATAGCTTCGAAATTAATTAATTAATGTCAGAAAGTTGGTTATTTATATGAGTTAGTGTATTTGATATTTAACTTACACGACTACTATGAAACAGCCAGTTTTCGACTATCTAAGGGCAAGTTTTTTATTCACAAATCTTTATTTAAACATTTTTGCTTCCTGAACAGTTTTATTTTTTTTAATGTACGCCAATTAGGAAAATGTTATGCAAATTTGAAAACGAATGCTCTTTCGGAAAGAGTATTATTTTTTCAGTGAGGAAAAATTTTAAACTCGTAACTTATAACAAAATATCTTGAAAAATAATTAGGATATAATATTTCAATAAAACCTTTCGTGCCTTTACATGCTATTGACAATAAAATGTTTTAAAAGTTTTGATATAAGTAAAGAAATTTTTATTCACATTTATTTTCTTTAGTGAATTTAAACGAAAATTTTTTAATATATCTATATTAGATCAAAATTTTTACAGATTCAGGTTCATTTCATGTATAACTTATGTTATCTACTTTTGCGTACATATTTAATCATTTGGTAGAAAATAATTGTACATTTTCAGGTAACCTAAAAGGTACCTGAAAATGTAAATTTTTTTAAAAATATAGTTATATATAATATGGCACAGTAATGTTTCAATTTTTTATGTGTGTGTGTTTATGTAACAGTGTGCTAAAACATCTTAAAAGTTACTTTAAAAAAACTGTGCCGAAGCTTGTAGAATAGCTTAAGCAATAAAATTATATGCAGTAAAGGCAAGTAAAACGACGAAAATTTCATAAAATATTTCCTCATAACAGATTCTGACAATAATTGCACAAATATGGAAATAATTCAAACCTTGAGATGAAGAAGGTGATTGTTTCCTATAATGAAAATATTATTCTAATTATTCGTTGCAAAATACTTCATTTTTTAAAAATTTCAAATGAAGAAAGAATGATGAGATTCACATAAAGGTCTTTGACTAGAAGGTCAACACCAAAATATAAAAGCAAAATAAATATAACCGATCTTTTTGTCGTGCGTAATATATTGAAGGCTTCCTATTTATCTGAAAGAAATAGCTTTGGAAATACAGCTGACTGCAAAGCCTTGAGGCAAATGTTTTCCTTTATTGCTAGTGAATATGTTTTTGCATGGATGATCAACATTTTAACACGCACATGTGTATTATCATCCATGAACGTAATTCGTTTAGGTTCTTTTATAAGAGTTTCGGAGTGAGACCTCACATAAATTGATATAGCACAAACAAACCGTGAAACTCATGCGTGACAAAGTTAATTTCTTTTTTGGTGAGATATACAAATTAAAAATGAACAAGAATAAATGTTGAACAAGAATAAATTAATTTAATTTAAAGAAATTAATTTAATTTAAAGAATAAATTAAAAAAATTAATGAACAAAGAATAATTATCCATTTTGGTTGAACCAAAAACCCTGGTTTTTCGTATAGTTTGTTATTAAAAAGCATAACGAATAAAAATTAAGCAGAAAAATATTTTATTTAAACAATATTCTTTTAAAATGCATTAAGATGTATATTGAATTAAAATATTTTGCTGATATTCTTAAAAATATGGAAGGGTGAGATATTTCAGAGTGAGGCCTCACATAAATTGAAATAGCACAAACAAGCCGTGAAACTCATGCGCGACAAAGTTATTATTTATTTTTTTGCGAGATATACAAATTAATTATTCTTGTTCATTTTCATGTTGAACTTTAAAAAAAAGAATCTTGGTTTTTCGTATATTTTGTTATTAAAAAGCATAACGAACAAATTTAAGCAGAAAAATATTTTATTTAAACAATATTCTTTTTAAAATGTAAGATGTATATTGAATTTAAATATTTTGTTTGTATTTTTAAAAATAGTTTCTACTATTTTAAGTACATAAATAATAAAGAATTGGAAACCAATGAAAAATTAAGTTTTTTCAAAGATATACAAATCATTTATTCTTCTTCATTTTCATGTTGAACTTCGAAAAATGAATCCTGTTTTTTTGTATGTTTCGTTAACAAAAAGCATACAAAGCAAATTTAAGCAGAAAAATATTTTATTTAAACATTAATCTTTTTAAAATACATTAAGATGTATATTGAATTAAAATATGTTATTCATTTAAAAAAAAAATAGTTTCCAATGTTTTCTGTACTTAAATAATTATTTAGCTCCATAAAAAATAAAAGTGTTTTTACAAAGATATACAAATTAATTATTCTTGTTCATTTTCATGATGAACTTTAAAAAGAAGAATCCTGGTTTTTCGTATAGTTGTTGATATTTTAAAAATATGGGAGAGTGATATATTTCAGAATGAGACCTCACATAAACTGAAATAGCATAAACAAGCCGTGAAACTCATGCGTGACAAAGTTAATTTTTTTGGTGAGATATATAAATTATTTATTCTTGGTCATTTTCATGTTGAACTTTAAAGAAAAGAATCCTGGTTTTTTTTGTATATTTTATTATTAAAAAGCATATAGAACAAATTTATGCAAAAAAATATTTTATTTAAACAGTATTCTTTTTAAAATGCGTTAAGATGTATATAGAATTAAAATATTTTGTTGATTTATTTAAAAATAGTTTTATTAAAGTACTTCAATAATGATTTAATCTAATTGAAAAAATACTTTTTTATTGCCATTAATAATATTTAATTACTTTAATCATTAATTAAAATTATATTGCATGAACTCATAATATATTAAAAGAAATTAAACTGTTTTAGAAATAATTTATTGTATAAAATGTATGGATTATTGTTGTTATATGAAGAACAAATACATAGAAGAAACATCAGAACAAATTTAAGCAGAAAAATATTTTATTTAAGCAATGTTCTATTTAAAATTCATCAAGATGTATATTTAATTGAAATATTTTGTTGATTTATTTAAAAATAGTATTTTTAATTACTTAAATAATAATTTAGCCCAATAAAAAAGTAATTTATGATTGCTATTAATAACATTTAATTATTTTAACCACTAATTAAAATTATATTGCAGGAACTCATATTAAAAGAAATTAAACGGTTTTGAAAATAATTTAAATTTTTATTAATTTATTATATAAATTGTAAGAATTATTGTTGTTATAATTATGCTAATTTATATTTTACAAAAAAAAAAATAAATTTAATAGCAATAAATTAAGAAAGTACATTTTATGCAAAAAAATATTCATAATCAATCCGATGAATACAGTTAAAATTTAATTAATTAAAATCATTTTGAAGGCACAAAATTAATTTATTATTTTACAACTGGAAAATTTGATAAGACCCAATAAATAACATTAAAATGAGATATTTGTTAAACGCATAAGCAAGCTAATGATACATTTCACTAGCGTGGAACTAATACTTATTTTAATTAGATATATTTGTTGAAATAAATATAAAAAATTAATTGGATAGTTACTAAATGTCAAATCTTATGAATTTAAGTTTATTAAATTGGAAAAGTTAATTACATATTTCTAAATTTCAGTTCAATTAGTTACAATCATTACCAATTAAGGACGTCGGACACGGTATAAAAAGTGGTCGAGCATAGAAGCTGGGATCAACTATTAATTAATTAAGCTACGGCATATAATTTCTAAATATGAGTTGGTTAAGAGTATTTTCGATGGTCTTTTTAATAATTCATGCACAAATAATTAAACTCTCTACTGTGCAATGAAGGTAACTCTGTTTTATTTCATTAATTGTTAAGGGACTTTAATTGAAACCTTTTTAGAATATAAAAGATTAACAAAGAGGAAATTTGTCTTAAGTAATTGCCTTGAAAATTAAGGAAAAATTAATTGTTAAGATTTTTAACTGTTTTGCTTTTTATGTTTTAAGATCAAATATGTAATTAAAATATGAAATGAAATGAATTATAACTGCATACATTTTCCGACAAAGAATATCGTTTCAAATGAGTTAAAGTGGTAGGTTTCAAAATATAAATTAATTTTTAAAGTAAAGTGCAACATTTTTAATTTATCTTTAAGCACATGAATACATTTTTAAAGACCTAAAAACCTAAGACGAATTTTAAATTGCAAGAAAAGTAGCAATTAGTATTTATTCTCAAATGAATATTTTTGTTACTATTCACAGTTCTTTATACTCATATTGAGAAAAGTATAACATAAAAAGAATAGAAAAGTTGAATAAATAGAAAAATAAATAATAGAAAAGTAAGTTCAAGTTTCTTTATTTTCATATCGAGAAAAGCATAACATAAAAAGAATAGAAAAGTTGAATAAATAGAAAAATAAATAATAGAAAAGTAAGTTCAAGTTTCTTTATTTTCATATCGAGAAAAGCATAACATAAAAAAGAATAGAAAAGTTGAATAAATAGAAAAATAAATAATAGAAAAGTAAGTTCAAGTTTCTTTATTTTCATATCGAGAAAAAGCATAACATAAAAAGAATAGAAAAGTTGAATAAATAGAAAAATAAATAATAGAAAAGTAAGTTCAAGTTTCTTTTATTTTCATATCGAGAAAAGCATAACATAAAAAGAATAGAAAAGTTGAATAAATAGAAAAATAAATAATAGAAAAGTAAGTTCAAGTTTCTTTATTTTCATATCGAGAAAAGCATAACATAAAAAGAATAGAAAAGTTGAATAAATAGAAAAATAAATAATAGAAAAATAAATAATAGAAAAGTAAGTTCAAGTTTCTTTATTTTTATATCGAGAAAAGTATAACATAAAAAGAATAGAAAAGTTGAATAAATAGAAAAATAAGTAATATAAAAGTAAGTTCACGTTTCTTTATTTTCATATCGAGAAAAGCATAACATAAAAAGAATAGAAAAGTTGAATAAATAGAAAAGTCTAGAAAAGTAAAAGTAAATTTAAAAGTTTTTCCATAAAAGTAAATTATATTCATTTTATTGAGAAAAGTATTGCAACCATACTACAATGTTACATATCATCTTATTGCTATTTGTATGCAAATGTCCCTTAGAAAATGTCCAATGAAATATAAATTACAAGCTCATAAATCATGTAAATAACAGAAAAATTTCTTTAAAATCAAATGTATTAAAAAAATGCATACAAAATATTTGAATATTCATTACATTTCTGTAGACTTTATAGCTTGTATTTAATTTTTCAATCACCATTCTGAATTAAATTAACTTTTCTTCTAATGGCTTTGCATAAGAAACAAAGACCGGCTTCTTAATTAAAAAGTCAAAGCTGCTAGTAGGAGAAATAAATGAAAAGTTCATTTCTTTTAGACGATTTGATGTAAGCAGATAAAAGAAAATAGTGTGAAAGATTGACATGGCTACTCGAAGACAAATGTTTTTTAACTTGAAACTAAAAGAAAAATGTTTTTATTCATTCAAATTTGCATTAAAAGAAAGTTGTTCTTTTTTTACTGATGGATACCGGAAACTGTGTATCATGCTAATCTATAAACATGTAAATAAATTAAAGGTTTCCACATTATTTTTAAATAAAAACTTATTAATTCAGAAAATAATATTTTTAATCTTGACCTTTTTTTAAAATTCATTTGATTTAATTAAAAAAATCATATTCCAAAAAAGGATGTAACCTGAAAATAATTTGCTATACTCAATAATAAGAATACAACTACGAATTAAGATACTCTGTTTTGAAGATACAACAGTTATTAAACTTTTGGAAAACTGTCATTAGAAAAATTAATTTAATCTGATATCAAAAGAGATATCTGCTTACTACATTTTCTAGAGAAAACAAAATATTTGTCCTGACGATTGTTTTATATTCACTTATTAATCATCATGGAACGGCTATACATGAACATGTCTTTAAAATTTCTGCAATCATTTAAACATCACAAACTCTTCTGGAAATTTTTGTTTTCTAATTTATAAATTTGACATAGTAACAAAAGTAATATGTGTATTGATTATATTATTATTAATCTTCACATGACAGTATTGTGATCAACTATTTTCAACTCAAAATTAACTAATTTTCTCAGTTATTCTAACCATGAATTGTCTTCAAAATAATATCTAAGTAAATTAGTTTTTCAAAGGAATTTGACTCTTCATGGTTAAATTGAAAACTTTGTAAGGCATTTTCTTGTGTTTTATTCATTTTCTTGTGTTCTATTTTGGTGACATTATAATTGACTTCGGGGTTTTTTCCTTAATTGTTAGGACATTGTTATAAGTTTGCTTTGCCTCAGCAATGGCTCATAAAAATTTCTCTAAAATGTTGACTTCAATTTATCAAAGATATTTTAATAAATTGGATAAACACTAAAAGCACTATTTCACTACCCATGGAGAAGTAACGAGAATGAAAGCTGACGGTAAGATATACATCGTTGTAATTGTGTATCATAAAAAAGAAAGCGTAGGAAATTCTGCATAGGAAATCCAACCGTCAAGATGAAGCTCTCTGACATAGTCTTGAACGTGTTGATTCGTTTTTTAAACCATTGAAGGCGTCAAACTATTGGATTCTTGACTATACACATGATAACTGACGGGGGTTACTTAGTTATTATTAATAAGGTATTATAGTGTTTTGCAGGGAAACGGAAGAAATTTTATATGTCGAAGATATTTCACTTGAAATATTATATGTATATATTTGAGTCACGTAGCTCAAATTTGTCTATAAAAACGCGCTGCACAGCCAAGTTCTCATTTATCAGTTTTATTCTTTGCTGCTTCTGAAAGGAAAAAATTTCGGTTCCTTCATGCTGTTGGAATCTGTCACTGGATTTGATTTGATTTGTAACAGGTCATCCAGAGGGCATAAGTAGCATGCTTTATAATGTCTTGAGGATAGGTATTCTATAGTAAATCTTCTTCAAGATAGTATAAATGTTTTCTCGTAAATGTTTTTCTGGAGTTCGTTTCTACCATTACTTTGTATCTTAATACATTTTCTATTTGATCTACTCCTGCGGTTTCTGCCATTCACCTTTTGATTTATGAGCACGCTAAGTGATTTTCTGTTTCATCGCTACAACTTATACACTTTCCAGAGTCTAAATAAAATTATTAACAATTTTTTTTTCTGTATTTGGATGACTTTTTTCACAATTTTTTTTTCTGTATTTGACTGACTAGGCGGAACACGAAAATTTATGTATAGCAAATGCTATTTTTATAGCTTTGTTAAACAAACACATTGTGTTTCTGACATGACCCTTATCCATTATCTTTTCGCTTCTGTCTGGTGTTTTACGCTTTATGTAGTTTTTTCTTATGCATATTAGAAAAGTACAAACATCAAATTGTTATACAATTTGCGTGTAGCGAATACCGATAGTGGTTTTAGTTGTGCAAAATAGTTGTAGTTAATAGTCTTGTTCACTTTTTGTCAGTTCTCTTTAGATAGTTGGGTTGATATGTTCTTTTATATATATATAGACAGAAAATGTTTTCTTTTCTTTTTCTTTTCTTTACTCATGTACTTGATTATTTTAAGCAGGTGATTTTTTTTTCAATTTCGTGAAAAAAAAATCCTTTGGGTGTGTGTTTAAAAGAAGCTGAATCGATAACTCGTGTGTCTATTCTAGAGATGGACATGGCAAATTTGTAGGCTAGTGAACTCTTCAGTTGAATTCGAGAAACAGGAGATTAGTTTGAGAGCCTTCAAAAACTGCTCATGGGGGTTTCGTTCCAAACCGTGGTAGTAAAATGTGATTACAGGTCGCCATGGTGCACCGTTGAAACTGCTATTGTTCTTATGGGGAATGAACTTAGATAAAAATTCTCGGCAATCAAAAATAGTATAAAGCCTTTTTTAAACATTTTTTTTTTTAAATGTGTTTTATATTTTTTGGTGTTACATTTTTTAATTTTATTTTTTTATCTTTTTTCAGTGGGTGATGAAGTGTGTATTAAAGAACTCGGGTGTTTCAAGCTGACTAAAGATTTCTATCATCCTCAGTACAGACCGTGCAACGTCTTGCCTGAACCTCGTAGTCTTATCAATACGCGCTTTGTACTTTTCACTAGAAACAATGTCCACCAAGGAAAATTCCTTAATGCGGACAATGAAACAAGCGTTCGAGAATCTGGATTTAATGCTAATCATACTACTAGAATTATCATCCATGGATACCAAGAAAATCCATTGCATGATGCATGGGTTTTGGTAAATATTATTTAATTTTAGATTTTATACATAAAAAATGTATTTCAATGAAATTTATAATTTAATTAACAATGAATTACATTAATTATATTATATTATTGTGTTTGTTTGTTAAATATTCACATTTTAAAATACTATTCTTTATTGATTTTTTTGTTTTGTCTGTTAACAATCACATACTAATAAAAATTCCAAGTTGCATAGAACATTTAAATCTCATGACTTTGGTAGATTTGAACATTTAAAAAAATAAATAATAATATTAATTAATTAATAAATTAATAAATAACAATAACATAAATTGTCTCATCTTTTCCATTTTTGCTAAGAAATGCGTTGCTGTTAAAAAGCAAAAAATATTTAATTCCCAACATTTTTTAGATCTTGTGAATTTAATTATTTAAAAAAACAACAAAACAACAAAATGCAATGAAAAATTACGTCATTAAAATTTTTATTAATGTATAATCAAAACTGATTTAATAAATATATAAAAGCAAGGCATTGATTATTTCTTTAAAACAATAACGATTCTATTACTCAAAAAACAAAATTTTCCTCATTTCATTTGATCAAAATAATCTTTTATGTATTTCCTTCATCGTTATTAATTACTTACTAGAATTCCGAGTAGAAGTTTATGACCCTATTACATTTTTATTGTATGGTATATGTTTCCTTGAATAGTTCGATTGCATTCTTCAGCTATTTGGTAGTTCCACCCCAGTATAACAACAATATATAATTAGTCCTCAGTAAACATGGTAAAAACCTGAGCTATATTTGAATAAACAAATTTATAAAATAACAATATCGTCCGAATAGTTTTAATGGATGGTATTATTCTCCCTCGCCGGAAGAAAAAATTACTATCCTTTAATACTCATTTGTTTTATTGTGTTTCCTGTGTGGATCGGGAATAAAATGACCCACTGTAACCCATGCATGTCGTAAAAGGCGACTAAAGTGGGTACCCAGTCCCCGAGCGTATAACCGGGTGGGATAAAGTCAGACTTCTCTCTTTGGGGGCCTATGTCTTGGTGTCGCAGGCCAAGGACAAAAAGAAGTTGCATTTTTTACCTTTTATCATGACTCGTCGATCAAAGCGTGTTGATGGACTTGGTCTAGATGTTGCTGTACACCAAGTGGGACAAGAAACAACATTTCTATTATAATTGATTTTCTTTTTTTAGAATCAAATTCAAAATCACTTTAATTGGCGTATATTTACGTATACGAAATTATATTTTCTTTCTTGTTATTTGCTATTTGCCATAAATTAAACATCGTGTCACAAAACTGTAACAATGGTCAACTGTTTTATATCACGAACTTGAAAAAATAAATAGACAAAGGTTCATGTATACACACCAGAAACAATAAAAATTATCAAAATTTGCAATAAAAAATCATTAAATAAACTTTATTTTAGAAAATATCTTATGCGAAGATGAAGAAAGGATTTTACTATTCCATTCTTATTTTCAAATTTTAATGCATGTAATTAAAAGATATTATGATTTTTTTCATGAAATAAACATCTTTTACCACTTTGAGTTTAATAGTTCTTCAAAATACTTTAAAACATTGATTGATAAAAATTGAAATTGAACAACTAACTTTAATTTAAAATATGATGCATTACACTGTCACTGTTGCTTATCACCTAATTTTTAAATCCTCCGAACATTTAATTTTCTCGAGGAATATTTTTGTCTTAACAGTGTTGTTCGATCTCAGTTTTAAAAAAAATGACAATAAGTACAAGAGTTTATTGAAAGACTTCAATTTAAATTTTAAAAAAATAGTTTAAACTCAAGTTTTTCCTTTCTTCAGTGCGAAGGTGTTTCAAAGAAATAAAAAAAGAAAGATTAAGATGCTATAACGAGAAAAAAAGAAGCGGTAAATTAAATTCCATATGTAGTATATTTTGTGAAATTCCATGTTTTTAATGTATTGCTTTAAAGATATTTCCATTCGTAAAAATAAAAAAAGAGTTAAAAGTGATTTTAAATAAGCTAATTTTTTAAGAAAGTTTATAATATTTATTCAAATTGTTTTAAAATTTCTTTTTATATAAAATAAGAAAAAAATTGAGTGCAATTATTATAACGTAACGATAATTTTTACTTTCTCAAATACAATTTCAAGTACAACTATTCGAAAACTTATAATACACTTTTTATTCCAATCAGTACTTCAATTAAATTTTATAAGAGGGCTTTATAATTCATGGCCCATGGACAGTATGTTCTGTTATGCATAAGGCCTAATATGAAATTGTAAATTTCCTTAAAATACAGATTTTGTTTTATTAATTTTTTGAAAGTCTAATTACATAAAATACGTAAAAAATAATGTTTCTATTTTATTAATAATCTTACTATTTTAATGTCAAGATACAGTTCCATTTTTTCTAAAATATTTCTTATTTCATTGGTTAAAACTAATTGATCAGTGATTTGAAAAAAGTTCAAAAGGCTATCAAAGCTTATTAGGCTACATCCGTTTTACTTATTTGCCATGGTGGGTATCTTAGATGGTACATTTTCTCTATTTTACTTAGTACCTATCGTTAAATTGATGTACTTTATGTGCGGCTCTCCACAAGTTTTTTTTTATTATTATTATTAAAATGTGGCCCATGGAGCTAAACTATTAAACATCCCTGTTTCATTGCAGTAATTTAATAAAAAAAATCGATAATTCATTTTGTATATCAAATTGTCACTATAAAACAGATTTTCTGAAATCATCAACAGAGCAAAGCTTCTTTGTATGAATCAAACAATGTTTTAGAAAAAAAATGGTTCCAGTGAGAAATAATATATTATACTCAATTTAAACAAATTAAAAATTATTTCAAAATAAGAGCATAAATTATTAATGGTACTAAGCTTTAAACATTTAATTTCTTTGAATCTAAACACCTCTACTTGAGTATAATTAAAAATATATAAAAAACGCATATGGCATCCAAAGGTCCATCAAAATATTATTTTTGAGATTTTTATCCCAAATTATACTTTAGAATCTTAAAAATGTTCCTGTCAAATATTTCGTCACTATGATAATTCTAAAGTCCATATTTATGACGTTACACCAAGGTCACTCTAAAAATCAAAACTGAAACTAAAAGCTTTCTCTCTCATGATCGTTGGTATTTTCAGAAAAGCTGCATGTAAAACCACATAAATAATATTAAAAAACACTTTCAGCAGCAGATGAAGAATTCCTTGGAATAACTGCATCTATGATTTTTACGTAGTAATTATTTACAATTTAAATCGAATTTCCTGTTTTTGTTTTGTCATATTTTGGAAAAATTTTGTGTTGAAAGAACGTATGGTTCTATGCTTTGTTAATAATTAGTATTTATTCATTTAATTAAAATATATTTAAATTAATAAAATAACTCTTATTAAGAGAATATCTGTGATTGCTTAAAAATGAATGCAAAGAATTGGCATAATGTAAATAATGAACAGAACGAATCCTCTATTACTCAGTTATCTGTTACTACTAATGAACGAATTGACACTTATATTTCCCCATTGTAAAAAACAAGTTAAAAAAATACATAATTTCATATGTGCTTGTGAATTTTGAAAATTTGAGTAATAATTAATCGTAAAATTTACATTCGGGCAAAATTTTAAAGCTGTATCTTCAATATTTCTAAAGTTATTCAGGTTTTAATTGAAGATGGCAGAAATTTAAAGGAGCACCTGGTTGTAAACAATACTTTAAACGTGGATGTGACATTTCCTTCACTAGTGTCACAGTCCAAGGACTATTGAATTATTCATTTTATTCTTGTTTATTAACAGAGGATAAAAGGAAATGTAACCTTAACTGACTTGATTTTGCTTTTGTTCACACTGTTAATATGTTCTCCTGTGAAGTTTATTATTAGTTTTTTTAGTAAAATTTATTCAAAACAAACCTTTTGTTATTACAAGAGTGTATATTTTATCCTTCAACTTAGAGTTTGTTTTAAATATTTCTATTAGTCATTCACTAAAAGAAGTTTGTATAGTTTATATTATATTTCTATTAGCAATATGTGAAGACCCAAATATAAATATGTGGTTATGAAAGTAAAGTTTTGAAGCCACAGAGTTCAAACGCAAAAAATGAAAGCAATATTTTTGAAAGTCTTCCATTTATTTCTGAGAATATACAGAAAGATAAATCTATCAGATATTCTACACAAGAATCTTATGTTAGTAATATACCTCAGAAAACAAAAAATGTTTGTGAAAGATGTAATTGTAGATGTGAGCATACTATCCAAGTCTGGTGTGCAGCACATGTAAGATTTCTTCTTTATGCGTTATTTTAGGGGGAAAATATGGATTTTCTCACAAACTAAAAGTTGAATTTGGTAAATGAGAACAACTGGAAAGTGAAACGCATAACTTAAATAAAAAGATTGTAGTCAAAGCCTTGTAGTATGTGTCAGTATGCAAAATCTGACCTCGGTGAAAAATCCTTAGAATTTTGTATATAGTATGAAGACCATAAATATTCATGAAGCATCAATCATTACGTTGTTCAGGTTCAAAATGTAAGCAGCATATAAGCTATAGGGTAGGTTCATAAAAAATAGGTTTACGGTACGCCAAACTTTGAAATTTGAAAGAACAAATAAATAAAAAAAATCATACGATATCATCAGAATGTTTTTAGAAATAAGTTGGGTATAAATTTAAAGAAAGCTGCCATTTATGCAACATTGTTGCACTGCTATTCTACCAAACAGCAACAAAATAAGTATCTTTCTCGGAAAGAATTTTGGTATTTTTACTAAGCAGCATTAGCCATTGGGGAAAACCTTGGTCAGGGAACTAACATCCATATAAAAACACCCATCAATGAAACTTTTTTTGCCAAAAATTATGCCAATTTTTCAAAGACTGACATCAAATCAACTTCTTGTGTGCTGTGCGAGATGCCTGACACAGAATTCACATGAAAATATGCTTAGTGTGATATGCAGAAAATATTAGAAAGATGCTTCTGCTTCGATCCACCTGTGAAAATTGCAGTGGTTGATGCAGTTTCAGAATCTAGAAATTTTTAAATCATTACAAAATGCACAATCTGAAAATAATAATCTTTTTAATAGATAGGCAAGATACTTAGCAATGCGTAGAGATTATATGCGTGTTTATCAAAGGAAGAGGGAAAATACTTGCATGAAAAAAATTAACTTGCTAAAAAAACATAAAGAATACTCTAATTTTAAAAAAGTAAGATTTGCATTTAAACCTGGGTCTTTTTGATTATTAAAGACATATTTTAAAAATCTATTAGAATATGTGATTGGCAAGTATTTCGCTAATAAAAGTGTAACGTAGATTTTTCTCACTTTCCATTGTCCTCTAGAACGGTGGATATGTAATAAATCCATCATTACACAATGTGCCCCACAGGGGATGTGCTACACAGCATCTACATTTCTTAATTTCAATTTAGAAGTTCACCAGTAAGGGTAACGTTTTAAATGTTGCAACCTCTTCTTCCCTTTCTTGAGCTCGATGGAAGCACATTTCGGTCTGTAGATTTTTTGACGAATAGTCGTCAGGCCTTGGTTTTCGAAATAAAACTCGAAGATTTTGATTCACCGTGTATTTGTGGATTTTTCAATAGTGAATTTCTCTAGTGTGGGCTGTAATTTTAAAATTGAAAGAAAAATCTATAACTAGAATGTTGTAATATAACTATTTATTAATATAATCATAAAAATATATATATTACTTATTATTAACTGCCATGATGTATGGGCTATCTTGTAATATATTTAGAACTGTTTCTCTCTTCAAAGTCAGAAATAATCTTTCAGTAAAACCCTGCTATTTCAGATAACCTTAGTTTCAATTTCTCGGTTAATTTTTTAAAAAAAAATTTCTCTTGGATTAATCATTTATCTGAAGTTGTTTTTGAATTTTTATTTCAAAACATTATATGATCATGTAAGATTATAAATTTGAAATTTTTTTTCCTCATTTCAGGAAGAGAGCACCATTTCGTATTTCTTCATTTAAAAACATAAGTAAAAAATGTATTATTTTCAAAAGTATTAACTAAAGGAATATTATTTTTTTGAGATAATTCGTTATCATTGAAGCAAAATAAACGCAAATTATTTTTAGAAATTTTTATACACAATTAAAATTTTATTATATACATTATTAATTAGTTTTAGAGTTTGGTACATTTTAAGAAATTTTATAAACTCCATACATGCTTGGATGAAAAGTCACAAGCCATGAGTTTCATAATAGAACAAACTTTAATATTACGTGTTAATATTTTCTCTGTTCGTTTAATGTGTATGCTCTTATTTTTAGCTAGGTTTGAAAAACTTTTTTTACGATAGAATTCTTAAAAAAATTTTATAAAATGGTGAATTGTCATTGCATATATTCAATCTGGAATAATTATAAGTACTTATATTTAATAATTAAATACGTAATAATATTTAACTTTTGAGAAAAAGTTTTGAGAGTTTGAGTTTTTTTTTTTTTTTTTTTTTTTTTTTTACTGTAATGTTAAACAAAGTCTTTTCATAATTGTAATATTTTTATAAAATGTATTGTACTATTTAAGTATATTTAACTACATTAATTAGTTATATTATGTTATCAAAAGATTTAAGCAAGAAATGTACATTTCCTGAATCTAGTATGTGTCTCTAACAGAGCATTTTTCTTTTGTTTTGTATAGATTTCTTAAAATGAATGTAGGTTCTCAATTTTGAAGATAAAGACACCTTCGACAAAAACATATACGTATTATAATTAATAATACTCAAATAATATAAAATATTGAGTAAGATTTAAATTTTAGTATGAAAGTGTTCATCATAAACAATTGTATACCTTTTCTTCAAAGAATATATGTTATACAATTGTTTGCTTTTATTTGTGAGCAAAAGTATAATTCCTTTCTTTTTTATAAAACATAAGAATAATTATTCAAGCATATATTATAAGAAATCGTTGTTTCTCAGCCTTATGCTGAATTGCTTAAATATTGATATTCGTGCTTCACCTACTTGGTGAAAAAAGAAGGAAATGTGCCTTTTTGGTAGTCGTTCTAATGGTACCAAATAACACATTTGTGTTAACAAGAAAAACACCAAGATATTAGCAACAAAATATGTTGCTAAAAGGCGTCTCAAAGGCATCTGCCATTTTAAATTACCTTAATTTAACAGCTGTGAATCGAATCCGTACCTTTTTTCTGTGCAGAACGTTCACTCTGAGTGACCAAGCCACTGTGAATTTGTATACCGCCGTTACTTTGGTCTCTTATGAAAGCTTTGTGTTTGATAGCAAAAATAAAAAATTATACACAAAAAACTTTAATGTTATTGGATTGAAACTGATATGTTTTCTCTCCTTATATGTTATAACTGTTCTCTAACGTTTTACGTTATTGCATGTGTAAATCTAATTTCTTTTTAAAATACTTACGGGTTTTATTTCTTGAATTCGGAATTTGAAATAAAATGTAATGTTACATAAAGAAGTTTTTGTTAACTTCTAATTCTGGTAGTTTACATTATAGTATTTTTTAAACTTATTATACTCACTTATTTTTCTACATTTTTTACATTTATCATTTGTTCTAATAAATTTTGTTTGCCCCTTATCTCTTTAAGCCTGGAGTTGTACGTTTGTAGTTACGAGGATATTGATAGATATTTTAAATATAAAAAATTAAAATTAAAATTAGATGTAATGAAAATATCAAGGCATCTAAAACAGAAAATTAAGTTTATGATAACAACATTGAATGAAGTTCATTCAATTAATCCCATTTAGAACATATTTAACGTTATAAACTACTGCAAGTCAGCCCATACATTAATGTAAGTGTACTCTTTATATGTATGTTATATAGGTTTTTTATGGTAAATAGTACTTAATAACATTGGGAAAATAAACGTAAGTAATCATATCTAACATGTGCATAAAAATCTTTATCTATAAGTAAAAATCACCATCGATAAAATAAATTGATTTCATAATTTTATTTTAAATTTTGTCTATCGACGTTTTGGTATATTACTATGATAGGAAATAAATAAGCATTATGGTTCTGTATCTTATAACAATTAAGTATTGTATTTTTTAAAAGTTTGTACACAAATTGCAGTGTTTTAGTAAAAGATGTTTACATTGATTCTATTTTAGATTATGATGAAGGAATTTCTCAACCAAAATGATACAAATGTGATAATTGTAGATTGGAGCAAAGGAAGTCAGGCTCCTTATATTCAAGCGGTGGCTAATGCAAGAGTAGTTGGTGCTGAAATTGCTAGAATGGTGAATGCTTTGAAGGTTTGTAGAAAATTTTATTCTCAGCACCGTTGAGTCTTTTTTACAAGTTGTTTTTATTTTTTGTTATTGTATAAGTGCATATAGTTTGTGCACTAAAGCAATTCTACTTTTTTTCCTTTCTTCAAAATATATTTCATGAATTCTTCATAAAATATATTTTATATGAATTAATTCAATCGTTTTTTACAAGTTTTTTTTTGTTTACCGATCCATTTCCAATTCGTTGTCCATGACATTAATATCATTTTGTGGAATTAATGTAAATTTGAAAACAAATATGCTTAATAAAATGTTTTAAGGTATTTTTGACAAAATATGAATAGCACAGAGAATTAAAAACAAATAAAAAAGCAAATCAATTTTATGTATGTGCACTCTTTGTCGCAAATTCGAAACACCCTGATGCAATTGTTCTTTTGGGAAGAAATTCTATGTGCAAAATTTTCTCTTGTTGAGATGCAAATAATCACCTTTCCTGAACTACTGAACATAGTTGAATATTCACTGAGATTATTCTAGTTTATTGTTAAAAGTGAATTTTGATCATATATCATCAAGGATGTTTGGGCGATGGATACGAAATGCAATTGATTGAACGACTTTGAAAGAGGGCGTGTTGAAGGCCTAAGTGAGATAGGTTGAATAATTCTAGATCTTGAACCATATTGAATTAACTCCTATTCTTATGATAAAATAGTCGTGTCAATAAGCCTATAGAGGTAAGAATGCGCGTAACGGTAAATTTAAGGTTAGGAATGCATGTCCTTATAAGCATATCGCATAATTTAGTAAATATTTACTTAAAAAATAACTTACTCTATTTGCTTGCAGAGTTGTTGACGATAAAACTAAAAGATGTTTAAACTAAAATATGCGAAGTACATTTACGGTTTATATTTTATAGAAAATTTTTTCAAGCTTTGTAATTTACTGTATGTTATACTGTGTTTCTTTGTTTCTGTTAACTTGATGTATGAAAAATTATTATCCAGAGGAAAATTTTCTAAACTCTAATTTTGGATTTGGATCTGTTTGCCCACTCTGTTTTAAAATTAACTCTACTAAATGCTATAAAACTAAAGGCTATATGTTTTCAACCACTCCGGAAACGACTACTCCATATTCTTGTTTATGTTGGAAAGAGAACAACCACAAAGTGGATACTGTGATTTCCATATTTGTTCGAGAGGCAATTCATCTTTAGTGACTACAAGTCAGAAGATTTGTAATCAATTCGTTTTGAGCCCACGATTTGGTCTCTTTTAAGCTCAGTCAAATCGTTTGTTTCTGCCTTTTATAGTAAAATGGGTCAACTAAAAAAATGACCACTAAACTAGTTTGATTATAAATTCAAAGTGGTTCAGGTTTCATTTACTGGTAACAGAAAAAAAAAGAAATCTTTAAATCAACAGTTCTCATTTCTGCATTACTATATGTCGAATAAATTTAGACGTATATCAATCATGCAAAAATTGTAGGTAACAATGTTAGATGGTGACAAAGTTTAAAAAATACAGGCACCTTTTGTAAAATAAATGAATCTGAAAATTTAAATGTCACAGATTTTTATGGAAATTTATATAAGATATGAAACATTAATTTGATTCTCATCTTTATCTTTGTGATTAAATTTAGTTTGCTGGGTAAGTTCATTAAAGGAAAGATACACTTTCTAAAATTACTCTTTACTAAATTGCAAAATAAAAATAATTAATAATTTAACGAGCCTTGAAAATTTATTTTCTTCATGTCATATTTTGAGAACAACTTATATTTACCTTTTGCCGTACCCATTATTTTTCAGACTTTCATTTTTTATATGGATATAAATTTTATTTAGTTCATTCAAAACACCAAAGTAGGACATTGAAGAGTTTAAAAAATTGCCCTTAATTATTAATATATTAAATTTGTAAGTAATCAAATTATGCTTTCTTCCCTCACTTCTTTATTCAAGTTTTCCGTTTAAGCTACTAAGCAAGTTGATCCATAAATCTTGGAAGTCTGTTGATCAATTTACAACGTAACAACTATTTTATTGAGTCAGCTTCAATCTCTGGTGATATTGTAGTTTAGAATGAATTCCCCTATGGGTGATATCTTTAGCCTCGAACATTCCCATCGCCTTCTTAAATCCAATAAATGAATTTTTAGTGTACATATTTAAAGTGCCTATAACCTAAATGTAGATACACGAAATTTCGGTTCTGTTCGCTTGTCAGTTTTGGAACTGAGTTGCTTCTATTCAGAAACCTAAAGCACTAATAAAATTCTTAAATATTTTAAAATTGAAATTAATTATTTAAAGAAGACATTTACTTTTTAAAATACTGCTTTTTATTTCAGAAATTCGGAAATTTGACAACATCAATGCTCCATATTGTCGGTCATGGGCTAGGATCCCATGTAGCTGGCTATGCTGGTCAAAGTATTCTTCCTATGGTTCAAAGAATAACAGGTATTATTAACTTTAATTTGAAGTATAATTATCTCACTTATAAAATTATTTTAAAGTGAAAAGCAATTAACTTCGGATGTTCATTACGAGATTTACTAAATGTAATTTGATGAGAAATTCATCTTATTTGAAGCATTATTTTGTGAAATGACCACAATAATTGGCATTAAATTCATTGCCACTAAAAGTCAATGCTAGTTTAATTTTAACCTTCCTATATATTTCTCAGTAGAATAACATATACAGTTTCCAATTCTATTAATAAAAAACATTTAAATAAAAAAAAAAAAAGCGCATTTAAATAAAAAAAAAATATTGCAAGCAAGATATTCTGTCGAAATAAAAGATTAAAAAAAAAAAAGAATCAGCAAATATTGTCTACAAAAATTCCTCAGTAAAATTACCTTCGATAAGGCCTTTTCAAATATTCATTTATATAAAATTTAAATATCCATTTCAAATATTCCATTTATACCTCTATGCATTTTTTAGATGGGGATCCTCAAAGCTATAAGGAAAATTAATGAAAGATTATAATCTGTTTTACTTAATTTCAAAAAAGATAATGATTATCATCTACTTAAATTGATCTTATTTTGCTTTTATTTTATACACTTTAAATTAATTTTGTTGTTTCAATACGATTTGAACTTTCTGTCGCTTCCTTTTAATACATAAATCATGAATAAACTGTCGATCCACGTTAATTCTCCATCTTAATAAATAGCGGATCCTTGTTAAAACACCACCCCCGATTAGCAGTCATCTTCATGCTTCGCAATAAAATATGACGATTTTCATATTAAAAAACTATTTAAACCGCCACGTTTCATGTAGATATATGCTATTTACATGATGATATCTATATATGATATCTACTTTTTTTATTGGGTTTTAGTGGTCACTGTTTAAAAAGGGTAAACTTTATTTATCATCCAGTTATTTTCACTTTATATAATTTTAAGGGGTAAAACTATTGTTCTGAGTATTTATTTAATTGTGACAAACTCAAACAAATTTCAATATTATTAATGTTTGTACCTTAACTCTTATGCATGATTATGAAAAGATCGTTAATTTTTTTAATTAGGTTAGATCAGTCACTTTCTTCATCGTGGTTCATTTATATTTGACAAAACTTATATTAGCGGATACACTAATCTTCATATAATTTTTTACATAAACATTTTCTTTTTGTTATGTTTTTATATAAATAATCAAAATAAACAAAGTATACAATATCTTGTATGTACTTGTGCCAAGATGTTGTATGCTTATGCCTAATTATTTAGAGTATCTGAATAAAAGCTTCTACGTTTGCTGTAAGATGAAGATAAAGACAAAATTCCTGTTGGTTATTTACTGAAAATATTCTCCTCGTTTATATTACGTATAACATTTTCCCGTAAATAGAACAGAGAACTTGTTTTAATGCATATAGGAAAACGGTATTACCTTTTTCTTCATCTAATCTGATGAAGTTCAGAAATTATTCAATATAAGTGTTTCAAAAAGGTTGTCAACATCATTTTAATTATTAAGTGAAATAGTGAAAAATATAATTTAATAATAATATCCGCAGCCTTCTTAAAAAGTCTGTCAAAAATACCCTTTAACAAATATAATGCTTAAGTGTAATCTTACAAAAATGTATAGAGCGAGTACGAGAAACTCATGATGACAAAATAGATTGACATTATCATTGGAGATCTAAAATTTTTTTTTAATATTCTTTATAAATATAGCATGATTTTCAAAAATAAATTCAGAATATTAAAGTTGCAATAATGATTTTATGTCACAAATCGATAAATTTGTATGTTAAAAAAATGACACATTAAATAGTAACAATTACGAACAATAGCAAAAATTAAAATTTAGGAAAGACATCAAGTATTATTTTCCTTTTTATAATGTTCACTCTAATAAATATTTACTTCATCAAAAAATTAAATATTTTAGAAAATATGAAACATTAAAATTTTTCTATAACTTTTAAAAATTATTTAAAATAACCTCTGCATGTTTTACTCTTTTACTTTGAAATCGTTAAGTTGCAATAAAAGTTTTTAATTGTTTCAATGAAACATGCTAAAAATTTTTATTTATGTAAATGATAATTGTATATGCATAATTTTTAGTTCTAAGAAATTGAAAACAACTTAAGTTCGATTTTAATGTTATTTTTTTAGGATTGGATCCAGCTTATAAATATTTTTGCAACATGCCCGAAAATGTAAGATTAGATGCTAATGATGCTAATTTTGTAGATGTAATACACACTGAATTAAAGGCTTATGATTCAGGTAAGTTCAGCTAATATTATCTACTTACATTCTTCTTTTAGTTCACACCACATTTTAATCTACTTACATCTTCACATTCTTATTTTAATTCATGTCACATTTTAATCTACTTACATCTTCACATTCTTATTTTAATTCACATCACATTTTAATCTACTTACATCTTCCCATTCTTATTTTAATTCCCGTCACATTTTAATGTACTTACATCTTCACATTCTTATTTTAATTAGTGCCACTATCACAATCTTCCTATTTTGTGTGCTAATTTTAAAGAACTATTAAATAATTTAGACTAATGCTACATGGGATAAACTAAAAAGATTCACCTCTTTCAGAAACCTTACTTTTTTTTTGTATTTAAGAACTTTTGCTTAGATAATGTAGATTTACATTGATTTTAATACACGATTACTAAAGTCTTCAATCAATGAATAATGATGGCTTTAATGAAAATCACATAAATTTCATTTTAAATATTGAAATCTTTTAAAAGTTTTCTTAAGAATTCTTTTTGAGTTAAAGAGTAAATTAAGCAATTTAATTTTTGTGCATGCATTTTATTAATGTCATAAGAATATTTTAATAAATATAATATAAATCTTAAACATATTCAAGTATGTATACCACATAGCTTTTTGAATTAATATTTTATGGGAAATTATATTCGAATTCTATCAATGTAGAATAAATACTAATTGCTTTTGCCTCTTACTTTATGAATTTCAATTTCTAATCAATCTAATTGTTTCTCAAAGAAGTGCCTGAAATGCTTGCTAACCAATAAAGACAGAACTCCTATCCCCTGTCAGATTCTCTAAACAAGTTACAATTGGTTGCAAAAGTTTTTTGGTAATGTACTTCTATCGGAAACAATTAAAAGAAATTTTTTGTATACAATCTAAAATGATGACTTATAGTTTTATTTCACATTATAAAAATTTAGTATTGGTGAGAATTTTAATTGTGTGTTTTGTTTTTTTGTTTATCTTCGCAAACACTTTATTCATCTGTTTATATACACAATAAAATATATTAAGGAATTTAAAAATTTGTATGAATTATTTGCTTTATTTAAATTTCTGTAGACTATAAGGAGATCATGATGCAAATCTATATCCTTTGTAGTTTTATCTGTTTGTTAGTTTCTTTTTTATGAGTTTATCTGGAAACGATATAACACAAAATTTTAATTGATTTTCTATTTATAATTTGATTTTAAGAAGAGTTAAATATCCTTTGAATTAAGTATTAAAAATAAAATTTCTTACTTAACGCGTTCTGTATGTACTAAAAAGTAAAATAAATAAATATGCATTCAATAATTAGTAAATAAATAATCATTTAATGAACATTCAATGAGTATTTAATTATTAAATAACCATTTAATTAATAATTAAATACTCATTGAATTGGTAGTAAATAAATACGATTTTTGCACTACAAACAGTAGTACGTAAAATATAGAAATGAGAATAATTTGTCTCTAATTTTCTGTTATCATAAACAACTCAATTTCAGCTTTAGAAAAAAGAAATACGTTTTATATATATATAAAAATAGTCCGTCAAATTTTTTCATAATATAATTCTAAAATTGTTTTTTTTTGTTTTATATATATATATATATATATATAGTTGTATTTTCTTTATGTATGTAAATGTGTTTTATTTCGATTATTTATGTGCCTAAATTGTTTATTTATATGGTGGTACCATTAATTAAATATTTTAAAGGTATATCTACCGGAAAGAAGTTCATGTCTCCATTAGTATAAATGATTGATTATTATTTATTTTAATAGAGACATGAACTTAATACTTAATTAACAGTTTCTTTTGTATATCATGCATAAATATTTGGTGTGGAAAGTAATAAATTAGACTAATTTATTAGTTTTAAAAACAAACTCTTTTCTTTCGTAGGCCATGGAGGCTGCCACAAGTTAGGTCACGTGGACTTTTTCCCGAATGACCAAACTGTTGCTTCTCACCCGTACCATGAAGGTATGACAGCATACAAGTTTTTTTATTCACTAAAAAAATCTAGACCAAGACTGCATAATTCATGAACCGTAGGCCACAAGAAACAAAACAACATGTAGTAAAATTCTTTAAAACATTGACATTCCTTTTGGGGTAATCGTTAATTTCCTTTTTGAAATTCTAATTATTTTTAAGTTAATAGGTTTTTATTTTATTTAAATACCTATATACATTTTATAATTCCTTTTTTCTAAAGGTATTTCTTTTTTCAAATAATTTCATGACTTATGAAATTTTAAAAAAAATTCTGAACGAAAATAAGTAAAAAAAAAATAATAATAATACATACTACTGCCTATTTTTGCTAATTCTTCACAATGGATATAATAGATTTTTTATTTGATAATTGTTGTAAGACTAACTTTTGTTGTACTTTTTTCTTCTGATGTGACCATAAGCAATTACAAAACTAGGCAACTCTCTTCTAGATCTGTGAATTCTTTTATACAAATATTTAATGTCTGTATTGAATTTGAAAATGCTGCAAGTAACTTGCTTGCTAAAATACTAAACCTGTTTTGTTTCCTCATGATAAAAATAACTATCAGGAATATATTCAATAACCTATTCCAAACCATATAGTCAAAATTTCGAAGAACTTTTATGAAACACGCCCTTAGATTAGAGATGAATTTATTTTGTCTCTAACAAAATACCACCCGGGAGTAGTTAGCTGTCAAAAATGAAGTTTTTTATTTTATTTTTATAACCTAAATTTAAATGACAATTTGTACCTTGAAATAAAACAAAATTTATTTCAGAATTTAATAGATATAAAATTTTTCTTATATTTAGCTGACGTTTTACTTTATGTCTTTTGTGTTAGAACATAGCAAAAAAAGTAGTAACATCCACCCTGTAGAGTTTAGGGATAGTATATTCGCAAGCATCATTGTTGATAAAAAAAATTGTAAATTTGCGTTTCAATGAGTAATGAAAAGAGCTGCATTATAATTAACATGAAATATTTTTATATAAATTGAGTTAAAAAATGTTATTAATCATTTGTAAATCAGACTTGTTTAGTTTGAACATCATCAAAGGCTTGTGGTAATACATGGAGCTTTTGTGACTCAGTAGTGAAGAAAATTTTCTTTCGTAGACCAAAATGGCGTAATATTTTCATCAACAAATGCTCAGAAGATCATGGAATTCAGCAGTTAATGCACGCAACATGTCAAATATTGGAAATAAACTTACAAATTTTTCTAATAAATTAGTCATTTCACATGCGCATGATTCTCAGAACTCTTTTTAATTACTCAGTCCATGTAGTTATTAAAACGATTTTTTAGTTATATAATCAACTACACATTAGTAATTTAATATAAATGAATTAATTTGTCACTTTCATATCTCACGTAAATTTCAACTATTTATATCTGGAAGGAGTTTGTAAATACGCTATGTTTCAAATGCGAATAAATGCTAATTAATTCTGTGAATTTAGATGAAATATAAATCAATGTTTCGATTTATTTTCAAAGTGATAGGTGATCAGCAGAAGGCAGCATCACTTTTCATATCCACGATTCGAAACCGAACATGTAAGATGATCGGATATTGGTGCAGAAGTTACAAAGCTTTCTTGAGAGGAGAATGTGGAGACTGCGGAACAGATGGATCTCAGTGTGCTCCTCTAGGATTTCAAGCAGACCAATATGAACCTTTCAAGACATCCAATTTCTCTTCAATGTACTTAGTAACCGGATCTTATCCAAATTTTTGTGGTATGTAGATGAACTTGTACGTTATAAATGTTTTAATGACTTTTTTTATCCTCAAAGGATATATTTACAACATTTGAATTAGAAATTTTAATACCTCAGTAAAAACTATTTTGAATACTTTTAATATAATTAATGCAATTTATACTTAACATAACGTTTTTACTTGTGCTGGAGCAGTCTGATGGATAGTTCCTTGGGCGTTTTAGTTAAATAAGCTTTATTCGAAACTTAACTGAATTCAAGCCGAATTGACACTATCGTGTTTAGGCCAGGTTGAACACCATAAATCGAAAAGGTATCATGAAAAGTCCAAATTAATTTTATATTTATAAAATTATATTTTATCCAAATATAATATATTTTATATTATATATTATATTTTATCCAAATTAAGTATGTAGTATAAATTAGGGTTTTTTATTTACATTGTTAAATTGCTATTTTTTGTCTTAATATTCAAGAATTGTATTAATTTGTGAAAAGAAAATTGTCTATATACATTTATTGTTTGTTACTGAACACAAAATTCTTTGGAAAAAGTGGACTGTTCAGTTCAAATGTAGCTATTCTTAAATAAATTGGATAGCCCATAAAACACTAAAAATGATCTTCCGGTCTGAAATTCATAACAAAGTGAACATAGCTTAATTAAACATCTGTACTTGATGTAAGATATTAATTATCTAAGAATTAGGATACCTTGACGTCTCACTCAAGGTCGTAAAAGTTAGAATTGAGTAAAATCAAGGCATCTTTAAAGTTAGAGTGCACAATATGTCATGCATAAAAACACATGCTATGGAAGCAAATTATGGTCTTACTTTCAATAAAGCATCAGACTTGCACCGATGGTAATCACACTCTCGCATTTTGGAATTCCACTTACTATAAGCGGAAAAGGGGCTTGTGATGAAGAGAGGTCAATTTCAAAAATCAAGATGATAATTATTCCCTCTTCAGCAAATAGGGCTGCAAAGGAAAGTAGTTCGAATAAGATCGAACGAAGGACCAATAATTGTATAAAATAGAAATTAAGTATTCAATTCTTCTTAAGAAATATAAAGTCGTTTTTGGAAATAGAAGAGATGCACAGAGAAATAAATATCAGAAAGAGGAAGTGATATTGAGACAGAAGAAGTAAGGTTCAGTAAGGTTGTGGCTGAGGATCTTAGTTAATGTGTTAATAGCGTTTTGTGCTGAAAAAGTCTGCTCATCTTGGCGAAAGGAAAAGGTCCTGCTGTCAAGTGTCAGAAGAGATTGCCTCCGAGGCAACCTATCCCCTTGATGACCCCTGATTAATATCCTCTTCAAAAAATTCTTGTCTGGTTGAACGTAAAGTACAATGAATGGCATTTCTAATGGACTGACCATAAAAGAACTGCTTAAGTGCGAACATTTGAGCTCGTTGAAGAACTTTTTCCTAGTGATGCATTGTCAAAATATACTTAAAAACTGAAAAACTAATTTAAGATTTAGTGGAATAGAATACAGCGAAGAAAGTGTCTTGTAAGATTGCAACACGCACACACACACACACACACACACACACATACGCATATATATATATGCAATATTTCGATTGACAATTAATATTTAACTTGTTTAATTGATATTTAATTAACTGTTTCATGCTTAGGTGCCTTTATTACTACATGTTATTAATATTTTTCTGTGTAATCTTGATTATATTATACCTATAAATTTTTATTCAATATTTATCGTGTTTCTTTTTTCATGTGCATTTAGTTTCTCTAACTCACAAGTGTTTGGAGTTAATGGGAATCTGCCGGGTCAAAATTCAAGGCCACGGTGATTTTTTGGTGTACAAATAATTAATAAAAGTTAGTCTGGGTGACACTATAAGTGTTTCTCATTTGATCAGGTCACCTTTTTGAGATTGAAGATTTTGTTTAATTTGATTTCTTTTTGGTAGTAATAGAATGCAACAAAGGCCTTCCGCTGGGCTCGAAGAAGACGAAAGTAAGTGCTATCACTCTTAGGGATTTTCGTTACAAAAAATATGGTGGCATAATGGGAGTGATAGGACGACTTCGTGAGGCACACTGGAGAAGGCTGAATCTGCTACATATCTGTCATTGTAGTGGCAAACCTAATGTTAAAATACCCAGCATTGGAAAAAAAGTAACTGTGGTTTTTATCTCCCTACATTTTATGCAAACGTTCTGCATTTGAAAGGATATAATTTTTACAGGAAAGAAAAAAAAATGTTTTATTAATTTCGATATGTAAAAAAATAATTTTTCACGCATCGCCTCTAGTTGTTGGAATTTGTAAGACTTCTAGAGAACGCTGGCTTGCGCTGCTTATGTTATAAAACTTGATCCTACCTGGACTCACAGATGAACTTATTTACTATTCAATTTACACTTTTATACTCTTCCAACTTTAATAATTGTTTCTTGTATTGTCAAATACTTATAATATGTTATGTAACTCTATATTTCTGTGAAACATTTTTACCTGTATTTTCATCCATACCTAAAAGTAAATATATACTTTTTGTGAATGGTAAATTTATTGATTATTAAATGGAAGACACTTTCCAAACAGTTATCCAAATAACAATTGAATTATTGTTCGGAATTCTTTAAATAACTTAATTTTGATACTTAAAATATTACTTCGATTTATAATCATTTTGAACCTGATTTTTCAATGTGTCCTTGGGTAATGTTATTACAAGATCTCAAAAACAACATGCATTTTAAAGTACAGGCAAGTTTTGCTATTTTTAACATTTTCTTTTTTTTTTTTTTTATAAAAAAGTTATATGATGTAAGCATTTCTATAGGTTAAGTAAGCGCTTAAAACGGTTCTTTCTTAATGCTGCTTATCTTTTTTCTCTAATTATTAACTTATTCCTATTATATTGTAAAATCAACTGTGTAATTTTTACCATTTGGTACTGATATCATTCTCCATGGCCCTTTCAATTTAGGGTTGTCATTCCTAATGAATAATAACCGATTTTATGTAGATTTCTATGATATAACTATACCTATCTCAAACAAATGACATTCTTATTAATTATTAAATTTTTATAATTATTATTAATTCTTCATTGCAATTATTTATTTTTAGTGAATGATATATGTAAGAAAATAATATTTTTGCTGCGTTAAATTTCAGAATTTTGTAAATTTTAAATCACCCATTTTAAAATGAACATAAACCAAGGGTTTTGCCAAGTAATAACTATAAAGTGATTTTTTAACATTTGTAAAATCTTAATTCCATCTTTCAAAATATTTTTACTCTATTTTGATTTATTTTATGTTCCACCTCAAGTAAACGAGTATAGGTTGAGAATGGTGCTTGATAACACGGATTCAGGACTTGAAAGACATACGAAAACTGGAAACCTTTTACTTTTGCTCAGAGGACAGAGGAAACCCCTTTTTGTTCCATTAAGGTAAAGTACCCTTTTTTATTAAAGTTACTTGTTTTAATTATAATAGATTAATTTAATTTTGTAAAAACAGTTTAGTATGATAAGGCATTTTAAAATTAAAAATGTGAAAAAAAATTGAAATGTTAATGTCAAAGTGCTTTATTTTCATCACCCTTAAATAACAATACCTATTTCGGCAAAAAAATGGCTTGTGTCTAAAATAAATTATTGTACTGGCTTTCCTTAAAATATCTACCTAATGTTAATTTTATAATTTCAATTAAAAATTTTTTTTTTTTTATTTTATTTATCCTCTTTCAGAATAATTTTTTCAATTTAAAATTTGCATACGATTTTTTTCTGGTATCTTATCATAAAAATTAAGTATTTCATATAATAATTTAATTATTAATATTTAATGGTTTGATATTCTAGCCTTTATACATTTATTATAAATTTCACTGAAAATGTTATTTACTTATTCTATCTTCAAATAATTATTAAAAGACTTGTGTATTTTTGTTAATTTTAATTACAAAGACTATTAATATTTCTTTTTAATATTTGTTGCAATGATCAATGATAGAAATCTAAAATTTTTGCTATTTTATTCAATGCAAATGCCATTCTCTTACTAAATTGTTCTATGTATTTTTGAGAGTAACATTATGAAATAAAAAAACATTTAAGCTTTTAACAAAATTACATTTACACCAGAAGGCTACATATAAAATTATATAATAAAACTTATTTAGCATTAAATATATATATATATATGCATTTATTTATATATATATGCCTTTATTTATACGTGTGCAATTTTTTTAACAAAAATGAATTGGGAGATTACATATTAAAAAGATACTGATGAATAAATGTGTCTATGACACCATTTCCAAGCATCTTGGACAAATTGGGGCAGGATATAGTTTCCAAACTAGCTGTTTTGGACCAGATCGGATCGGTGTGCTTGCAGTGGATTCCCTCCCATGTGGGCATCTACGGAAATGAAATTGCTGATCTGCTCGCTAGGGAAGGTTGCGAACTTCCCAAAGCTTCTTCTTCCAATCTGTTAGCTTCAGAGGTTCATTCCATGACTTTAGCCAGAGTGAATACCTCTTGGAGGTCGCCACCAATTCATGCATGGTACGCCGCTAAATATCCTGGTATGTCCATACAGTGCTCCTGTCCTAGACCTGCTCAGACGGTTTTAGCTAGACTAAGGACTGGCCACATTAAGAGTTTGACCTTCAATGGAGACGAGAAGACATATGCCCTTTGTCATTGTTCGACCATCGCATCTCCCTCTCATCTCATAGATTGTATTGGTGCCTCTGTGAGGCAACTGTTGAATGAGGGGAGGACAGTTTACGATCTATTGATGCAGCATGATCTACTGGACTTGGTTTAGGATTCTAAATCAAGGGGATAAGCAACAACAACAACATGACACCATTTTTTAAGAAAAAAGTACTCTTAAGTTTATTTCCTTATTGCTGCTTATAATTGCTGTAATAAATGGAATTAATTATGAGCAGTTGATTAATGATGATATTGCGATGTATTTTGTTACTGATATTGGATTTTCAGGGTGGGAGTCAATTGATAGTGAAGTAGAATTCTGTTTTGTCAAATTTATTAATTTGTGGCTAGTTATAAATATTAATGTTTATAACAAGAAATCTGCGAGAAAATTATTTGAATTAATTATTTTTAAAATAAGTTGAGATAAATGTTATAACAGATTTTTTGAAAATTTGGATGGTGGGATACAATGAGCTCATCTACATATCTAAACGTATGCTGATAAATAAGACAATATTTTTTTTCGAAGTAGCTAGAATGAGTATAAATAATGCTGAATATTTAGTTCTTTGTTGATTACGTTGACTTTGGAAGTAAAGATTATCATTATTGTAATATATATATATAGACATGAAAGTGTATTTTATTTTTATGGCTTACAAATATTATTGCAGTAATTAGTTCAGTTTTTTTCTTCTGATAACTGTATTCTTTCTTCACATCCAAAAATTCAATAAAATTGCTTTTTATAATAAAACAACGATCTCAATTTTTATATGGAGAATTTTTTATGAAATGTTAACAACGAAATAATTTTGTTCCGATTTAAAATTTCAATTTCAAAAATTTTTATGTATTTTAAATATTATGCTCATATATAATAAGTTTGAAAGTCTTTTAAGGTTTAAATTCTTTTTAATACATATTAACACTTTTGAATTTGCTATTAGGAAAATTCAAGAATTAAAATATTTTTTCTGCTTCTGATCAAGTACCATAAAATTTACCTACCTAATTTCATGCCTTCGTCTTGGTGTTGTGATTTCATTTTACACCAGTGTGTGTGTATTATGTATATAATTAACTATTTATTGTATTATTTTTTAACTTTTGGTTTAATTATAATGATTCTTTTAATTTAAGGTTTTACAGCATGCATTCAGGAAAGGAGTATACCTTTCTCGTCACGTCGTCAATAAATATTGGCGAAATCCAAAATGTAACAGTAAGGTGGCAGGAACAAGGTGTATACGATGAAAGGTGGCAGTCAGGGGAGGCAGTATGGTATTTTCAGGATTCGAATGTTAATATTGAGAGGATCAACGTTACTCATTTGAATTTTCAACCAACTCCGGAGTATGTATTTGCTTTATTATTTCCTGAAAATCATATTACTGTAGTAGATTAAATATAACTCTAATTAGATTTAAGTGAAATACATGACATTTTTATATTTTTGTAATTTTTACACAAATTTTTAATTTTGTATATTACTTTTATATGAAAGATCAAATGAACACAGCAATTAAAAATCAAATCAAATTTCTATTAGAAAAAATTAACTTTAGGAAATACTATCCATTCCTTTTGGAATGTTTGGAATAAGTGTAACTTTCAATCACACAAATGTAAATATTTAGCATAAAAAAATCCATCAAAATATTTACTGAAAATTTTTAAAATCTTTAATAAATTCTGAATGAAAAATTTTAATGGATAAAATTTTTTATTATTTTTTATTAATATTTATATTATTTTTATAATTTAATTACTTTACAAATAATTTTTGTTATCCTGTATAATTTTTATTTAAGAGTAATTTTTAGTTAAGAGTTTTTTTGTACTATACTTCAGTTATACTATATTTTTACGCAGTAATTTAAGAAATATTCTGTTTATTTAAATTTTTAATTATTTGTTTTAAATTAATATTTTTGATTCTTAAAAGAACAAATGCACACACAAATTTTTTATTATTAAAATTACATGAATTTTTAAAAAGGTTTTATGATGTTAATTAGATATTCTGATATAAAATATACAATTGTGACTTAAGATTTTGGAATTTTTTCATAAAACCACAAGTCACTTAAATATTTGAAAAACAAAAAAAGTTGTAGAATATAACAAACCCAAATATAACACATAACAGGTGCTATATAAATCATAAAACGATAATGTGTAATTTAGTAAATAAATCTATAGGTTATAGTTTGAACAAAACACAGCAATTAAAAATAAAATAAAATTTCTATTTTTTATTTTAATATTTAGTTAAAGTTTCTGTTTAAAAAGTTTTCTGTTTTAAAATTTATCTTTATAAAATGCAATCCATTAATAACAACTAAAATTGTAAGATAAAAAAATGTGCTTAATTGCTGTAGAAAATTACATTTTACTTTTAAAATTCAGAAGAATAATTGCAAAGTTATACCAACACAAAATGCATAAATAAGTTCAAGCATATTCAGTTTTTAATAAGAAAACTTATGAAAAAAACTTGTGTAATTAATCACATAATTGTTTTTAGTTGCATTTTTGGTAAATGCAAATCAAGAATTAAAAATACTTATGGTGGTCACTAAGCCAACGAAGTTCGAACTTTCTTTATTTTGTTAGTAAACATCGAATATGTATTATATTTTATTTATTACAGTTAAATATTTCTGTTTAGTTTGAAATTGATTTAAACTGCAGTTTTTAAAAATTTAAATTTCAAATTATTCTCACCAAAAGGGCGTTTAAACAAACTATGTTTACAAAATAATATTATTAAATCCATGTTGTCTCTTAATTAATTAAATAAAGATAAGTTTTAACTCACAGCCAGTAACTGCAGTTTGTTCTGTTATTTTCAAATTCAATCAGAAAATTTAATTTTCAACTTATAAATTCGTAAATTTATGTTAATTCATGATTGAAAATTAAATTTTTAATTCATTCTCTCATAAAAATTATTATAAGCACTCTTCAATATTAACGACTAATTACAATTATTCTCATGGTTTGAAGAAAAAAATTACTTAAATTATTATTTGCTTAAAAAAAATTTCATTTGAAGAAAAACATGGACATTGTTAAGGATTTTTATTATAGTTAATTAAAATATATTTTTTAAAAAAATCATAAAATAATATGTGTATTAGCCATATCTCTAAGAACTAGATAATCTAGCAAACACTATTAAAAAGAAATTAAACTTTATACATGCTACTATTTGGTGGCAAGGTACTGCATTCAAACAAAATAAATTTTACTAATAATTTTTACTGTAGTTAATTAAAGCGTATTTTTAAATCATAAAATAATATGTGCATTAGCCATATATCTAAGAATTAGATAATCTAGCAAAAACTATTAAAGAGAAATTAAATTTTACAGATGTTATAATTTGATGGTAAGGTACTGCATTCAAACAAGATAAATTTTTTAACACCACGTAAATAATTTCTTAAAATAAACTGATTTTTATACCCTTAAGGTATAGAATTTAACAATAATTAAAATTTAACATATTATATATTAAAGATAATAATATAAAAATCGTATTCATTACGTTAATACATCATAAACATATTAATGTTATCTTAAATAAAAACAAGGTACTATGCATATCAATAGATATTTTTTAATTCAAGTTTCATAAGTCATTTCTATTCTTTTAAGCACTGTAAGATTTCAAAAAGATTTCATATATTCCTAAAGTTCATTCTAATACTTAGTAAACTTACCCGTTCATTCTAATACTTAGTATTAGAATGAACGAGTAGAATATTAAAATGAATTATTCTTCCATGTTATTAGAGTTTTCATATTCTAATACTTTCTTAGTCGAACACGGAGAGGTGAAAATGCTGTGATATCAAAGTATTTTTAAATTAATTTATTAATATAGCTAATAATAGTTAAATATATTTTAAGTTCTTAGCTCTTTTGTATTACTTTGCAATACTAATATCCTGTTTTCCCTTTTATATTTATCTAAACTAATATACTCAATAAAAGGATATGTAAAACATGGTATGAGTATTATATTCAAGTAAATCTTCTTTAAAAAATACACAAAAATAGATATAGATACACAAAAAAAAGGAAACGTTTTAATCTATGTTATAAAGATATACATACTAAATTGAAATTATATACCATAAAATAAATAAAGTGTATGAATTAATCCTAAATTTGAAAAAAATTATATTGTTTTTTTTCAGGACAAGGAGACCTGTTGAAGTGGAATTTTGTAAAAGTAATACTGCAGACGAACCTGGTTGGATGACTTATTATCCTAACTGTAACTAAGAAAGATTTTATTGAAGGGTTGTCATATATTTGAAAAATGTTACTCAATCTGAAATCATGTGCTTTATTGGAGATCTAAACCTTGTGTCTTTCTTTCTTATTCAAATAAAACATTTCAAAAAAAACTCCGAAAGAAGCTAAATCACATATTTGCCAAAGTACCAATCATACATTTATCAACTAAGTTTGGCTTCAGGAGAGTGATATATTTTTAGAGAGCAAAATTGGTATGGTTACCTTTCTAAATTCCAACCTTAAAAAATATTTCCGTGTCTTCCAATGTGAAGTTCAAACTTCTCGAGTGTTTTGTTTACTGAATTAGGAAGTAAATGTGATTTGTTTATAGAGACTTTATACAAGTAGACCTAGACTAACAAATGATAGTGCTTCTTATGCAATTTTTTATATTTCACTTTCCAGCCTACATATGCTAGCATAGATCATAGTACTTTTGTATATGCATTTAAAATGCGCCAAAAACTTGCGGTAGCTTACCTTTCAACAATATGTAGCAGCAGTATTGAGCATCTATTCAGCCACTTCTAGCTTATTACAAACTTTGGTACTTTCAGGTATCGCCTTAAAAGTCACATTGTCATATGTCCCTGGGCAATATTATAATAAGTTTCTTTACGTACTTTTAAATTTAGCTTGATTACTGATTTATACTAAAATAATATTACAAATCCCTGATATTTGGAAAAATATTTATGATTCAAATAAATAAAAGCCTATTTGTCATTTGATAGAAAATTAAAATACATTAAATTCTGTGATTTGACATTAAAAGTTAGAATAAAGTTTGTTTTCATTGATTTTATAGATTTATGAGTAGAACATAATCCCTAGATCATAATCCCCTTCATAAGTAAAGAATTACCCGTAGTTATGATCAGAATTCTTGAACTGATATATTGAAAAAACAATTCAGCCTTAGTTTCATTGATTTGAACCATATATTAGAGCCTCAGTTTCTTTTAATTTGAGCCATACAGTTGAGTCTAAGTTTCTACTTAGCGTAAAAGAGATTTAAAATATATTTTTTATTCTATGTATCAATATATCCATGTACAGCGCTTATTAGACATATTAAGACTGAGAGGAAGTAACAGTAGTAACAGTTTAATCATATAGTTAAATAGTTACATATTTCAAAATGTTCAAATTTACTTACGATTTTATAATTTTATTGTATTTTGTAACAGTATTTTTTTTAATTTAATGATTACTATTTTTAACCTAAAATTTATATATTTAATGCTCTCTTGTAGAGAAAATTAAAATCAGTAATTAATAATATTTCACTTAGAATGCCTGAATATATTCTGTATGATTATCAATTGCAGAATTTGTTAAGTAAGAAATGTGTGTTTAAATACAATATCTCCTAAACTGTTTATTTCTATAAGGATAAATTGTACCAAATTTTGGACATTTCGGTGATAAAAAAAATTACCATTTCATTTCTTATGTTAAGAAAAAATAAATAAACAGTTGTATTAAAACTGAACTGTGTTTCTTTATATTAATGAATTGAAATTACTTTTTATGTTTTGTTCTTTATTTTTATTCCGCATTATTCCAGAAATAAATATTTTTAGTGTTGGAAGCCCAGTTACTATTTACTAAAATTATAATATTTTAACGAAACGATACTACATACTGAAGAAAAACATTTAGTCTAATGTTAAGTTATTTCAAGTCAGTGATTATACATTTATTTGTTAGATAATTCAGGTATTATAAATTTATTTATTTGTTAAGTCAGCTAATTTTGATTTCGGCATCAAGTTATGATGAAGAATTTCAAACATTTTAATGGACAATTATCACCCATTGTGAAAATAATGCTTATCATTTTTAAATCGAATGCTATAAACAGAGACTTACTCAATTAAGTAACAATAAATATAAAGTAGAATAATAAAAGAGTATTCACAGAAGGAAAAGAAATACTGTTTCTTTATGATAGCTTTACAATTTCTGCAATGATATATAATAAAAGTTTGTTCTGATTAATTTACTCGTGATTCTAGAGTTATTAACGAATAAAAATGTGAATTTGAGAATTTGGAGTATTTTTTTAATTTTGAGAAATTTAACAAAAAAAAATTTTAATAGCATATGTAATTTTTGTGATTCTAAACATGCACATCGTAATCTTATAAATTTCGAAAAACATATTTACAAGAACTAGAAGGTAGATAATGAGAAATAAAAAAATAACATTAAGTTATTAAGCAGACATTATATTTGGTATTTGTTACATTTGAGAAAATAATTATCTCTATGAAAAATAATTTTCTACTTTTTTATTATGCACTATTTGATCAAATTATTTTGCTGTTTACACGTTATTCTTATTAAGAAGAATTATCTTATTATGAAGAAATACACAATTTTTATCTCAAATTATTCAATTATATGTAGGAAATATTGAATAAAAATATAAATTCCAAATCTCTCTAAAAAATATGCAATGTTCCCTGATATTTCACATCAAGAATAATTTAAATCTTATGAATTTTTGAGAGTAATTAAAAAATGTATTAGCATTTTTAATATTTATTTAAGTATTATTAATTTTTAAAACCTTCAAAATAATATATTAGATCAAGATATTTTTTATTCTCTGAAAATCTTCTATTAAATCAAAAACTCATAAATCGATTTGTAAGAAAAATTCCAAATATTTGTATTTTTATTAACATTAATGTTTTACATTTTTCTTCAAAATATTTACATTATCTGAAATTTTAACAGATAATTTACTAAGCAGGATAATTTGCTGAAATTCAAAAGATAAATCGTAAAGTTTTTCATAGAAATAACATGCAAATGGATCGAATATTTTGAGTACTCAGTGATGTTTAGTTTTGATTCTTTGTTATCACTTAAATAAAAGGAAGTTCCCTTTCTTTTGAGTTAATGCTGGTTAGCGCAGGATACTTAAAAAATACATTTAGTGAGTTTAGCAAGAAAAAATTACACAGGCGGGCTGGTTCCACAATTTGCATAGATTTTCTTACATGCAACACAAGTGTGAATTAATTTTTTTTTAATGGGTCTTTCAAGATTACATTTTTTCTCATAAAAATTAACTTAATAAACGGATATGGCTGTTCTGACGGAAGTAGACCATAGATTGAAGTCTATAACTATCATATTGTATTTTCAAATAAAATAATTTCGATGAGTAAGAAATAGGGTAAAAAATAATCTGACCAAGTATGAAAAAAATCTTAATAAATCAATAAACCAAGGGTTTAAACCAATATTTTATTCAGTGATTTACTGATGAACCTTAATGAACATTTTTTAAATTCGTTTTAGAAAAAAAAATGCATTTTGTTATAATCTTGACTAGATTTTCTTCAATTCTTTGCAATCAATATTCTGGTACTGGATATCAATACTGGATTCCATTCAAATAAATAGTGTACTTTTAAATAAAAAATAATTTCTGAACATTAACATTCCACGTGAGAAAAGAAGTGCAAATACAAACTGATGTAGAATTATCTGATTTATTTCAGCTCATTATATCTATTTCAATACATTAAACCTAATCCAACCTCTAAAATGGCTTCTCAACCTCAAGTCTCTAACCGATAGACTTGGGAAATGGGCACTTGAATTACAGCCTTTCAAACTGAAAGTACAATATATACCTGGTAAAGCTAAAGTCATTGCTGTCATGCTCTTTCTCCCTGTATGGGACGAAAAGTAACCCCTAGTAAAGTTTTTAACATGGCTGACATGCTATTGACATGCCCACAAGAACGTCAAAAGACATTCGGGAATCCCAATTTAAAGATGAAAATATGAGAAAATTATTTAATGTTTTGAAACCTCTCAAAAAATTGAAGACTATGCCTGCTTGACAGAACAAGGTTTTTTCATGAATTAAGGAGTACTATATATTTTTTAATAATTAAGGAGCACTATTAAGGAGTGCATACTACTATACGTACCGCTACTACTACTACTACACCACACCACATCACTGTGCCTAGAGCTGAGTTGCCCCTTTACAGTTTGGGAATGATGTGGGTGAGAAGTCTGATTGGGATCTGTGACGCTTATATAAGACCGGGATCTACGGCTTAAAGTGGATTCAGAACCACTTTAAACATCCCTGGCACCGCCGATTCAAACCCGTAATCAAGCACCAGAGCGCTAGCCACTCGGCCATCGGGCCCTTACCGATATATACCAGACCCAAGCCAGACTGCCACCTGGACATCCAACTGGACTCATGAACGTGAATTCATCTTGCAAAAACTTCATAAAATAATGATCCTATGGCCAAACATTATAGAGAAGATGTCAAATTCCAAAGAATCGTTACATGCTACTGTTGAATTGATATAGAGAATATACACTCAAGAGCCAAAACATTATGACCACCTGTCAATAACGAGTTGGCCCACCTTTGGCGCGCAACACAGCTTCAACCCGCCTTGGCATGGATTAATACCACCACTTAATACCAGTTAAATACCACTTCCATCTGATCACGTGCCTTCCACGTCCTCCAGGCGAGTTCATTGCAAAATGAAGGGATGGTCATAATGTTTTGGCTCTTGAGTGTATATCTCTGATTATGCAAAAAAATGCCCTGAATGCACTGGCAACAAGGCTATAATTCAAACCCCTGTTGATTTGCCGAGCAATCCGTCTACTCTCATCTGATCTAACATTACTCAATTATAAAAATTAATTCTATCTATAGTCAAGAGTTCATGTCTGACTTATTGAAAACAATTGCAGCACTTCTAGTTGTGAAATAGATAACACTTCTTACAAATATTTCGATATTTTAAAATAAAAGAAAACATTTTTTTTATTTATTTGATGCCATTCCAATCAATAAAATTCAATTTAAATATGACAGTATGTCACGAGAAATAAATAATTTTAAAATAAATATTGATAATAATAGTTCAAACATTTTTTGTTGAATTCATTTATTATTCTTAGTCATGATTATTTTTCTGTTTCATTTTTTATTAGAGGCAGCAACTTATTTTTTTAATGCATTTTTCTTTCCTTGATGAATGATTTTAAGCTGGATATACACTGAAGTGACAAAAGTCATGGGATAGCAATATGCAAATTTTCAGATGGCAGTAGCATCGCGTAGAACAGGTATAAATGCGCAGTGCTTTCGCAGAGCTTTCATTTCTGTGCAAATTATTCATGTGAAGAGGTTTTGACGTGATGATGACCACACGATGGGAATTAACAGACTTTGAACGCGGAATGTTAGTTGGAGCTAGACGCATGGGTCATGCCATTTCGGAAATCGTTAGGGAATTCAACATTCCCAGATCCACTGTGTCAAGAGTGTGCCGAGAGTATGAAATTTCAGGCATAACATCCCACCATGGACAGCGCAGTGGTCGACCGCCTGCACTTAACGACCGAGAAAGGCGACGTCTGCAAAGAGTCGTAAATTCTAACAGACAAGCAACACTGCGTCAAATAACCGCAGAAATCAATGAGAGACGTACAAGGGACTTGTCTGTTAGAACTGTGCGGAGAAATTTGGCTTTCTTGGGCTATTCCAGCAGAAGATCGACTCGAGTGCCTTTACTGACGGAACGACATCGCTTGCAGCGACTCTCGTGGGCACGTGAGCATATCGGTTGGTCCCTAGATGAATGGAAAACCGTGGCCTGGTCTGATGACTCACGATTTCAGTTGGTAAGAGCTGATGGTAGGGTTCGAGTGTGGCGCAGACCCCACGAAGCCATGGACCCAAATTGTCAGCAAGGCACTGTTCAAGCTGGTGGTGGCTCTGTAATGGTGTGGGCTGTTTTTTCATGGCATGGACTTGGTCCTCTGGTGCGACTGGATCGAACATTGACTGGAAATGCTTATGTTCAGTTACTTGGAGATCACTTGCAGCCATTCATGGACTTCATGTACCCAAACAACGATGGGATTTTTATGGATGACAATGCGCCATGTCACCGGGTTTGAAGAACATTCTGGACAATTCCAACGAATGATCTGGCCACCTAGATCGTCCGACATGAATCCCATCGAGCATTTATGGGACATCATCGAGAGGTCTGTTCGTGCCCAAAATCCTGCACCATCAACGCTTTCACAATTATGGACGTCTATCGAGACATCATGGCTCAATATTCCTGCAGAAGACTTCCAACGACTTGTTGAGTCCATGCCACGTCGAGTTGCTGCACTTCGCCGGGCGAAAGGAGGGCCGACACGATATTAAGAGGTATCCCATGACTTTTGTCACTTCAGTGTATTTATAGCTTAAATTAAACAGTTAAATTCTATAAAATTGCACAGTTTTTTAAGGATCATTTAAAAAATAAATTATTATGAAATAAATTAAAATACAGTGACCAGCAAATATTTTCTCACATAAGAATTTGTTCAAATAAAAGATTTTCTTCAAGAGGGCCTTATTTGTTCAATTTTTATAAAAATATCTGAATGTTATCTTTCAAGTGTTGAGGCTTTAACAATCTTTTCTTTAACAAATTCAACAGAAAGTGCTTTTTTTTTACTTCATTCAAAACTCAACGGAGTCCAGATTGCTGTCGACAATTTCCTTTATAATTTCACCTAAATTGAAAACAATTTATGTTTATAAATCGTTGTAGTTCTGCTTTTAAGTCAATTTTCTTACAACTGTAATTAAATTAAGTTTTAACAATTTTTTAAAATCACAAAATAGGCATTTAATCTAATTTGTATTAATATGACATTTTTAAATGTGGAATTTTTTTACAGTCTTAAAATAATTAGAACACTTAATTCTTACACACTTAGTTCTTTAGAATAATAGAAATCAATTATATCGCTTTTTCCCAACATGTGTTTCAGAAAATTTTCTTTCTTTTCTCGGTATTAAAATTAAAAATAAGTATTCTTAAAATGATACTATTAAATGAACCACTCATAATAATAATAAAAAAATTCTTTCGCATAATCGATTTAAAGTATTTGTGTTTGTATATATATTAATATTCATTAATATTTAATTAAAAATAAATTATTTCCGAAACAAAAATACAACTTTTTTAAATATGTTTGAACTCTATATTATCATGAAAAGATATCTTATAGATTATCATGAAAATTCAACATTTATGCATGATTTAAATCATTACATTTCCTTCCTATTGCGGTCAACACATTTCATTCTTCGCTTAAAACAACAAACTAATGGAGTTTTTTAATACGGCATGTTTACAATCTATTTAACTTTATTAACTTTTCAACTTATGTTATTTTTCCAAAATAAGGAAAAATTAGCATATTACTTTATTCTATTTATAATTGTTTTACTATTTTATAATATACAGTTATATTTTTTCAGAAAGCTTGAAATATATTAGGTTCCTTTCACGGTATTTATTTACTTACGCACAGTATCTTATTATATAACTCACAATCTGAATTTAAAATACCTTTTTCAGACAACCAGATATTCTATGGCGAAACATATCCCTTTCATTTAATTTCATTTCAAACTATACGTTGAATTTAAACTTAAATACAACTTAGTCTTTGATGCAATCAATTTATTTTATTTTTTTAATATTTATTATAATTTTAATCTTTAAAATAAACATGACAGTACAGTTTAACATGTAGCTTAGCCTTAGATGCAAATATAATATGTTTGAAACAAAGGTTATTTTTCTTTAAATTTTTACTTATTGAAATAAAAACTCTAATTATTAGTAAATATCTGTCACAGGGCTTACAGATATTAGAGAGTTTTTGCATACCGTACGTTAGTTACCGTAGGACGTCCGTTAGCTTTTTCTCCCTAGCACGCATGCTCATAGGAAACATTATTACAGATACGCATGCGCAGTTTCCTATGAGCATGCGCGCTAGGGAGAAAAAGCTAACGGACGTCCGAAATACGGTATGCAAAAACTCTCTATTGAGATTCATCTATATTTATGATTTCTTTAGTAGATTTATTATTAAGATATATTTTATTTCATTTGAAAACATTTTTCATTCAAGACTTTTCCATTAATAAAATGACCGTGAATGTGTTTTTATTCTTAATAGATTATCCTTTTATTCTTAATGATATTTTAGAATCCTTTAAAATCCCCCCAAACAAAAGTTGCCAAACTTATTAAAGACGAATTGATGTAAAAGAAGACTTAATTGATTTGATTTTAATAATTTAATTCGTTGTAACCTATCAGTCTCAGTTAACCTATCAGTCGTTGTAGTCTCGGTTAATTCTTTTGTTTCAGTTAATTCTTATTATTTCTTCGATGCTTAACATTTTTTTATTGATTTGTTCTTCACTTACATCTGCAAGCCTTATATCATACTTTGTAATTTTCAAAATAAAACAGTATTAATTCATTGTGAGTAGAAACTATAACAGAAATTTTAGAAATAAAAAATTTTGAGTATTTTTGATATATCTAAATATTTTATCATATCGAAGGATGGACAGCTAAAACTCATTTTATGCTCATTTCTTCAGAATTATATATATAACTGATTATTATTAACTGAGATAACTATAGTTAAGTATAGATAATCAGTTACATAGATAATTGATATTAACTGATTATCTATTATTTATAGTTAACTGACCTTAAACAAATTTATTATTCACATAATTTAAACAGATTAATTAAATAATTAATACTTAGACTGATTCATTAAAATTTATTTACAGAACGTAAAATACTTGTTTGTTTTACAAAGAGATATATTCATAGTATATTTAAATTCAGAAAATTGAAAGTGCATGAAAGCAGTTTATTTCAAATTTTTTAATAATAATTTTTAAGTCAATGATTTTTAGTCTCTGGAGAATAAAATAAATGATGAAGCAAACAAATCATTTAAAAAATATTTTCATCTTGGCGTTGTTTAGCAAGAACCACCCCTAAAGTAAACTTTGACTCTTTCCGGAGTGATCTCATCTTCATCTTTGCCACAGAAAACTTCCCTAAAAAAAGTAGAAAATATTTTTATTATAATCTTGCATTTTTCGATTAGAGAATTATTTATAGAGATTTATTATACAGACCTTATATACTATATACCTTATATTATACAGAATAAGTCTTACTAATATTCATAAATAAAGTTTTATGTAGGTTATGTTTTAAATGTAAAGGCAGTCAGAAAGAACCATAAATAAGCTGATTATGTAATAAACAGAATATATGTGCAGAAATAATAAGTATTATTATACTAATAAAAAGAAAATATGATGGTAAAACTCACTATGAGTTTAATTAAACAAAATGTTTAAAATAACAAAATTAAGAATCCCAATGTTTGTGTGAAAAATTGAAATTCTTTCATTTATTCGAATATATTTTAATTTTTTTGAATATGGTCATGTATAAATTCTAATATGTGCGTTACATTTCTCATTATGAAATAATTTTTAAAAAATAAGCCAATACCTGTAAGTAGTTTCGAGATTGGTTATACGAATGCTGCGTATATTTATAACTGGAATATCGCCACCTAAAGTAGGTGGATGTAAAGGTGTCCATAAAGCATCCACTCTTAATAGGCGTCCAAGGTTACCAGAGCTCATCAAAAATTCCAAAGTGTTTCCGCGTGTGAACACAAGTGGCCTGAAATTAAAAAGATTTAAAATTATCTTTTAAAAATGATTTTTTAAAATACAGTTTCGTTTCCAGCATTGTTTCCTACTAAAATTAAAAATACGATTGTTAGAATTATGATAATTTTCGTTGATTGATTGGTTCTGTTTTATTTATTTTTATTAAATAAATTAAAATATATGAATATATATATTATTTTTAGCAGTAGCACTTGAACATACAAATTCCTAGACTAGTATTCATGAACTGACAAAATCCTTGACTAAATTCATTGATTAGTGTGTGACAAGCCCACACAACACATACGCATGAAGTTAAGCAAAATAGCATGTAAGATCAGAATGCAAAACTAAAAAATATCAAAAGTCAACACAAGTCAGCCAGTCCGGAGATCTTGAAGTTTCTCTCCTGTCTGCCAGTATCTATCATATAAATTTCCAGATATCTCAGGGGATTCTTTAAGATGAAATGCATCCATAACAGTGTCTCTTCTTAAATATAACCTGTTTTTTAAGAAAGTTTTAAATCGAGAATTTCATTAAATTTCATTAGAAAATCAATAAAAATTGTTTATTTTGTACGAATCAAATTTCCTTTTAATTTGAGTATTTCCATTTAAATTGCTTGGTGCATCGATTGCAACCACAAAAGTAAACTAGCAGAGAGACGCCACTAAAATCCAATATTTTAATGAGATTTTATACATTTGCTCTTTCCTTTTTTCAATTCCTTCTATTAGCTCACACTCTCCCTATATATATCTTGTTCAAATTTTCAATCGTTAATAAAATACTTTTTATTCATCCACTCAAATTCAAATACATTTTTTTTTGAACTTGTGGTGGATGACATTTTATGTTAATACAGTTTTTTCAAATATTAATTCAGTAATTAAATTTAATTAATAAATTTTAGGTTTTTTTAGATTTAAGTTGCATGTATCTACCAATAGATGGCGCCAGATAAACTTAAAAAATGAATGAAAATTATTTATAAAGGACTTTCTGCAAAGTAGCGGAAAAAAAATTGGAATTGACTTTAAAAATACTTAATTGATATTTACTTAATTGAAAAATACTTAATACTTAAATTGACTTTTTTTTTATATTACTTGTTATGTTAATAACTTACGAAAACTCTGTGTATATATTGCAGTGTCAACACTTACTTTGGAGTTGCCTGAAGTAAAGCAGTTCGTCCTCGAGTTCCACTAATTCTCAAAAATAAGAGACCAGTTTCATTTCGAGACCGCCTAGTCAATTCTTTTGAGGATAATAAAACATTCACATGATAATGATAACCTACAAAACATGTTAAAAACAATTGATTTATTAATACCATATTAATACGCAGCAAGTGATTAATTAGTTTATTTTCATTTAGACAAGAAACAGTTAATTATTTTTCATTTAGTCAAAAATCAGTTAATTATTTTGCATTTATTAAGTACAATACACTTTTATTATAGACTTATAACCACTAGTGAAAATATCATTGAGTGCTATTTGAATAAATTAGAAGCATTTTAATGGAATTCTATTATATAAGTAGTGTTACGTAGTATACATTTCTTGTATACTATGTTAAGAACTTATTATGTTATAATGTAACGCAATAAGCTCTTTTATAATGACTAAAATTATGTTAAAAATACTATATTTTCAATAATTAGATAATTTTAGTGATATCCCTTATAAGACGAATTTGTGTTATATGCTCTTAAAATTAATTTTGATCTTTCTTTTCCTAAATAAATAAAATAAAAAGATAAATTGAATTTTTTTTTTAAATACTTGCATTATTATTGTAAGGGAAGAATCTTTTACATAAGCAAAACAATAAAAATAATTCAATGTGATACTTTACTTCTCATTTATCCACCTTAGTCAACTTTTTCCATCTTCATGTTATATTGTTGACGAGTCAATTTTTTTCATTAGCTCGTAATAAGTTTTAAAATCCTTTATAACTTTAATGCCCTTTTCCCACCCCCTCCATCAACTTTTTTATTTAATTCCAATAAGTTATTAAATTTTTTAACTAAGATTACTTTATACGAAATGGAAAATTTCATAACACTGGGTTGTCAATTGCATAATTGATATTATTTTAAGTAAAATAATTAAATACTGTAATTTATTTATTCCTTTAATTGACAACTTTAATTAAATATGAATTATCAACATCTCACTTGGCGAAAAATATAAGCAAAAAACCTTTTTTCTATAATTTAAATTATTTGCAGTTTATTTTAAAAATTGCACTATAGTTATCGTATATTGACTTGATCCGATTTCTGTTACATAAAATGGAATTTTGTACATTTTTTTTTTTTTTTTTTTTTTTTTTTTTTTTTTTTTTTTTTTTTTTTTTTAAATGGAATATAAAATGGAATTTTTTAGAATTTTTTTGTTTTAAAATGGAATTTTATAGAATTTTTTGTTTTGAAATGAAATATAAAATGGAATTTTGTAGAATTTTTTGTTTTAAAATGTAATATAAAATGGAATTTTGTAGAATTTTTTGTTTTAAAATGTAATATAAAATGTTATTTTGTAGAATTTGTTTGTTTTAAAATATATAAAATGGATTTTTGTTTGGAATGGAATATCGTGACTAATTATAAAGGAAATACATAAAAAAGTAACTAACAAATATCATACATGTATCAAATTTAGTATCTTTTAATGAAATATTGTTAATAACAATTTTTACCTTACTGATATTTAATATTAATGTTCAGCAAAAAAAAAAAAAAAAACTGTGAGAAGCAGATAAACAAATATCAGTGGTGAATCATATTTAATTTTAAAACAAATTTTAGAATAATTTATTCAAAGTACTCACGACAGTAGGGTTCCTCTAAACTGGTTTCCAGAAACATAGTAACAGGTTCCGAGGAGGTAAAACGTAGCCATTCTTCTGCTTTATATCCCATAGGAGCGCACTGAGACATGTCTTGACCGCAACCTTTGTCACACTGACCACTTGAGAAATTTGCATACGAGTCACAGTAATACCCATAAAAGGGACAATCCATATTTATGGATTCAGTAAAAAGTTCTGGGGCATGCACTGCTTTGCAGCGATGATAACTTTTTATTCCTAAAACGAGATAAAAATGAAATGTCTACATTCTTTATCAATACATAGTGACTAATGATACTAAATGCATAATTTTCACTAGAATGAAATTTATTTTATTTATTGTATTGTGAAAACAAAGCCTGAAACATTTTGAAACATTTAACATGACATGTAGTCAAAAAATGTTTTCTGAGAACTTTACCAAATTAAACGAATTTTTTTTAAACCCAATAAATAAAAATTTGGGGATTTAAATTATTTGAACTCAGTTTCTGTCTATTCAATACGGGGATAATTTTAATAGCTTTAAAAAACTATGTGACATTATCAAATCTTCAGGAAATATTTTAAGATTTTTAAATAATGCTTTTCGAATAGATTTGGTTACTTTTAAAAATGACCAAATAAACAAATCCAGTTAGCTTAATAATAATTTGAATCTGTTCCATTACTAATTGTAACAAGAATTTGATATTTCCATTTGGAATAAGACATTAATTATTTTAAAATATTTCTCAAGCAAATAACATAAAAAACCCAATCTATTTGGTTAAAATTATCTATTAATTAATTATCTATTTGGTAATAAATAGATTATTAATATTATAATAATCTACATAATCACCTATCATATATAAACAATCAAATCTATTTGGAAACTAATTACCATCAAGTAAGCTGCAGCCTGTTCTTCTCCATCCAGGAGTTGGATAAAAATCCAAATGGCCAGCTGGCTGTAACATACCTGCAACTAAAGTTTTCAAAAATAAGCTTAAATATAAACATTCTTAAAAAGTAGTTATTTGTTAAAATATATGAAAAGTGAAAACAAATTGAAAAGTGAAAACAAATGAAAGTATTTGTGAAAACAAAGCCTTCACAAATGAAAAGCTCATAAATTATAAAGATAAACAGTAGAAATGATAGCTTAAAACATATATAAATGCATGAGTATATTTTAATGCCAAGCTGTTCACCATAGACTCAATTATCACTAATACTGAAGATTTGTAGCATGTTCAACACCAACAAGTGTTACAGGTAGCCTCCAAAACTATACCCCATTTGAAGGAAAGGAGAAGAATGTTTCTGTAAATCTCTCTAAGAGTAACTAATTCATATTTATGTTACATGCGAGAAAACTTTAGTTTTTTTTTCTAGTAATAGTTCTAAGAAAACTCTAGTTTCTAAACTTTTTCCCTTTAATCCTTCAGAACAAGCACGGAGTCAATTTGATTTTAATTTTCGAACTATATTAACGTAAAGACAACTACGTATACTGACGTAAAGACAAACTATTAAATTGCATCGCAATTGATTTATTTTATAAGTAAAAAATAAATTGATTCTATCATTCTTTCCTAAATAATATATTTTGGAAGAATCTGAATACTCTTCGGTTTTGCTATCCGCGACAAAATTCGTGAGAATATTACAGCTTTTGTTTTAATTTGGGTTTTTACCGTATACTAAAATCTCACGTCGCAAAATATTAACTAATCGTAAGCCGTATCTCATGTCTACTCAAGTATCCTATTGGATATTGTTTTAGGATGTGAAATTTTAGTAACCGGTGGAAATCCACCTTTAGAGGTGTTCCCACTCGTACTCCCTTAGTCTTAATAAGAAATGATTTCAAAACCTTAAAGGAATCACCTCATTTTGATGAAGTCTGATCATATATTATCTTGCAACTGGACTATGCTGGAAATTTCAGAAAGTGCCATCTATAGTTTTTAGAGTTTAATGGAATTTTCATCTATAAGAAACGTGAAGCCAAAATTCTCCTAATACGTTGGCTTACGGTTTCAGATCGTTTAATAAAAAAGTGTTTTTGACATCATGTGATAAAGGAATAGATTATACATAATAATAAGAAAAAAAAAACATTTTTGATTTTTCTTATATTAAGATTTGGAAGAACTGGATATGCTTTTCTATAAAATAAAATGATTTACTAGCTTACATAGGATCGTAAATTCTTTAACTATATTTTATATTGTCATTTGTATCTACAAATACTTTAGGTTATTTTAAAAAAAACATTATTTAATTAAAAAAACATTAGCTGCTTTATTACATAATCCTTGTATGTACAATTGTTTCGCTTGAAAAAATATATTTCTTCAATATTAAGTTGTCTTAAATATATTAATTCATTTAATTAAAATTCAATTTACTCTTTTCATTTTTCACTTCCAGTGTATTCATCTTTTTAATTATTTTTAAAAGTAGTAGGTAGAAGTTAAATACCAATTGTAAGAACTACATTAAAATGCATAAGAAAGAAAGCATAAATATGCCAATAATTAAAAAATAATAATTTTAAGCAAATAGGATTTTGAAAAATCTATGTGTAATAAATATTATCCGAAATTGTAGGAGAAATATTTTTTAAAAATAAACGCCATTAACTTTTCCTCCCTATTGTTCTTATAAATAGACATGCGCAGAACTGTATCACATGATAATGTGACGTCACTTTTTCAAATGCTGTGGTGTCTGTAAAGAAGTGTGTGATTGTTTGTTCTTCATGCTTTATATACTCCACATTTAATCATTAATTATTAATTTAGTATTTATCATCAAATAAAAATCGTGTTCCAGTTACATAACAACTCTGCTTCATTTTTTTCTTCAGAAATCTTTTTAAATAGTAGAATTAAAGTTAGACAATATTTTATTTTAAAATTGAGTTCAAATTATCACTTCAAATTTTACCTGTATAATTTAGAATTAAAACATTTAATTATATTTATTAATTAAAATAAATTTATTTTAAAAGAGAGAATTGCTTAATGCGATGTTTTAAGTACCTTTTCTAACTTGTGCTTATTAAAAATGACCTTTTTAAATATATTTAAAATGCTTCTTTAACCTTATAAAGTACAGCACTTGAACGAGAGAAATTTCATTTTATCGATTTGCGCTAACAAAGTTCAATGTAGAACATTTCAAATTTATTAACTTATTAACCTTATTATTATCATCGCAATGAAATGCATTTCTATTGTCCACGCAGTTAAAGCTACCTGAAAACCTACAATAACAACCAAATGAACAAATTAATTAATTTCGAAATATCGAGACTGAAGGTTAAAATAATTTCACTGTAACTGCCTGAGCGTGTAAAGGAATGAATGGAGTATAGTCTCACCAGGATCGTGTGATCGGTAAACATCCGGTCGGTTTAACAGCGGAAATGAACGAATCGATTACTTATTAGAGAGGCTAGTCAGGTAGACGCTATATAAACCTACTTTGAAAGAAAATAGTATAATAGTAAAGGGAATTTTTTTCATCTAGTCTATCTTTTAATATCTTGTCATCTGAAATTTTAGTTATTAAAAATCAAAATTCTTTTTATTGTAATTAAAATCCCTCCTAAATGACATTTCCTTCCCTATGACGCCGCTCTTTTGAAATTCGGCCAATTAGTAATCGGACTATAGGTATGCTGTCTTACTGACCTTGAGTAGCGGGTGGGCTGTCAGTATGTATGACATCGACAAAGAGAGCATCTGTTGGATCAAGACGAACTTTAGGGTCAGTGTCTTCAAAATAAGGACCGGCAGGATCAAGACCTAGACAAATATTTATCATTATGTAAAATAAAACATAAAAAAAATAATCACTAATATTAATAATTTAAAAACATTTCATGGAGAAAATCTTCGCATTAAAATTCACTTTCAAGCAAATTGATTAATTTTGGTCTCAATTTTATCCGCATGTTCATAAATGTGAAGATTTTCTACGGAAAATTAATATTAGTGATTGAAGTCTCCAAAAATAATTCCGATTATCACGCAAATAAAATTACCAGACTAAAAAGATTCAACAAAGTAAATCTTTAAAGCAATTGTTGTGTTATACAAACGGTTTAAATTGAATAAGATTAAAGCAAAACATGGTAGAGCTATGTATGCAAATATTTCTCAAAAATAAATCAAAATAAATTTTGTTAAAAGGTTAAAAAACAATATTTTTAAACTTGTTTGGGGGGGATATTTTTAAGAAAATGAGCTATTTTATCTGAAGTATGAAAGTTTTCTAATTTCTACGACTGATGTTTTTTTTTTTTTTTTTTTTTTTTTTTTTTTTTTTTCTAATTCCACTCCCGCTTGGTAGACGGCAACATCTAGACCAAGTCCAAGAACCCGTGTGTTCTCATGGAAGGGGAAAGAAGGAAAGGGAGAGCAGTTTCTGTTGTGATGGAGCACCCGTAGGTAGAAATCTGACTTGGCTCTGTAACGCTGAAGAAGGAGGGCAGTAGGAACATGTATTATAAGCTTGAGTAGCGATTTGCTTATTATGTTCGCTCACATACACCACCGAATTCTGTGGCACATTTTTGCAATTTTTGATGAAATTCAACAGCAAACAATTAAATTAAGTATACCCCAATACTTGGAAGAAATGACGAATCGCGGGAAGACTGGAAGTTCTAGACTAGTAACAAGTACAGACTGCTAGAGATTTAAATGTAGCCAGCGTCGTGTCCATCTTATAGAAACAGTTTAAGAATACTAGATTCGTCAAAAAAAAGTCAGTCGAGGTTGTTTAAGTACCACAACAGCTGATGCTAATGTACATTTGCTCATTACAATAGGCTTAGCAGGGGTGCTACAGTTTCTCTTGATTCTCAGGCTTTCTCTTGACCTTCATGCTGCCACAGGAATCTGAATTTCCATAGTTACTGCTTTCAGAAGACTTCCTCAGAGAAGGCTGTTTGTAAGAAGATCTACTATTTTTTTTTTTGTTGTTGTTCACTCCTGCGCAGAAAAAAAAAACTCATTTAGCACAAGTAACAGCGACTTTGAACCAGAGAAAGGTGAAGGACATTATATTCCCTCTCGAGTTCTTGTCAAGTCTAATCATTAATTCTCGACGTATGTTCATCTACAGAGAGACAAAAACCTGCTACTTTTCCTTCAGCATCCGAGAAAGGGATCACTATAGCAGCGGAGGTTTGCTAGTCTGGATAGACATCCTGTCGAATGGCTACACAGAACTCCATGTCGTTTTTAGAAGGTCTATGCCTCTATCTCTAAGTCTCTGCCTCTATATCTAAGTATAGGAATGAAATCTTGGAACCCTAAGTTCGCCTCTTCAGAGGTAAGGTTGGTTCTGATTTTATTTTAGTGACGACAACCAGAAAGGGATCATCTAGTCGACGAATTTCTTAATATTCACGGAATAGATTGATCAGCATCTTCAAACATAAACCCCGTTGAAAATTTATAAACATGTTAGAGCAAGCCTTTACAACTCACGTTACACTTCCCATAACCATCCAAAGCCTAAAAACAGTGTTTCTGTAGGAATGGGATCCACTACCACAGGAATTAATTATCATTTGTTGTGAGAGCTGTATAATTTTAAGAGAAAACTATACCCCTAATTAATCAATTTTAAAGAGATATCTTCAGCTTTGTTGTAGACCATCCGAACCTGATCAATCACTCTCGATCATATGTTTGTACCGTAACTGTTTATTGATTTATTATGTATAGTATATATACTTACATTTATAGATAATTTCATTGCAATCTTTCCAGTTGTTCTGAAGATATTCGACCAAAGTCAAAATACACTTAATTTTGAATACAAGTATTCGTTATATTGAGCATTTAAAAAATACTGAAATTGGTATTTTTATCTCTTGTAGAAAAATATTTAATCAAAAATATTCACAGTAAATTAGAAATTTTTTATTTTAAGGTATAATTCTAATAGTTTATTAGTTTAAGGTATAATTCTAATAGTTAATTATTTTTAATCATAAATATAAACTATATTAAGCTATAAATTGGCCGACTCGGACAAAGTGGAAACGCTGGAAGCTACATCTTCAAATCTCCTGGTAAGTGGTTACTGCTTTCTGTAATGAAGGATTTGGAGATTGTGGCAGTGTATATAAAACTCTTGAGCAAAGTGGCGATGATGAAGGTAACTGTAGACTCATGCTGACTGGTGAGGTTTCTTGACAAAACGAGGCAGTTACCAATTAATTTTTTCTCATTAATAATAACAATAAATTTGCTAAGACATTTTTCGTCCATTTTGACTCTTATTTGCAGATTTCTCACTTAGTAATTCCTCAATCCTGTTGGTGTTTTCTCAATTGATGGACTGTTCATGGTAAACATGAAGGAATAAACGGATAACGAACGAACAAAGTTCTCTGTTTATAAAAAAAAGTTACTTATTATTACAAGAATGTTTTTTTCTTTCTTTTGAAATTTGTCTATAAATCTTTAAATTTTCTAATATATTTTTGTTACAAACAAATAATCCGAGGTCAAATGAACAAAAATTATCAAATTTCTTGCTATTATAAACGTAAAAAACCATTAGTATCTTACAATATATCATCTAATATATTTGAAAGATTTTTTTTTGTGACATTATTCAGAACATTTATTAACCTAAAAATAAAACTTTTTGTTCATTTGTCTGTTAAGACGAATATTTTTTTTTTTTTTTTTTTTTTGAATATTTAAAAACTTATATTTTTTCAAAAGAATTTCTATTCAAACAAAGTGAATTCAAACGTTACATTTCGATAACTCTTTTCTTACCTGTTATTCTTCCTATTCGAGGTATTTGTTCTCCAACATATCCTGCAGCATGGGCTCCTAAATTATACCCAACTAAGTGGATATCAGACGTCGGAATTCTGTACTTGCGCTGAAATTACAAATAAACAGGTTTTTATAAGGGATTTCAGGTACAGTCGAACACTTTAACGGCTAGTCTATTCAAATCTTAAATTAATGCAAGACTTAAAATTAAGAAATTATTTGTAGTTGTTCATTTAATGAAGGGATAGTTATATAGTCTTCGTATAAAAATAATGCTGCATCAGAATATGACATGCAAATTAGTGAAACTTATTTCCTTTAAGTCATTGGACACATGACCGAAAACAAACTTTAACAGCGGTTTACAGTTTCTGCAAGTAGAAATTGCACAATGAAATTCCAAGGTAACCAAGTCTTAGATATGAGCGCTCGACATTAGAATTAAGATAGTGATCCATTGAGAGAATAGGATCAGGCCCTTCTATGTAGCCAGATGCTTGAATATGTGCCTTTCTGTAATTCATAGACTGTGGATGCATTCATAAGAACAGAACCAATTTCTCAATGAATAGTCGGAAAAGACCCTGAGCTACAAATGCGGCAGATTACTGTTATTTAAAGCTAACTGACACTGAGACATAGAACCTTCTATATCAATTCACCTCAGATCTTCTTTTATAACAGCCATTAGAAAGCTGTTATTTAGATCAACTTTGCACAGAAAACTTCAAGAAAGGGCGATGTTTTCAGGGCTTCTAGTTTTGTGTGTACGCCTTACATCACGCTAACTAAATGAAAGGGTTTTAATGGGCCTACAATTTTAGTGCAATTCAGTACAGATCTATACTCTTTACTAATAAGTCCAAATTTTGTTAACAAAGTGACAAGAAGATTGTTGGTCTTCCTGGGACCAGGAGCCCGTTTTTATCCGAGTTATATCCATGAAAGTGACATGTTTGGTGGGTCCAGTATATGTGTGTGGGAAAGTAAATTTTGGAGGGATGCACTGACCAGTATATCTTCTGAAGAGGCTGGGTTATATGACGTCTACATAATTGATCCAGTCGTTCATTCTTAGACAGATGCAGTGAATGACTTCCTCATCTTACAAAAAGATAATGCTCGATAACACAAAACTCGGTTGGTGAAGAATTGCCTACGTGTGGAGACTATTGAGAAGAATATGGGTTGGCCAGCCTGTTCTCTGGACTTGATCCCGATTGGACATATTTGGGATGCTCTTTAGAGACGTATTGCTGCAACTAACCAGCCCCCAACAACTCTTCAAACCTGTCTACTGAAAACTGAGACGATTTGCTGATGACTGAATTAATAAACATTATCATTTTGAGAATGGAATATCACTGTCGCGCTTGTATAGCTGTTAGAGATGATCACATTTCATATTGCAGCTCATCACATATTCAACACACATACAAAGTTTTTGGCAATTTTCTCTTTTATGTATTTTCAAGACTGAATATATAATGCTATTGTTTTTCTATCCTGCCTAATTTGGAAATCACTGTTTGATTAATGATTTTGCCAAATTTCATTTAATTTCAATGGATAAAAATCTTCCTTCCTCATTGGCGCAATAGTCCCAAAATGGGCCAAGGCCGTCTGTCTATTGGCAAATTTCTAGACAGGAGATGCTTTTTTTACGGGATATTGTTGTTAGCCTTACGCCCAAAGCTCTACAGCCATATTTGACCGAGATTTACGGTTTAAGGTGGAATTCGAACCACTACAAACATCCATGGCACCGCCGGGACTCGAACCCGAAACCTGTGGCACCGAGATCCATAGCGTTAGTATCTCGGCCATAACAACCAATAAAACTTAAAATCAATTATTCTAAATTTTCCTTAATTTTTAGAAACTAGTGTATATATACTCAATGTATATCAATATTCCTGAAATTGTATACCTCGAAACATGAAACACTCTTCTTATTTAAAAATTCTAGATTCAATTTATTCATAATACTCACTTACAAATATACAAAATTCTATATTCTGATATCTAATTTTATAATAAATATTATCCCGAATGATAAAGAAGAATATGCATTCAAAAACTATTTATATTCGTACTCCTAATCTGTCTATACAATTAAACTCTTTGGCGAAAAAGAATACCTTGATCTTTATAAAGAAAGTATATGTTTGTTTTGAAATTCGATACATATTTACAGATAATAAATGACACATAGATAAATAATAAAATGATTATAAATTCAAGATCATTGAACGTAAGAACAGCTACCAGTTGCCCACAAATTTTACCATCAGTAATTAGTGGAACTTTCTCCGGTAATGATGTATGCCAGTAAACGGCTGGAAATAATATAAAGTTATTATATGACCCTGCCATAGATTTTAACAGACATTGTTCTAGTCTAAGTTTCTCGTTATTGCACAATATGACCAGCTCGCGTTACACATCCCAGTAATTGGATTATTATTTCAAAGTTGTCCAATTGTCTTTAAAGTTTTCTATTATGCCGGAAACGCATTATTAGTAATGTCTCTAGTAGGAAACGGTTACAACGATAGCGAGAAAAATTATAACAATCAGCAATTAGTAACTGTTTTACATGATGCCTATTGCGCAGTTGATATGCGTTCTATGACCGAAGTTAACATTCATTGACTCATAAAATTTAATAGTTTGCAGCCTGGGGGATAAAAAGTTTATAGACGAAATATCGAAATGATCAAATTACTTTTTTTGAAAAATATATATTTGTATTTAAACTTTTTATTTTCTTTAAAATAATTCTTCTTATGCAGGAATCTAACTACTCACTTTAGCTACACATTATAGATAATATGTGTAGCTAAAGTGAGTAGTAACGCAATATCACAATGAAACAGTAATGAAAGTAGTATATATAAATAGTAATGTAATTAAAAACTATCTAGTTTACACAAATAAACATTAGAATATAATGAAAATATAAAATCTTTTACTACTGAAATTGTCTGCCATATAAACTGCCCAGCAAACTTTAAATAACCATTTTTGTGATTATTTCTTATAGCAAATATTCTTTCAATGCTTAAATTTCCTTTAAAAAGGGTATTATAATAAATTATACTTTTGCCAGACTCGTAGCCCAGTAGTAACCAGCGCAGGAGAGTTCAGATTCGATTCCGCTGATGACGTCCATTGCAGTGACTGCTTTTATAATGAAGAATACACGATGGTGATTGTGACAACTAACATATTGTATCTACGATCGAGACAACTTCTGCCTTGATAGTATTATTGAACAATTGCTACTCAGTAGGATTTTTCCGGGTTTTCACCAAATATAATACACAAATGCAGACAATTATACATAAAGTCCTCCCGGAAAGCAAATCCCGTTTTCATATCCCACCGGTGAGCTCTTTGAGGAATACACAAGTGAGGCCCATTGATGTACAGAAAAAAAATATTTTATTGGTTACATAAAGCAATTATTGACACACATTTGTTTATTAAAAAAAATTAATGCTGAAATGTATATTAAAAATCCGAACTAATGATTATTATTCCTAATTTTAGAAATATTGTTGATTACATATTATTAAATTATAAGTGGAGAAATATAAATATCGATATGTAGATACCTGCAATATCAATATATGTAATAATACATATATATAGTATATATCTTAATATTATCTTAATATATATATCTTAATCACACAATTGTAACCAATGAACTAAAAAAAATACTGTATTTACTTTACTTTCCATGCTACGTTTGTATATAATTAAATATGAATACATGAATCAATATGACTCCAAGTTTCTTCTTTTTTTGAAAATTCTAACTAAAACTAACATTTTGCAGTTGACATTTTGACCCAATGGTAATATAAGCAGCAATAGGGCTCATTTGTAACGTCCTTTTTAGTCATTGTTTTCAGAAAAGAGGAGATTCGACGGTGACTGTGGCAGAAGGCAATATCCAGAAGGCAATATTTCCCCTCATCACCAGTGCATACAAAAGTGGAACACGAGGTCCGTCGATACTCAACAACAACAAAAAATATAATTACGATTTAATTATTAGATATTATGTAATATTTTATTTTCGGAAGCTTATTGTTGCATGTATATATTTGTTTCTTATACTATGCTTGTATTATTTTATAACTAAATAACTTGAAAGTGGGTGCCACATTCAACGCTTTCGTATGCTAAAGCTTAAAACGCGAGTACGCGTTCTGAAGGGTTAAATAAGCTGCTTAAAAACTATTAATACATAAATGACTAGCAAAAACATTTCATCCAATTATTTAGCTGATACATACTGAAAATATATATTAAAAATTATCAAAAGGAAGAAGCAGTTAATAACAAATTAGTTACGATTATTGAAACAATTAATACTCACTTGAAGGTAATCTATGAAGTCTGCAACAACCAATCCCAAAGATCGAGTATTAGCTACTGCTTGTGGATATGACTGCGATGCGCCATATCGCCAGTCAACTGATATAACATTGAAGTCATCAGATGTCAGAAGTTCACGTATCATATCCTGAAATTATGAATAGTATAAAGTTTAAAGCTAAAGATTTTCACTAAACAATTAAAATAGCTAAATTAGTTTAATTAATTTATAAGAAGATATTTTTATTTAAAAAAATCAAACACTCCGAATGGTTGTCTTGCAGGATGCTTATTGGCATTTGTTAGTAGATAAACTGGAAATTTGGCTAACTTATTAATGACACCTTTTTAAGTTTAATTTATTAATAACCTTTACTGCATTCACTATTAGCCCAAAGTGTAGCTTCATTATTAGCCCAAAGTGTGCAAAAAAGTGACAAACCAAACGTAGGAAAATTTATTGTTAAGCGTGCCACAGTCTATTATTATAAGCCAGGAAACAATTATAACAGAAGTTTAAAAAAATGCTTACTTATTTATTTTTATCTTTCATAATTTTTCAGAATGTTTTTAAAAGATTTTTAAAATTTTAAATTTCATCCTAGAGATAACGTAACATTAAAAAAGGACATCTATTCAGATGACAGTTCAGATTCACTCAGAAAAGGAGATAGTGCATTCGGAACTCTACTTAAACTAAATGAGTTACTTTTATTTTTAATACCCTTTTCTTAAAGAGCATTAAAAATAAAAGATATATTTGAGCTTTTACCAATCTATTTGACAAACATCTATAGATTTTTCTTCGTTTTCTCATTGAACATGATTAGACCCATATATGATAAAAAGATATGCATTTAATTATTTAAAATAAATTTTATTTAATGTTTTTTTGCAAAACTGGACTTGATAACTTTAGTAAATAACGCTTTAGCTTGAATAGAGGATCTAGATATTTGTTGCAAAAATTCATTGCATATTTTATGGGATTGATAAAAATAATTCAATTTAATAATTATGTTTAATGGGACCGTTTCTTGATAATTTAGATTTCAATCATCATATATTTGTGAACTAACAAATCGAAATATTAATGCCATTTGACTTCCGTTTAGTCACTACTAAATTTGAACCAAATACTTAAACATATACAACGGGGTTTTTCCATTTTTTGTGTGTGCGTGAGTGCATGTGTGCTGTTTGCTGTCAAGGAAATACATGAGCCAGCGATATTCCCGAGTTTGTACATTTCTTTAACAATAAACCGTAAATAAGATCTATTGTATATGGCATTTTTTTTTCAGTTCCATCATTTGTTTGACCTTGGACTGATATTTAAAAGGCCATTGGGCTGTGACTGATTTAGAGATTTTCTCAAATGTTCATTTATTTTGCTTCGTAGTTGTTCCATGCCCATCTCATGGTCCAGTGTTAACATGAGCAGCTAGGTTGCAGAAAGGTTCAGGCTCTAATCCGCTGCCAGTGTCCGTTGCAATTGCATCATTCAGAAACAAGAAGACTTGATGAATATTGTGAGAAAGTGTATAAGAGTCTGGCTTGAATAGTCAGGCTGGAAGTTTTCCTGGTTTTTATCCGTATGGTATCCAATAATTGGGTCATTAAGCGTTAAAACTGTCGCGGAAGGCAATGTCCCCTTTTATCGCCTATCGGTGGGCTTTTCCCGGCGTGGAACACGAGGTGCACCGATGTACCGAAAAGAAAAGCCTGATATATTTTAGATCGCCAGATTCAAGAGAAAATAGTTTTGTTTTTAATTTTTACTGCATCTTTTTTGGGTTACTTTTAAACCAATTTCTTTTTTGTCAACAGAAAAATAAGGGATGGATTGGAGAACAAATTTACGGTATTTCTGCTGCATAATAAATAAAATCTTTCTAAATCTTATGATCCCACAATTTGTAACAGCATGTTGTTTAATTGAAGAATTTTAATATCTTATTCCTTAAAACGAAGTAATTTTATACGTAAAATGTCATATAAAGAATTTATTTTTTGTTCACAATTTAAAAAAAAATACTTTTAATATTAATAAATAAAAAACTTTTTAAATACCATTAACAATTCATCTATTTTAAATTTTCTACCATTGAATCAATAAAATAAATAAATTAATTAAAAATTAAAATTATTATTAATGCCGTTGAATCAATTTTACCACTTTTAGTTTGCATATATGTTGTTGTATCCTACGGTAAAATGGTCTTCAACATTTGTACCTTTATGTAAGCTTTATGAATATTAAAATATTCAATGAAGCCTTTTCTCATAATAACAATAAATAAATAAAATAAAATATATCACAAAAAATCTAGCGTATATATAAAAATAATTACATTTAATATATATTTATCAAATGAATACAAATTTGATTCAATAATCATAAATAAAATTAAATATATATGATCATTTCATTAAATGAAACGAGCTTAAAATGTTTTTAAATAAAATGTCCAACTTTTTCACGAAGACTCATAAAAAATTACCATTTCTAAATTACGTTTTATTTATTTATTTTGTTGAATATGGAAGGGTCTTCTATTCTATTGAGGTAAGTCATAGCGAGAATTTTATTTCATCAAAAACTTAAATAATATTTGTAACCGTGCTTCCTCTTACTCACTGGCAAGAGAACCCATTGTGGTGTTCAGGAGAAATGGTCAGTCGGTCTCGAGACTCTCCCCCGAGAGGAAGTACAGCGCAACCACAAGCCTCTGTTGAGAAGCGTTTAATTTAGTCACTTACCACGAGAGGAAATATATTTAACGCAACCAGGCGTATTAGTTGGCCTACACACTCTCACCGGAGAGAAAGTATATTTCGTGCATCCTGCGCTTAGCTGAGTATCTGGTTTTCGACTTAGAAATGGAATCCTTGTACGAATCTATAATTATATATCTTTAAATGTGTTAAATATTGTATGCCTCTAATTGTATGCATATGGTGTTTGTGAGTGTGTAAATAAAGCTCTGAGTTCTCCAACCTGTGCCTCACGTATCTCAACCCAACAACACCCAATTACAATCTGGTTATCTAACCTGCAGACTACATATGAATTAATCATAATGTATTTTTTTCTTTTAAAATCTGAACCTTTTTGTAAACTGCTTATCAGTCCCGATAAACACTGATTTTTATTTAATTTAAGTCAAATAAAAAGCCGTTAATGTTGAGAGAGAATGCAAGTAGAAAAACTTATTCTGCAGTGACGCTATCTATTGTCAGCTTTATCAACTATCAGCGTAAGCACATAGGAAAAATAATTGAATGCATTGGCTGTAGATAAGTAAAAAATGTGGAAAACATCAATAACAAATAAATTACCACACACGTTTCTTTTTTAATGCCTGGTCGACTGTTTTACGAACATAAATAGATTTTTATTGATTACTTTTGTCACATTTAACCCTGGTAATATGAGAAGGAAACGAAGCAAAGCTAATTAACATCTATGGTTCTAGGCCCGACTTCCTGCATGATAAATAGTTAATTCAAATAGAAAGAACTATTAAAAGAAAAACACCGATATCACTTCCATTGAACGGAAAAGAATACGTTTGAAATGGCCGACGTTATATCTCGTCAATGTGAGAACCATCAATCCGTGAAATTAGACATAGAATGTCCTTCAAAATTGTCATTATAAAAAATTGAAAATAATTTTATGATTGAGAAATAACGAGTAAGTTGATATTTATGAATTTAAAACGTTCCGTAATGATATGTATATGGTTAATGTTACAAACACAGGCTTTTAATTTGCTAAGAACAACAAAATATTGGGGGGAATGAAATCTTTAGAATAAAATACCAGCATAAAATACCAGAACAAAAAAATAATAATAATCTTTTTAATGGTGAATGAATAGCACTTATTTTCAAACTCCTATTTGATTTTTCTAAGAAAATTTTGGCTACGACTAGTTTAATTCGGTTCTTTTAAAAAATATAGAAAAACTGCTTGTTGAATTTTATTTGCGAAATACATTACATGTTACATATTTAAAAGACAAAATCACTTGAAAAATTACCATCATAAACAAACGAAAAATGTTATCAAGATAATGCAACGTAAGAGTAAGAGACTTAAAATGTATGAGTAAAACTAAATAACATTAACAAAACAATAATTTAAGATGTGTAAAAATTGTTGTTTTCTAATATGATGCATCTGGCCTGAATTAATTCTCATTAAAATGGCTTATACGTAGAAGATTCCACATTACCCAGGATGTGAGCACTTGGGTTAAGATTTGCTATACTACACCCAATTTGACATCCACCCTAATTTGGAATGAATAACCCTAGTGGGCATCTAAGGGTTTCCATCATTTGCATTTCTTCCTCATGGACCTCAATGGAGGAATTTCCACCGATGAATTTACCGTGTCATCTCCGCCATAGATCTCTGTTCGGTTTGCTTGACACGATTCGAACTTCCTCCAGAAAGAATTTCAACGCGCACAGTGTACAACGCCGCTCTACGCCCAGAATATAAACAGAAGTTACAGAATTGTAAATATTTAACAATCAAGCAAATATTTAACAATTAAACATTACAAACATTTAGCAAGCGTTATCATCTGAAACTACATGCTGTGCCTCTAACAGTTAGCCTTGGACGTCAAGAATTTTATCTCGAAAATTATGACAAATAGCGATAAACATTGACGACAGCATTTCCCAAACAGAAGAAGCCTCTCACAATAATCCGAATTAGAATAACTAGTCGTGATTAAGCTCCTTGTCTGACAAGCTTTCCAAAGCGCCAATTCGTGCTTCCTTTGCGTACTATCGCTATTCCCTAGACTAGACTAGAGAATCACTACTCCTAGTACTAGAGAATAACAGATTTAGTTTTCAAATTTTAACTGTGTTATGTCATTAATGAAATACTTATGACGGTGATCAGTTGCTATAGGATTAGAAATTCAGGACTTCTAATTAAGTTGCAGATGTATATAAAAGGTAATTTATACTAAATTAATGCAGCACTATACTTTTGCAATTGACTTTTTTTGTTTGCTATCTGCTATAGCTTAACTTCCCAGATTCACTGTTAGATGCACCACATTTAACATAGATGATAGCTTATGGATACTTTACTATAGATAGGTATTACTTCGACACCTTTCTTTCTTCGAAAATAATTTCACTGTATGTGAATATAGCTATATACCTGTATAGATCCTCACACCTCAAGTTTTACTGAATCGTTAAAATTATAAACCTTTCTTTCTAATTGAAATTAATATGAATGCATTCTATAAATTATTTAATGTACATCCATTTAAAAAATCTGCCATCCCTTTCAAAACTTTGATTTAACGTCTTTTGGGTATGAATTTGCTATCTTTACAAAATGAAGACAATTGACAATGTTCCTCTAGATGGAACATGCAAGAATGTATAAACCAGTTTAATTTCAGCCATTTTTCTATTCATGTACACTAGACTTTCAAAACCTAACATACAAAGAATAATTATAGAACTATTTCAAACAGTTTCAAATAGCTGCCCTGATTCTATTCAGACATATCGTGATTTTACAATCAGAAAAAGTACATTGTTTGAAAGCATTAATTATGCCTTTCTCAATGTGTAAAAAATATTCTGAATGACCTATTTTTCCCATCATTATACATTTATGATTACAAATGTTGACAAAAATGTATGACACGGACAGCAATTAAAATTTTTCTCGTTTTCGATTTTAATCGGTGTCACTAATATGCTTTCAAATGCAACAGAAACATTTGTCAAACAAAAGTAATAGATTTATAATTATTTTTGCGAGGCTACAAATTATTTGATATTTCGGGCATTGAACATATGCTGTGTTTAGCAAGCAGATTGTAAAAGATGTCAATATCTAAAATTCGATTGCAGTCCCATTAGTGGCCCACTGGTACAGAGTGCTTTCTAGAGTCCAAGAATATTTACGCGGCTCTATTAGTAAACAAAACGAATTGGCGCAGAGGTAAGGTGACGGACTCCCGACCGTAAGGTTGAGGGTTCGAATCCGGCACTCGGCACAATTCACAATTTTTATATCTTTGCTACGTTGTGCACCTTAATCCTTTCTTAACGGCTAGTGAACAGTTAGGTTTTTATTGTACGCTTTTTTACCCCTTTTTTTTGTTAGGAAAATAAAAGGATGGAATAAAACCAAATAAAAATTATAAAATGAAAACTATAAAAATACGGTCCTGATATTGGCCTTTTTTTTTTGTGTGGACTAACAATTTACTTTGCAGATCAACCTACAGCTCTCACCGTTCAGCATAATTCTCTGTTTACTTGGTTATATGAGTTTATAATAACTCTGTTTACTTTTTCATTATTTTGGCATCGACAACTGGTCCCTAATTGTACTGAACTTAAATTAATTTTAAATTCTTTTATGTTGTACCTTACTTTTATTTTTATTAGTATTTTTATCTTTTTTGAGTACCATTTAACTTGAATTTTTAGAAACTTTATCTTTGTATTTTCACTAACCTAATCAAGCAACCAATTAAAATTTAAAGCATATCTATTAATTAAGATGAGGAGGTTTAAGGGGTTTTCCCCTGTTGGTACTCCGTAATCGGTACGCCAGTTGCCAGTTGCCAGTCCAAGAATAAGTGTATTCCTGTAGATGGCTAATGTTACACTCACTGCTTTGAAAAGCAAATAGACTCAATGGAAGTTGTGACATTGTTTCTTATTTCTAAACGGCCTATAATTGCTGTACTCCAGATGTTCACCCATATGATACTAGGGATATAGGACAGTTTATAGATAAATATAGGATAGTTTACTACGAAAATCCTCCCATAGGGCATTATCATTTCCACTATTCTGGAGAACAATGTAGACATAACGGAATGATGTTACCTAATATCAATTATCAGCAAATTTAACAAGTTCATGATTCAAAGTGAATACATGTAAGCGTTTTGTTCCCCCTCAACAGACCAAAAAAAATAAATATTTAACTAAAAAATTAAATAATAATGATAATGTTGTTGTTGTTGTTTCTTATCCCACTTGGCTGGCCAAGCCCACGAGCCCATATGGACTCATGATTGAAGGGGAAGGAAGCAGCTTCTGTTCTGATGGAGCACCCGTAGGTAGAAGCCTGACTTTTGCTCCGTGACGCTCTTACAGTCATAGAAGACCGGGACCTACGGCTTAAAGTGGATTCCGAACCACTACAAACATCCATGGCACCGCCGGGATTCGAACCCGAAACCTGTGGCACCGAGCGCCAGAGCGCTAGACACTCGGCCATTCAGGTCCCAAATTTGCCAACGGCACGCAGTGTTCCCAGGTGGTCACCCACCCAAGTACTGACCGCGCCCAATGATGCTTAACTTCGGTGATCTAACGAGAACCGGTATATTCAGCATGGTACGGCCGTTGGCTATAATGATAATTAATAGCATAAACTGTAAAATGAAACTGATAATCTTCGATATACTTATAATCCAAATTTACAATTCGATAATTTTCTTTATATTTATAATCCAAATTTAAATTTGAATCATCTAGTAAGCAAGAGATTGTTTCAGTTTATACACATTATTTTCCATATTCATATCTCAACTTTTTGTCACTTGTTATCATTATACTATCAAGAAAATCTTATTGTAAATATGTCTTTATTCTAAAGCAAGTCGTTGTTGCTTCGTTCTTTTGCATTGTTCTATTTAGTCATTACTTTCGCAAAGGCTAAGCATTGTTTAACATCTACATCTTTCAAATACGTATTTGCAAAAATTATTAGTTTTTGCTGTCACGAAATATTTAATTTGAAAACAATGCCATCAATTTTTGCTGTATGGAATTATAATACACACGAAAAAATAAATTTAATATAACAATTAGAATCATTAAAAAAGTAAAATATAAGTTAACATGCTTTCTTAATTTATATATAAGTTATAATCAATATAGCTGGAAAGGGTCTCTTGAATTCCTTATTGATCTCCCAACAATTAGAGACATATTTCACTTTTATAATAAAAACTCTTCATTTCGTATAATGTTAAATTAAAATTTTTCATCAACAGTTTTTAAGACTCGAATTTCAATTTTGTTGTTACTAAATTCTAAAGCTTATTCTTTGTTGTTTTTCCTTTTAAAAAACTTGAATGATTTTTTCTCTCATTTAATTATTTTTTATGTATGCCAGAAATTTTAGTCACGCAATTTAGAATATTTTTAATGACCTAATTTTTTAAATTAAGAATTTTAAATTTTTTATCAGATAATTATTTTTGTTATTCATCAAATTTAATAACATTTTGAAATAACTAGCTATGCAGCTATTCTGAATTTCTAAAAACAAATTGTACTCGAATTTCAATTTTGTTGTTACTACATTCTAAAGCTTATTCTTTGTTGTTTTTCCTTTTAAAAAACTTGAATGATTTTTTCTCACATTTAATTATTTTTTATGTATGCCAGAAATTTTAGTCACGCAATTTAGAATATTTTTAATGACCCAATTTTTTTAAATTAAGAATTTTAAATTTTTTATCAGATAATTATTTTTGTTATTCATCAAATTTAATAACATTTTGAAATAACTAGCTGTGCAGCTATTCTGAATTTTCAAAAACAAATTAAAACTATCTATATCATTCTAAATAACTTGTTTTTCATCCAATTTTATTATCGTTTATTTTATGATCAACTTAAAGTGTAATGTTTTTATTTTATAACTGGTTGCACAAGATATGCTTCATATGAGAAATTCAATTATATTCTTTGTTAATTCAATAGCATCTGCGTAATCAATGGCACAGATTTAATTACCTTTCAAATAGTATCACCTTTTTTTTCCCTTTCATTTTTATTTGTTTTTAAAAAGTATAGAAAATGTACAATATATAATCTCTCCAAATGCCATAAAAATTTATTTTAAAGTTTGCTAGTGGAGTGCTGCAGTGCTGGAGAATTTATTGCGACCCAACCAAGACTTTAAATTATTTAGCTTTTTTGCATTATCTTTTAATTATCAAAGAGATAGGTATGAAATAATTTATTGATAAGATCACACATCTCTATTCCAATTGAGAAAAAAATGAATTCAACATTTGAAAAAGCTGAGATCTTATTATTCATTGTTGCTAGTTATAGATGTGCTTCATAATCTAATAGAATAAGATAAACTAACCTTTAAATCATTTGGATGTTATAACACACTGGGGATGCAAATAGCATTTCATTACAAAACTAATCAAAATAACTTAACATCTTAGTCTATTTTAAATATTTTGTAATTTTAACAGTACTAAAGATTATGTTAAATTTATAAAGTTCTCGACTTCTTCGCTAAGGATAGTCCGCTTCAAAAAATTAATATTTAGTTAAAAATACAAATTATTTCTTATAATCGTTAATTAAATTTCTTCACAAGCATAAATACTCATAACTATTTCGAAATCTTTGGTAAGGAAAAGATACTTGTTAGTAATTTTAAAAAAATGAATAAATAAAAGCTGCGCTTCTCCATTTTGATTTTTACAATCAAAAATTGTTATTTATATTGAAATATTGCAATTGGTATTTAAGATTCAATGCGAACTGTTATTTTTCAATGCGTGCTCTTTAACCTGAAGTCTTTCGCCACTAAAACAGTAAACATGTAACAGATTCAACGTTATCCAGTGTTCATTTAAGAAGGACGGGATGATTACTACACTTCACTCACATTTTGCTACAACAATTTGGAGCGAACACTCTCACGGATGGCTCATAGTTTCTGCCCCATCCCCTCAAGCCCCACTAATGAACATTTCTGCCAACCGATTTATCTATCCCCAGCATAAACATGGAAGCTTTCGGTTCGGCTTCGTTAATCACTTTTTGAAACAGGCTGCCCTAGTTCGAAAACCCAACGGGGACCAACTACTGGACCATTCCGACCCTTATGCTGAAAAAATATTATGTAGTTATTTGTTGTTGTTGTTGTTGTTTCTTATCCCACTTGGCTGGCCAAGCCCACGAGCCCATACGTACTCATGATTGAAGGGGAAGGAAGCAGCTTCTGTTGTGATGGAGCACCCGTAGGTAGAAGTCTGACTTTGGCTCCGTGACGCTCTTACAGTCATAGGAGACCGGGACCTACGGCTTAAAGTGGATTCCGAACCACTACAAACATCTATGGCACCGCCGGGATTCGAACCCGAAATCTGTGGCACCGAGCGCCAGACACTCGGCCATTCAGGTCCCAAATTTGCCAACGGCACGCGGTGTTCCCAGGTGGTCACCCACCCAAGTACTGACCGCGCCCAATGATGCTTGACTTCGGTGATCTAACGAGAACCGGTATATTCAGCACGGTACGGCCGTTGGCTATGTAGTTATTTAATTGCTATAGTAATATAATAAAAAAATCATACATAATATTTTGTTTATTTTATTAATTAAAAAATATTATGCATTAATTATCGCAGCAGCATAACTTTTATGTAAAAGCTTGCAATATTTTTTCATAATAATTTAAAAGAAATAGTCGCAAATAAATATTGAGCTCTACTCTTCTGATACAAAATCCTCACAAGTTTTATAAGTAGTTTTCAACTATAAAAGAATAGATGCAGTTTTACAGAAGTATTACGAAATGAAATCTATTCATTGCATGAGCTGAAATAATCAAATAATTTTGGCACGTAACTGAAAGACTATACTCTAGAGACCCTGAGTAAGTTCTTTTCATCTTAGAGACGTCATAACAACACACTGAGGCCAAGGGCAGTACAACGAAGGGGATCCTTCACATACTTTGATATTCAATTATTTATTTGTGCTATTATTATGCATCATATCAACAAAAGTAATTTACGTTCACACAAATATATATTTATTTTAAAAACTGCATGTCGGTATAAATAAATCATTCTTTTAACTAGTCAACAGTACTTAGCGAGTCTCAAAGTGAAGAGGGCACTGTCAAGAACTTAGTATTAAAGATGGTTCTGCAGAGAGCTCTAAATAATGCTTTAAAAATGGGTTGTACAAACATTTGCCAGCCGCTAGTTTACTAGTGTCCCACCTCTTCACATATCATTTATACGTTACGCAGTCAAACGATATGTAATTTTTAAAAAAATCAGATTTTGATGATGAAAATACTTAAATATTGGGAAAAATATTTTATTCAGTATTTACTAATTTATTGCAATTTAAGAGATAAAAACTTGTATCGAAAATGTGCTAACATGGATTTTAAGTTTCGATATAGGTTGTTTTTACGTCCACTCACGTCTCTATTCTATTGGCCGTCAAGTCGTCAGATGTATGCTCGTAACAAAACTTCGTTACGTATCATACTGGATTTCCAAAATATGTTCCATTTTAAAATTTCAGTTACAAAATAGCTGTGGTCTTTGATAGATTTCATTAATACGTACAAGTCTGTTTTGATCAACATGTGTCTGGGAACAAATGTATGTATACAACCCATTAATATAAAAAAACGAAAATTAAAAACTTAAAATTTTGTTCTTAGTTACTAAAAGATGCGAACCAAATGCATACAACATTTTTTAAGTCAATATAACGTCAAGCATCAAATTTTTTTGCTGTATTAATGTTTTATTATTTACTTTTAATAACGCTATGTGTGTGGGGTCATCCGTGCACTCGTGCGCTTGTGCGCGTGTGAGTGCGGTCAATCCATGGTAAAATTTCTGGGAGTAATTATAGTCCTTCACTTTCAAAACGTTAACTAACCTTGCTTTAAAATCATTAGTGGTTTAATGAATATATTAATTTCAAAGTCCTCTGTTCGTTAAATACAAAAATTGGTAAAGAAAACAAATTGGTAAATACTATCTACCTTCAAGTGAAAATACAATAAGGATAATGATTATTCTAGATATTCTTCATCTTCTTTTCATTTGTGTCTGCTGCCATCTACGTAAATATATGCAAACATTTTCATTTATATGACGCACGAGTTGAAAAAAACGAAACAAATACTCGTAAATGAACTATCAAAATACAACGCCATGGAGCTGCAAGGTTTCTAGCAAATAGCATCTTTTGTTAATACGTTAAGGATAGGAATTACTAAGCAGTTTGTCTTTCTGTTATTACTAAACGGTTTATCGTACGAAACAGATTGTCGTCTTTACCTCCTTTTTATTTGTGTCTGCGGCAATCAACGTAAATAGATACAAATATTTTTATGCATACGACGCACGAGTTGACAAAAAAAATCGAAACAAATACTCGTAAATGAACTGGCAAAAGACATCATCACAGAGCTGCAAGGTTTCTAGCAAATAGCATCTTTTGTTAGTACGTTAAGGACAGGAATTACTAAACAGTTTATCGTACTAAACAGTCTGTTGTCTTCACCTTCTTTTCATTTGTGTCTGCGGCCATCAATGTAAATGGATACAAATATTTTTATGCATACGACGCACGAGTTGACAAAAAAAAATCGAAACAAATACTCATAAATGAACTATCATAAGGCATCGTTACAGAGCTGCAAGGTTTCTAGCAAATAGCATCTTTTGTTAATACGTTGTGGATAGGAATTACTAAAGAGTTTGTCTTATAATGAACACAAAGCTTTTACTGCTACTTGAAAATAAAAGTTCGAAACTCTTCTTTGCAGCCTTGGAAAGAACGCGCTTACTTCAAAAGGAAACATTTGACTTTCAAGGTCTTTCTTTTCCTATTTTTTTTTCCAACCACAATTTCCTTCATTCCAATGATTCACGAAGACAGGGAAAGTGCAAGTTACATAATTTTTCCATTCATAGTCCGAAATCACAGTGGACAATCACTGTGAAATTCTCTTTTCTTTTCTCCGAAACATAGAATTTATGCGTACAAAGAGCAATACTTCATTCATTACTAAGAAGAGCTACAACGTGCGGGCTGTGAATGAGGAAACATTAAGGTATACAATGCGTTACACAAGGAAACTGCCCTGTTAATAAGAAGAAACAACAAACAACATGACACAAGATTGCGACACTGCATTAATTAGAAAGATCGAAAGTGTTTTTTCCTCGGGCACACCCATTAAATTTAGAAAACGCTTTTCAAGCATCCGCTGACCTTTAATTGTAAACGTTTTTTTAAAAAATAATTTGAATTAGTTATTTAATGAATGCCAAGTTGCTATTTAAAAATTGTTTGCCAAAAATGTTTGTATTGCCAAAAATGTTTAAATGTTTCAACAGTTTATTTGAAAAAATAAGCTAAATTACTAAAACATACTTAGAATTTTTTTTAAATCATAAAAAAAAAAAAAATTTACACTTTCTAATTTTTTAAAATTTATACTCTAAATATATACTTTTTATACTAATAATTATATACTCTAAATATATATTTATACTCTTCTTAAATTTCTCTAAATTTTATACTTTTTTGATGAAGTTAATTTAAATTTAACTTCAATAATAATTAGCGTTATTAATAATAATATTTAACTTTAAATAGTTTTTGGATTTTAAGTTAATTGAAGTTAATTTCTACCGTTTTACCTTATTTCTAACATTCTTTTAAAATTCTATTGTTAAAAAAAGTAATGGTGAATTAGAACAGGAATTTTTGATTGAATTAATAATAAAACTTAATATGCATTTGTTTTGCTTACAACCTCTATGACAGCAGTCCACTACAATTTCTTTCTTTTTTATGTTTTTTTTTCTAATTTACTATATGCAAATTAATTGCTTTTGTAATCATTAAGAAAAAATTCTTTAAAATTTATTCTTCGAATATAACGTTGTGGCTTTTCATACACACACAAATATCCTTACTATCATTTTTTTATATACTGCAACGGTCGTTTGATGTATAATCCTCAGTATTCCTGTGAAAGGTTTATTATATTTATTTTGAGAAAAAATGTAGAATTTGAATAATTTGCAAATTAAAATCTATCCCAAAAAGAAGATATAAACTTTGTTGACTGAATTTTTGCCTGCACATTAACAGTCCTGTTTTATAAGAATTACAATTATACTTTTAACATTTTTAAATGGATATTAATAGAAAGAAGTGGGAAATTCGAATAAACTTGCCAAAACTATCTCAACTGCAAATTAGAGTTCCAATTTGCTGTTCCAAAAAAATGAAATTGAACTTTTTCATGCACAGTAACAGTCATGTTTAACCACGTTTCATAAGAATTACAACTATACTTTCAACAATTTAAAGCGGATATTAAGGGGAAGAAGTGAGAAAGTCGAAAAAAAATTACCAAAACTATCTCAACTAAAATGCTATCAATATTACAAAAAATTAAATGAAGCTCAAAAAAGTATATTTAAATAAATTATTCTACAAAGCAGTTTCTCTTATTATATTGCAAAATCTTCCACGAATTATCCTAGACTTATTCAAACTTTGAAAATTTCAGAAGCACAGTTTATCAGCCATTAAATTGTAAAAAAAAAAAAAAAAATCTATCAATAACAAAAATGTTTATTTAACTTAAATGTTTATGTTTTCTTTCAATATCCAAGGAATCATTTAAATATTCCACAAATGTTAAAAAACAATTTTATTAAAGTATGTGTTTTACATATTTTACTAAATATTCTAAGTGTAAAAAGGAAATAAAAAAGATAGATTTTACAATATAAATAAAGATCCTTTCATATACTAATTCCCTCTAAATTTGCATATTTATTCCGGGAACCTTTTCTTTCCATTTTCCCTTTCTTATATTCTAAAGAACTTCAAACTTTTTTAAAATACTTTTTTCGCTTCAATCCGATGGCATAAATATTAAATTAAAAATAAATAACATAATAATTTTAAATTTAACAGAAATGCACACTTAATATTACTTGTTTCATTAAAAACACGTGCTACCAGAAAATGGTGAAAATAGTTAAAAAAATATTTAAAGCAGAAGTGTTCTTAAAATGTCTTGAGTGATTTAAAGGTACATTACTATTTATTTCTGATTTAAATGATTATTTTTCTGAATAATTATATTTTCAAAATATTTAGAATAGAAAATATAATATAAGAAAAAATATTTACATAATATCAACCCATCTGGGCTTTGTTTACACTTTGAAAATCTAACAAGCGCTGAATTAACAAGCTTTGAAAATCTAGTACGAAACAATAGAATAAAATAATATGCCTTAATCCAGTCTGTTCTTAAAATGTTTTGAGTGACTTAAAGTGTAACTTTAAGTCACTCAAAAGTTTATTAAGTTATATTGATTTCTGATTGAAATGACTACTTTTCTAAATAATTCTATTTTCAGAATAGAATGTATATATATATACATACATAATATCGACCCATCTTGGCTTTATTTACACTTCGAAAATCTAACAAGGACTAGGTTAACAAGCTTCGAAAATCTAGTACGAAGCATCAGATTAAAATAATTGCTTACCTTAATCCAGTCCTGATATCCACTTTCACGAAAGCCATGAAGAATGATTTTGATGGGTCGCAAAGGATCAAAATAAGACTGAGAAAAACTGGAATTATTCCCGGTGCGGAGTTTTTGGAAAATATCTGGAGCAGATCTGGTAACCAGCAGAAATTGAGGATCCAGTGTATCCGGATGGACTGGAAATAAACTGATGGGTCTCAGGGATGAGAAAAAGGGTTCGCCTATTGAAATACAACCCCATCTGTCAAAGCATCGTGTTAGAAGACTATCCTTTTCTGCAAATAGAAATATATATATATTAATAAATAAAACCAAAACTTTCATTGAAAGATCATTATAAATAAAAAATTGCGAAATAAAATTGTAAATAAAATTAAAATTTTTAATTTTTGTGTATCTATTGTATGCCATTTTAAGAAATATATGAATTAAGTTACAAAAATTGAAACGCATTTCTTAATGACTAAGCTTCATAATAAAACATGCCAAAATTTCACTCGAAAAGAGTTAAAACTTTATGATTAATGATGACTTTTTATGACTCATCATAAATCATAAATTATCATTTTAAAAATGATCAATTTTCGACTTGCAAGGTACTATGTCCCCTTAGAGTAACTTTTTTCTTTTTAGAGAGTGGTTTACGAATAGAATCCGTGCTTCAATTTCATTATTTATATTAATAATTTGAATGCTGCTAGTGTGTTTAACTGCAATTTTACTCACTTAACACAATTTAAAACTTAATTCCAGATCGTTTGATCATTTCTTTAAATTTAACATCAAAAAGTAATTTTTGAGCTGTTCACTCATTCTTTAAAGATTAAAAGTAATTGAAAACAATGAAGTTATAATTTTAAGCTCGTGTGTTGAAATTCAGCTATATGAAATACAAATTAAATTTTAAGGGGCTCTTTAAGCTATTTTCTCATCATTTTTACTGATGAAACTTATAGTTAATATCTTCAAATGGGAAAAAACATTCCATTAATCCTGCATTCAGTTTAAATTCCTTTTATAGCAGATTAGTATTTTAGAACAACTAAAACTTTTTCCCTTTTATATATGTTATGTAAGTGGCGAAAACATTACAAAATACTTCAAATACAAAAAGTTGACTATTTGCGAGAATTGGAACAGAAAACATGAACTCTATCAATTTCTTTCTTTAGTATAAGTATATTTCTTTAGTTCAAGTATATAAGTGATCCTATATTAGAAATAAAATAAATACTAGAGTTTAATAAATTTTTATATTAAAAGATATCTGTGAGTCGCAAAGAGTGAGAAATTCAGATAGAAATAAACTAGTTCAAGAAATATCAATATTTTTTGTCGCTAGAAAATATGAAAAAAATCCATGCGAAAAGAAAAGTTTATTTATTTATTATGAAAAAACAAAGAAATGCTTATATATATATATATATATATATATAAATTAATAAAAATTTTATAGTGTTTGTTTCAATTAATTAAATCGAAAAATTTGCATTATATACATCCTAAACGTACTTTATAACGTTAAATTTCAGTAAACAGGGGTAAAATACAATAATCTTAAGTTTTTTTTATAAACTAATATTAAATTAACAGAAAACATGAAGTTAGATATATTCCTAAACTGACTTCCTATAGTTTTTATTAAATAGTCGTGCATTTTTCTTCAAATCCCTTGACAGAACGAAAGACTTCTCTATGAGAAACATTTATCTTTTAATTATTTTCTTATAAATAATAATCTAGTATTTAAAATTTTAAATGAAAATTATTCAAAATTTCCAGTCTTAAATTGTTGTACTTATTTTTAGAATCCTATTAATATTCAATTAAATTATTCAATCTAAATAAATTCAGGTACTTCGAATAATGAATTAAAAAATATTTCAAAAGAATTCCAGAAAAATTCATACAGCGACTTTCATCAAATTATTATAAAAATGGAAAGAAAAATTTAAAAAATATACTTTATTTCCTTAGCATACAATGAAGGGATATATTTAATACACTTTCAAAATTAATGCACTTTTACCTTATTGGATTTACACCAAAATATTTACTTTAGCTAACTCTAAAAGATATCATAGAAAAGTTATACAGTTAATATACTAATAAAATAAAAAGTACTAATAAAATAATAATACTAATAAAATAAAAAGTTTAAAATGCTTTCATTTATGAACTTACCTCTATTTTATTAATCACGCATTTAAAAACATGTATATGTCGTGCAATTATGTTAATCTAGGAGTTAATTTAGACTGAATTTATGCTTAAAAGCTTGTTAATATTTATATGTATTCTGTGTAAGTTATTATCGCTTTCATTTATTGAAATTCATTGATCAAAGTTTGTCAACTGATCAAAATTGAAAATTCAGTTAAAAAACATATTACAACAACATTAACTAAATTATCCAGTAATAATTATTTTTCCATACAAAAATTATTATTTAATATGCAATACATTTCATAAAGATTACCTGATTAAGCTTTTATTTTAATTTGCAATTAAAATATAAAATTTATTTTAAAAAAGACAATGCTAAAAAAATAATAATAAATGACAGTTCATAATATCTAATTTTATAGGAAATGGTAGAGGAAACATACAATTTAAGGTAAATTATATATCATTAGCTTTTCGCTACTAATACCTAATATTAGTAGCTACAAGCATCTAATGTCAAGGTTATTAAGTTTTTCATAGAAAAGAATCGTTAGAATAAATGAGTGACAAATTAAAGTAATTTTCCAATAAACCATAATTATCCAGCAGTATTTAATACTGAACTGTGAAAATATTACAATAACATTTTAATTAATTAACTGTAAAGTCACAATTTCCTTAATTTAACTTGCAATCACATTTTACTTAAGTATTAGAACTACATTAACAAAATTATCCAGTATTAAATATTTTTCCATAAAAAAATTATTGTTTAATATATAATATATTTCATGAAGTTTAATTCCCGGATTCTGATTAAGCTTTTATTTTAATCTGCAGTTAAAATATAAAGTTTATTCTAAGAAAGACAATGCTAAATAAATAATAATAAATAACAGTTCATAATATCTAATTGAATGGGAATTGGTAGATGAAAAGTACAATTTAAGGTAAATTATATATCATTATATATTATTCGCTTGTAGCTAATAATATCTATTATTATTAGCTATAAGCATCCAATATCTAGGTTAGTATGGTTTTCAGCACAAAGAATCGTTAGAATAAATGAGTGACAAATTAAGAGTAATTTTCCAATAAACAATTATTATCCAGCATTATTTTATACTCAGCTGTAAAAATATTGCAATTACATTTTACTTAATTAACCTTAAAGTCATAATTTGCTTAATTTAACTTACAGCCACATTTTACTTAATAACTTGAAAATTCAGTAAAAAAATAATTATAAAAGTTATTATATTTAAAAACAAAACGTACCAGCATCGATTTGTTGACTTGATGTCACCTCTTTTTCCCTGTCCACTTGTTGGGCCCAGGAATTGTCACACAGGAGAAGAAGTCCTAGAAAGAGCATCATTGCCATCTTGAACCTGACTGAGGAAGCAGAGTAGCCGTTCAAGAATCCAGGTGCCAAGGCCAAAGGTCAGTATGACGCAGAACAATGATTTCCGAGAAGGACACTTTTCCTTTCAGCATGTTTGATATTATCTCAAGCGTGACCCGCCCAGTTGCTCAACATCAAAGACCACTCGCATATTCTTTTTTCTTTTAAGTTGACATTGCTTGAGAGCAAAGAGAGGTGCTGTCTATTTTCTTTCCTTCTTTCTTTTTTACTTCGTTTTTGTTTGATTATTGAAAGATGAAATGCTTCAGAACTAACGCCGTTCAGGGTCAGAAGGACTCTATGGTGCTAGTGACGGATTTAGGTTCGATGGCGCCCTAGGCCCAAGTTAATTTGACGCCCTTATGTATAATAATAATAATAATAATACGAATAGTAATAATGGATTCGAATTAAATTTAGGAATTGGGTAATTAAATTTAGGTATTAGGTACTCTATGTTGTCAGTGACAGATTTAGGTTCGATGGCGCCATAGGCCCAAGTTAATTTGACGCACTTATGTATAATAATAATAATAATAATACGAATAGTAATAATGGATTCGAATTAAATTTAGGAATTGGGTAATTAAATTTAGGTATTAGGTACTCTATGGTGTCAGTGACGGATTTAGGTTCGATGTCGCCCTAGGCCCAAGTTAATTTGACGCCCTTATATATAATAATAATAATAATACGAATAGTAATAATGGATTCGAATTAAATTTAGGTATTGGGTAATTAAATTTAGTTGTTAAACTTAGGTATAAATTGACTCATTTAATTTGTGTTTCGAGGCCTATTTTCCAAGTTCTAGTACGACTTTTCTAAATTGATCATGGCAATCTTTGAAAACCGCCTCTCATTACGTAAAACTATAAAAATTTTATGCGAGATTAAAAAAATAATAATAAAGTTTTTGAGTAACCGGACAAAGGTATAATTAAATATAGTGAATTAATATTTTGTGTTATATTGATGAGCAAACAAAAGCTACATTTAGATTTTTTAAGAAAAATTTATGAAAAATCTAACGTCAATAGATAAATGCTATACTTAACGAAAATGTTTTTAGTACCTATTTATTAGATATTTTAAATTTTACTAATTACACGATTAATTATTTCAAAAAATAATTCTACCCTTTAAATATTGACATCTTGAGGTTGTCAAAGCAAGAAAAGAAGCATTAAAATTCGGTCTTACAGTTGATAAAAAACAAAATCGATTTCAAATTTTTGCCCACTCGAAAATTTTGGCGCCCCTAAATATTTGCTGCCCTAGGTCCGGGCCTCGCGGGCCTAAGCCTAAATCCGTCACTGTATGGTGCTAGTGTAAGGCTGACAAAAGCGGAAAGTTATATTTTACCACACATAAAAAATAAATGTAGACATACGAAAATCAAATTAAGTTTTAGTTTTGGTTTACTGTGATAAATTATCTATCGGTCAACTTTTTAAAGACCTCTTTCCTTATATTCGCATGTATAATCGCAAGTCTTTAATTTTGAAACAAATAATAATAGTTTTTTAACGTGAAATGAATAAAGATATAATTTAGAGGACGATAGTTTTCACATTTTAAAAAATATAATGTAATTTTAAAACGCATTGCAAAGAATGAGATTGTATAAAAATGTAAAAATATACGGATTGCAATAATTATAGATTTCTTAAGGCAAATTATTTCTAATCAAAATTTTGTTGTCCATGACTCTGATAAATTTCAGTGATTTCATAACGCACATTAATTAACATAACATTGAATTATTGCTAACTGCAAAATGAGTTTAATTTAGCCTGATTAACTTATATTTTAGAAAGGTGAAAGACTGAACACATACTGATTGTTGAAAGTATAGGTAAAGTATTTATATTTTTCAATACAAAAACAATTATACATCATCGTCTGAAAAAGTTATGCAGATAAATAAGCAGTTAATGCTATCTTAGCTATTTACACAGATTCATCTTTAAAAATCTCAATGAGAAGGCAATGATAATATAATTATTTTGCTTATCATGCGACCAAACCAAGGTTTTGAATTTATTCCGATCAGTTCAAAACAGAAAGAGAATCAGATTGCCTTTATACAAAACTGATGTCTGTTATTGTTTTCTTACATTGATTTATTTTTTCCAGTTTTAACTTTTTTAAATGTTTTTTTTTTTTTATTTCCAATGGCAACGCAATACTAAAAGGGAAAAAATACAGAATAAAAAAAAAAAAATTACGCAAAAGAATTCAACAAAGTTGACCGAAGTCCTTTAAGAGTTCTCTAGCTTGCCAGTATCTCGCCGTCTCTAATTCCCCGTGAAGTGCCAAGCAACGATGGAGACGAACTCTGTTCATTAGTTCTGCCAAATCACAAAAAGGACAATTTGGTTGATGGAAAATCCCAATGCGATGTAGATGTTCTTTCTTATTGAAATAAGCCACAAGCATTTCATTGCAATACATGCAGGCCAACCGGACGACGTTTAGGATAGCAGTGAAAGCTCATACTGAAAACTGTAGACCACTTAACTGCATAGAACGCTGCCCAGGGTGCACCACTAGGAGGTAGGTCTGCATTGCATTCCTTTTTAAATGTATACTGCGTTAATAGTTAACATTATAATGACAGCTGAAATGTTTTTAAAAGTTAAAGAAATTTTATGCTAATTTTTGCATATCAACTAAGGTACAAAAATTTGTAAAGGATATGTAATAGAAAAGAAGTGAACAAATTCGAATCGTCTACCGATTTACATGTACAACGTATTACATCAGAACGCTTTTTTTTTTCTTTAATCCCCGAAAAGTACAACTGCATATTGTCGACAGGAAATAATGGTAATTGTAAAAATTAATTTTTTGGAGCCTAATATCTTGCATATTTACATTTTCAATATAAAAATTTTGTTGTTCATGTATAAATGAATAAATTGAGTAAAATTTCAAAGTTATTCCGACATTAAGTTCATTGAAAAAGTGGTTTAAGGTGGAAAACAGTATAGTTATTACTGTGGAAAACAAAAATGAGCAAACGACATTGCATAATTTTAGTGAAGAATTGGGAATTAGTGGTGAGGATTTAGAAAGTAAATTTGAACATCATGTAAAAACATTTTTTGTTCAATTTTTGTCCCCTTTTTTTCAGTTTTTGAGTGATTATTACGCATAATTTATCAAATGTGTTTATTTCTGGGAGGTCGGTTTTTGAATTATACTTAAAAACGTGTTGTTTTTTTTAATTACAAAAAAAAAAAAAAAAGTATTAATTCATGAAATTAATAGAATATTTAAAAAAAAAAAAAAAAAAAAAAACAGAAGCTATAAAACAAACATGGAATACATCCAAAATATCATTATAAATTAAAAGTTATCGTTTTCTGGATTAAAGTCCATCTTGCGAAAACGAATCTCTTTGAACTACTTCTATGAATCATTGTCCTGTATGTGAATTCATCTCTATAACAAATCACATTTTTTTCTTTATAGTAGAATTGTGAATGTGACACAAAAATCAATAAAATACCAATATCACTTCATTTTTCGAGACATAATTGCATTAAGGATTTCGATAAGGCCTTCTGTGATTCTTGTAATTTTTTTTGTGCGGCAATACGTGAGTCTAAATTTATATATTAGGTTGGGGAAAAAGAAATCCATTATTTTTTCGATAGATGGCTGTAGTGATCGATATCACGTAAAGTATCAATTAAACAATTTCAGATTTATGCTCGTTAGAAAGGTGGCACTTCGTTCTAAAATAATTCTTTTTCTGTTTTTTGTTTGGTCCATTCAGTTGGGAGTTACAGGGTGTTAAAAATGGAAGTGAACAAAGAGAAAATTCGGTACATTTTACAGTTTTTCTTTGACAAAGGCGAAAATGCAAGCCAGGCGGCTAAAATTGTGAATGGTGTTTATGGTTCCGATACTGTAACAGCCAATTATGTGCAATTTTGGTTTCGTAGATTCCGTTCAGGAATTTTCGATGTTAAAGATGCACCTCGCACAGGTAGGCCGGTCGTCGAAAATGTCGATAAAATCGGAGAAATGGTCGAAGTTGACCGGCATGTTAGCAGTCGTAACATCGCCCAGGAGCTAAAAATCGACCATAAAACAGTTTTAAACCATTTACACAAAGCTGGATTCAAAAAGAAGCTCGATGTTTGGGTGCCACACCAATTAACAGAAAAAAACATGATGGATCGAATTTCCATCTGCGAAGCCTTGGCCAAACGGAATGAGATAGACCCATTTCTTAAACGGATGGTGACTGGAGATGAGAAATGGATCACATACGATAACCCTGTGCGAAAACGATCGTGGTCAAAGAGCGGTGAAGCACCTCAAACGGTGGCCAAACCAGGACTAACGGCCAGGAAGGTTCTGTTATGCATTTGGTGGGACTGGAAGGGGATTATTTATTATGAGTTGCTTCCATATGGCCAAACGCTAAATTCTGATTTCTACTGTCAACAACTGGACCGTTTGAAGATAGCGATTGACCAGAAACGGCCAGAATTGGCCAACAGGAGAGGTGTCGTGTTCCACCAGGACAACGCTAGGCCACACACATCTACAGTGACTCGCCAGAAACTTCGGGAGCTTGGTTGGGAAGTTTTAATGCATCCGCCATACAGTCCGGACTTGGCACCAAGCGATTATCATCTTTTTCTTGCATTGCAAAATTTTTTTAATGATAAAAAATTGGCATCTAGGGAGGAATGTGAAAATCGACTACTAGAGTTTTTTCCAAATAGAGACCAGGACTTCTATGAGAGAGGCATTATGAAGTTACCTTTAAAATGGCAACAAATCATACAACAAAACGGTGCATATTTGACCCAAATCGGACAATCCGAAGCATGTTAAATAAAGTCCTGAAGTTCATATAAAAATAATGGATTTCTTTTTCCCCAACCTAATATATAAATAGGGATTACAGAACAGAACAATGGAGATTATTCACATATGAGAAAGAGATTTTTTTGCAGATAAATTTCCTATTAGTAAAAATTTAGTATATTTTGAGTAAAAATAAAATGCAATTTTTAAAATTAAAAATTTCTAATTACAAACAGTAGGTGTAGAAATTTTCTAAGGAAATGTAAGCTTATTTCTCTAACTCAAACAATAAGAACAATTATTAATTTTTTTTTAAAATTTTATAAAGATAATGCTATAATTTGTTAATAATATTACTTCATATTTTCTTTATTTGTAAAAATATAATTATGATTCTCCAGTAGTTTTTAAACTGTCGTGAGATATGAGTTTAGTTCTTCAATTTTAAATGTTTGCAAATCTTTGACATAGAATGTAGTGTACCTCTATTCTCTCTGCCATATTCACTTTCCCAGAACTTACGACCAATAAGAAATTATAACATGTTAGGATTGATAAATCCCTCCCTACATGAATGGTACAGAGATCATCCTGGACGGCACTAAGTCAGTGAAGACGGATTTATACTAAAAACACATGCGAGTGAACAGGGGGAAGGAGGAGTCATTTTTTTTTTTTTTTTTTTTTTTTTTTTTCACAAACTTGGTTTATAACAAACGAAGTTTTTTGAACAAAACAAACGCACATTCCTTACCTGTTTCGCCGTTCTGCAGCAATCTAGCGTAGAGAAGTTGAATGATATCAAAGTTAAAAGTGAGTTGAATGAAACAACTGTAAAGAAGGAGAATAAGCTTCCGACTGGCTGGCGTTCTACAGTATGGAGCAGAATAATGTATCATGAAGAGCAACGCAAACGGTTGCAGGATACACGGCTACAAAATAATTTCTGATAACCGTAAAGTGAAGTTGATTGAGATAGATGAGACCCTAAAGATATCAAAGGAACGTGTTGGACATATCATGAATGAATATTTGGATATGCGAAAGCTCTGTTCAAAGTGGGTGCCGCGCGAGTTCACAATCGACCAAAAACAACAACGAATTGATGATTCTAAGCAGTGTTTGGAGCTGTTCAATCGTAATAAACCCGAATTTTTGCGTCGATATGTGACGATGGATGAAACATGGAGCCATGTTTCACACCGCAGTCCAATCGACAGTCAGCCGAGTGGATTCACGTGATGAACACTAAAAATGCTGTAACTCACATACTAATAGTGCAACAGCTGTCAAATTTATACACGTGTCTTTTGAAGGTTAGGGCTAACTAAAAATCATATGGATTTAATACTAGTAGCGTCATCTATGTGTCAGCCAACGAGCTTTTCAGCCAACTTGTTATATACCTCTGTAAAACTAATTGGCTGATTGGATCCACTAGGCTCCAAAAGGGTTGATTGGGTTCGCTGGCCCTGGTATCTTCACACACGGTTCTAATGAATATTTGCTGCAAGAATGAAGCGGGATTCATCACTGAACATAATATGATACATAATAATACTGGCACTCATGATGATCAGGTATGAAATTACTTCACATGACTCCATCGATATTGTGGGTATAATCGCACGTAAGTTAAACGCCGCGAAATAAGGGAAAGTACCACGGAAGATATGGGAAATGTTGTAGCACGTTACATGGCAGACAATGCTATTTGGCTAGTTCAGACTTTTCACACCATCAACCCATCTTGCCTCGTATTAGTGTAATTTAAATCTTCCATAGCCTTCATTTAGCCGACGAGTTCTTTGAGGCAACCATTGTTGCTTCAAACATTACAACATTGCCAACATTATCCGAGTGGTGTAGGTAGAGGCCTATTGTTTGTTATGACTAGCCAACATTAGAGCCTTTTCACGCGGGATTATTTTGTTACCTTCAAATTGGGAGAAAAAAAGAAAAGAAAAGAAAAAACGGTCATGCCACTCAAACAAACTGTTTACGGTGTGCATAACCTTTAGCGAAGATTTTTGCGGGGGAGAAAAGTCATGTAACGTTTAACCGAGCTGTAGAACTATTTTGTTGCGCATTTGACGTCGACGAAGTTTTGTTGTCGTTTTGTTTGATTGTTATTGTTTAATATTGTTTTAAAATGTGTATGAATAATCTTTTCTTATTATAGTTGAATGATACTTTACTCTGAATGTTTTAATAACTGGCTACAAATGCTTTATTTCAATCTTATTTTTTAATAAAATTTAGAATAATTTTAACATTATTTCATAATTAGATTAATATTAAACTTCTCTTCTAAGTATCTAATACTTACGCAATCTTACTACTGTGCCAAAAAGTAAGACCAATTATTTTTTTTTCAAAAACTCTTTATTTATTCTTCCAAATTTATTTCATCGCCTTCAAAGTAATCCCCTCCGGACACAATGAACTTATGCCAACTTTTTTTTCAATCCTCAATGCAAGCTAAAAAGTCATCGGCAGGGATGACCTTCAAAGCGCGCGGTGATTCACGTTGAATCTCTTTAATCGACTCAAAACGGTGTCCCCGGAGTGGTCTTTAGAGTTTAGGGAGTAGCCAAAAGTCACACGGTGTGAATACGGTGGTTGTGGAACGATATGGGTTTCATTTTTGGTGAAAAAGTCACGAAGAATCAATGCAGTGTGAGCTGCCGCATTCAGTGTTTTCGGTACAAATCGAGATTTGACGCGTTTGAGGCCAAAATGGAATTGGCCGATCCTTTTGAAATTCCAACATCCTCAGCAAGATCTGTAATTGTAATTTGACGGTTTTCAAGCATCAAATCTTTAATTTTTTGGAAGTGAGTTTCGTCAGTTGAGGTTGATGGTCGACCAGAGGGCTCTTCGTCTTCAACGCGTTCTCTGCCTTCTTTGAATTGTTTATACCACTTATAAACGTTTCTTTCCGATATAGTTTGCTCACCGAATGCCTTCTGCAACATTCTATACGTTTCCGCAAAAAAATTTAATGCAAGTTCATTGCTCAATTAATTCAAACTTTTCAAAAATCGCCGGAATCAGTTTTAGCATCTCACAAAGCCAAGCGTAACTCAAACACTAATGAATATTTTGACGTCAAATTTCACACAGATATCAAGGACAGTGCCAGCAACCTAAAAAAGAAAAAAAAATTGAAATTCTATAAGCCCCGTGATTTTTAAATTGAAAATTTGTCTTACTTTTTCGACACAGTAGTATGGTAACTGTCAACAGGTGAAAGAAAATTATTTTTCAGAAAGGCCCAATTAAAAGGCTGTTTTCTCAGAAAAGCCAATTGAAAAGTGTACTTATTAAAATATAAAAGCAAACATTTTTACATAAAGAGAGACAGTAGAGAAAGAAATTTTATATAGAAATGAAAATTGAAATTTAAAATTAAATTACCAAATTTAATATAAATGGAGATAGAAATATGTAATTCATTAACTACACGGTCCACAGTAATTTTGTTAAATAGATAACAGCAGCTATTTCTCATGTAATTAGCTACGCTAAAGGCGAATATAACCTATATATATATATTTCACAGAGACTAAAATTTCTTGTTTTATATAACTCTATTTGATTGTGGTTTTATTATTATTTTGGGGTCATGATAATTATGTATGTTAACATAAATTCCAATAAAGGTCAAACAAATGTCAACAAAAACCCAGTTTCAAAACAAATCTAGCACACTTGATGACGCTACTCTAATGATGAAGATTTATAGTTAAATCCAAACATAGTGAAGACAGACGATATTGATGCAACGTTTACAAAACTCCATAGAATCAATCAGCCTAAACTCAATGATTTAAACTAAATTGGTGACCTAAACTTGTTAAAGAATCAGGCAGAATTGTTGGCGTCCAGATTAAAGGGTTGGAATCTCCTTAAGAATAGAAGTACAATACAAGACTTCCAACGCTTGTTCTCCATAAAAGGCAATTTAATGTATTGTACTAATATTGATTCATTACTGAGTGAATTAGGAGACCGTCATTATCCTAAGGAACAGAGGTTGTTTATAGATTCCTCTAAAATCAGTTTAAAAGCCGTGCTTTTTCATATCGGAAATGAGAAACGTTCAAATCATCTTGCCTATGCAGCTCATAAGAAAGAGACGTAAGCAAAATAAAGATTTTGCTATCGCAGATAAAATACCAACAACATTCTTGGAATATATGTGGTGAGCTAAAAGTTATAGCATTTTTTTTAAGTCTCCAACAAGGATACAATACATTTTGTTATTTTCTATGTGAGTGGGATAGCTGAGATCATAAAAATGTCAAGAAGGAATGCCTAAAAGAAATCTGATACTTTGACAAAAAACGTAACTTCTTATAAACTTGTAAATCCTGAACGCATATATCTTCCTCCCTTGCACATTAAACTCGGAATTTTAATTAAAAATTTTGTTAAGGCGATGGATAAAAGTAGTCCAAGTTTCCTATATAGGTTTCATAAAGAACAAAGTTTCATAAAGAACAAATTCCCTAAGATCAGTGAGGCTAAAATAAAAGAGGGTATATTTGTAGGTCTACAAATAAGGGAACTTAGGAAAGACTACGACTTTCAGGAAATTTTGAATGGGGTTGAAAAAAAGTTGCATAGAAGTTTTTTTTTTTTTTAAAAAAAAGGTGGTAACTAAATTTCTTTTTCAATAAAAAAGCTGAGAACTATGGAGAACTAGTTTCACTATATTTCTTTAAAATTATAAAGCTCCGAGATGTAACATGTCTTTAAAAATACATTTTTTGGATTCACACTTGGACTAGAGACTTGTAAGTTAATAATGTAACACAATAATTTAACTTCGTAAAAGATCTTAACAGATTGTTCTACAACTGGCAAGAGATGATGAAGGTGATTACAAATCAGAAATTAAAAACTTATTGAAGACAGAAACCTACTCTGTTAAATCTCAAACGTTTCTAATAGCATCAGATGACTGAAAAATATTTAAAAATGGTAAGATGTTAAAAAATTGCTCAAAATATTAAACCTATAAAGAAGCAATCTTGTATGATCATATTTTCATTTATCATGCATGTAGAAATATTTTTTATCAAATTACCAATTACCATTACCATTCGACTTAATCATCAAATCACCCTACTTAAGCCCATTTAATCATTTTCAACAAATTAAACCAAAGTTTGACTGTATTTTGATGATCTTGAGTATACTAAAAGTAATGAGGTATGATGACACAATTATTATTTTATTAATAAGTATCGCATACATAAAAAAATTATCACAAATTTTATTAATGGGTATGTAACAAATGAAAAAAGACAATAAAATAGGAACATATTTGTTCATATAGAAACAATTATACGTGCATGCATATATATTGATATACTAGCAATATATTTACAAATTAATCATAACACAAAAATAAAAAGACTCAAAAAAATAAAAATTATAAAAAATTTCAATGAATATCTAAATTGTTTTTCCTAAATTTAAAATTGTTTCTATCAGTCAAAATTAGATAGAATGGCACACTCAAAATGAAATAAATTCACAAGATAAATTAAAAAAAGTTATATTAACAATGCATATTCAATTTTGCTACTAACATAAACAAAAAAATTTAAAGTCTTTATATATTTAGAATTACATACATGTAATTAAAAACATTTTAATGTATTATAAAAACTTGCAATACATTGTATGTCAGATATATAAGAAATAGCTTTTAAGTATTAAAATGATTATGATTATGATGAAATAAATTATATTAATTTAATTCCAAAATGAAACTGAACAGAATATTTAACTACTGTGACAATAACTAATTCATTTCAATTTAATTATTTTATACACATGATGAGTGCAGCATTATAATTTATATGTTTTTACTATTTGCATGTTTCCTGTCTATAATCCGGAGCTCCGCATAAATCGTAGGCATTATTTTCATGTCAAAATAAATAGTAAAAGATCTAATATAATACATGGTTCTTCTATGGCACATATTACGTTCAGCCCTTACACCCACAGTATAAAAATAACTAATATGCGTTTTTAATTTTTTAAATAATGCTTCTTGTGCCACTTTATATATATAAAATTTATATTACAAATTTAAAATGGTGAAAACTGGAAGGTGATATGCATTGGTGGGGGAAAAAAAAATTTTTTTTAAAGACTTGTTATCATCTTCTTTGCTTCATTTTGATGAATATCTCATGAAATTGATGTTTTGTAAAAAGTTTAAAAATTTTCTATAGGTTTATTCCATACTTTTTTCAATCACAAGCACACAATAATGTGATGCACAAGCATTTGTAAAAGTATGGCTTCTTTTCATCATTCATAAAAGTTGGGGGTTTTTTACGTTTAAAATGTTTATTTTTCTTTCATACAAAGTTTTGTTAATTTTTGTCTTTACAAAAGTATTTTTAGGTGAGAATTTTATATAATTGATTTTTATAAAACTTTCTGAACATTTCTTTATAGACTGTAAACAGTGGCTCATAATCCACACCATGAAATTCTAAGATCTTTTAGCGTATAATCTACGAATTATAGGCAGGAAATTACGGAGGCTTTTACTTAACAGAAAATTTTCCATATAGCAATTGTTACATCAGGCTGGATATAGAAACATCAAATTAAGTAAAACAGCAACAGTAATAGTATAAATGCATATTAGATTTAACAGTGTGTTACAGTCAATTTTCTTGGCCTGAAAATTTTCCACAAGAACCAAAATTGTCAAATAACATCAGCTGAAGGTTAAATGTTGATGTAAAAAGGCAGATAAAAATTAATATTTAAGTTAGAACAGATTACATAATATGAAATACAAAAAATTCAATATTTTTGCATTTTAATTAGTCGTATAAATGCATGTATCAGAACGGCGCATTTTATTACAGCAAAAAAATATGTAATATGTAATTCTGTGTGTTGTATTTTTAATTAGACACTCTCAGGAAAACTTTCGATCTGAATAAACTATACAATTTAAAAACATGCTAGATCCCTCTAATAATTGCCTTGAGGATCCAGTATGTTATTCAGACAATACTAGTTTTCATTATAAAAAGATAAAATAAAGCAATTCTTTTACTTAAATTATATATAATGATGGCATAAATAAATTATTTTTAAGGCTCGACATTATCAGTCAAGAATTAAATTTTTAGTATTTATTTTACAATAGAATACAATAAATTTTAATAATAGATTCTCCTTACACTGCACTATAGAATATATATATGTGCATGTAAAACATTGACACATTAAAAATCAACACAGAGAATTTGCAGTACATTGTATGTAAAACAGTAAGTATACTAAATTCAAATACCATAAAGTTCTCAGAAATGCTACATAAAATATTTTTTCTTTTTTATGGCTACTATACTAACAACATGAAAATGCATATGATATGACAACAATGATATAAAGCAATTTACAGAAAAAGATGCATAAAAAAATGATTTGGAGGGGGGGATTTACTAATACAATTTATTACATTGAGATTTTCAACTTAATTTCCTTCTGTATACTGTAGATTGCATATTTTACCATCAGAAATAGTGAAAAAGTATAAATGAAAGAGATAAATACCAGTAACTGAAATAATCAAGAATAAACGTGCTTATTTCGTTAATTATCATCAACATTAAAGTTGCAATAGATAAATGATACAAATGTTTTATGTCACTTATTATGGATTTGATAATATAAAATTAACCGAAATTTTTCATACATCCATAAAAAAAATATTTATTTTCAAATAAGGATATTTATATAAGTTATCCAAGCATTTAAAAAATAATAGATATAAAGCATTTGAGATAAAAAAAATATCACAAATTGATTAAATTAGATTTTTGTATATAATTTGTATGCAGATAAGATATAAAAAAAAAATAATAATAATAATGCATAGTAAAGTAAATCAGAAAGTGAAATTAATTAATGCAAGATTTTAAAAATTAATACTAGAAAATGAATTAAACATCACAAAATTTCATTCGTTGGTATGCGGGGATGCAATCTATATTTAATTGACACTCCTAAATAAAAATATGGCATCCAAATTACATGAGCACATATATTTTTAAGAAAAATGGTTTTATTTAATATATAAAGTTAATCAATATGTATATAATGCAGTGTAGTGCAGTAAAATTATGCAGTAGGAAAAAAGACCTGAAGGGTTTGAAAAAGAAATCACTTATTTGTTTTTATTCTTTACTTATTTATTTATTTATTGCAAGTCATAAAGCTAACCTCTGAGATTAAAATAACTATGTATGATGTTCAGCAATGAATAAAATTTATGCAGGTATTTTTTCCAATGAAAGATCAATTATTCAAACTAAGAGAAAATAGTTTCAGCATGTAATGTCATGAGAATTTCCTAGCAATAATATGATCTGCAATCGAATCGTCCGGTTTGAAAGAGACGAAAATCTTATGAGAAGAGGTACTATTATTATCATAAAGGTATTTTTATTTTATTTCACTCTATCTTTTAATGGCCACCTTGTAACAATAAATATAAGAAAGTGTAAAAAAAAAAAAAAAAAAAAAAAAAAAAAAAACTGCAAAAGAATAGAATAAAATTTTAACTTTTACATTTTAAAAATGGTAAAAACTAGAATTGATAGAAATGGTAATTTTAGAATTAATTAGAATTGGTAATTTTAAAATTAGAAGCTGTTACTGACTTTGCTTGCTTTCAAGAAGGTTTAAAAATCGTTTTATTATAAACCACAATAGTACAAAAAAAAATATTACAAATCAATATTTAATAAAACATAAAATTTAACTAACACAACAACGGATAAAATGCATGTATAATAAATAGAAAAAATCAAATGATTAAAAAATTTTATAGGCTCCCAAAATACATGCATAACCGTTATGTAAAAAAATCTAACAGGTCCTGAACATTTAAAAGTTGTTCAGGACTTTCATTCAATAAATCATTGTTGTTTAGCAAATGAATATATTCTTCAATGGTGTCATTATTCACAAACTTGTGAATCGTGGTTTGCCTGAAATATAAAAATAAATTATGTTGCAGAATTAAAATATAACATTAAAAAAAGTTTAATTTTTATCAAGTAATCAAAGTGTTAACTTTGTAAGTAACACTAAATTGAAGCAATTTAAAGATAGATTCAAAAATTTTAAAATGCCTGTATAAACATAAATTCAGAAAGTTCAATTAATTAATACAAGATTTAAAAAATTAGTACTCGAAGATGAAATAAACATCGCAAAATTCCATTTGTTGGGGGGGGGATGCAATTGGCACTCCTAAATCAAAATATGGCATCCAAATTACATGAGCACATACATTTTAAGAAAAATGGTTTTATTTAATACATAAAAATAATCAATATACGTACATCAGTTTATTGGTTTATGTGTCCACATGTTGTGTTCTTTATGTGTGTATGTGTGTGTGTGTATTGAATAAAAGAGCAGATTGATATATTCCTTAAGGATGCTACACAAAACACAAATTAAAACATAGAAAAGATATTTTTACTATCTTATTAACAAATCATTAAAATGTCTCATGAAAACTAAATGTTATCTCCTGTATTATGCTTTTGATACCATTCATATTAGCGACTAGCAGCTAATATATTTTCATTCCATTTGCTGCTGTGTCTCTTTGCCATTTGAGTTAACATGTGGTGAAATCTTTCTCCATATTCATCAGAAACTGCTCCAATATTAGCCGAGAAAATGTTCAAATATAAATGTAGAAAATGCAGTTTTAGATATATTGCATTCTGATGCCTTAAATTATAAAATAATACTCTCTACAATTTTCCATAATTTTAAGACTTACTTCTCAAGAAGTTTTTATACATGTTTTCCAAAGCATTCCAAGCTGGTTTATCAGCAGCATTCAGTTCTTTTTTTTCTTCAGTTTGTTACATAAGTTCAAGTTTTATAAATCCATTTAATAGAATTGTTAGAAAAATTATATACATTTTCTTCTTTATAATAAAACTGCACATTTTTTCTAAGCAAACTGACTGTTCAATCACATTTCAGATGAGCATGCTTTACTTTGAATGGATAATCTTCACAATAGGAAGATAGGTTAGTCAATTCAAGACATAAGATAACCCAAAAATTACACAATAGAAATTTTGAAACACAAATGTTTGTACAAAAGATGTACTGCTCAAAATATCAAAGTTTAAAGGCCCCTTTGTGCTAGGTGATTTTGTCATCACCTCACTTTGGAGAAACATGGAATAGAAAGAAGAAATACAACTCAAACAAAGTAAAAACAAACAAACTGCATTTGATATGAAATCTTCTATTTTCTTTGTTGCCAAATTTTACAATTAAGAATTGGCAGTATTATTTAAACATTAAAGCAATCATTCCTCTACAAAAATGTGACATAAAATAATTTGATAGCCTTATTTAGATTAAGTAGTGTGAAATGCATAAGAACAACCTTAATTTTTTTCAAGAAAGAATTTGACATTGACCAGTAACTTAAAGCAATTGAACTATAATTTCTTTACTTTATTATTATTTCATATAAGATTGGAGAAATATAAACATAAAATGCGAAATTCTGTATAATTTTTTTTAAAATACTCTCACTGATTAATTAAATGAAATAACTTTTTAATACTACTAATTATTACATTTTTTAAATAATTTGTGTAAAACAAAATTTTTTTTTTTTTTTTAATTTATGATTGTTTGAATGAGAATGATTGGTTGGAATTTGAGAATGGTTTCATATATTGATTTGAATATAAGGAAGCACAAAGAAACTTAGTATTATAAACGCTTAAAGAGTTCATAACCTTTTTTAAACAAATTGTTCAAAACTTTACACAGAAAAAAGTCATATCTATAAGGAACACAACTGCATATATGGCTATCAAACTGGCAATTATATTAATGTCAGAATAGAGCAGCTAACAAATCTATAACATGAAATATCCAGTATGAAAATGTTGAAACATATAAAACAAAAGGGCACACAAAAAACACTAACAATGAAGAAACTAATTCAAAGCCTGAATTCAATTATAGGCGATATATTCGTGTTTTTTAAAGAAATTAAATTATGTTAAGAGATGCAGTAGGAAAATATATGCTTTAGAAATGCAAAATAACATTAGTTAATAGAAATACACACTGTAATGGATTTATCCAAATTTTCCAGATTATTGGCTTTAATTCTTATTAATAAAATTCACAATTCTAAAATAATAGTTGCCACTTTTAAAATATGCAACATCCTTTATAACACCATTTATTACTATTTAATAGGGATGCTAAATAATGGTAAATAACTATACATATTTATAGCACTGAATATGTTAGAATAATACAATGCTTATATTCATGTGAAAAAATTTAATAATTTTTAATAAATCAAGAACCTACCACATACATAATGCATTTACTTGAAGATTAAAAGTAAAGGAAAATATACACATGTGCCAGTTTATATGTATTTATTTGAACTACTATGAATAAAAAGTGATTTTGAATGCACATTCAAAATTGAATTGGTTAATTTCAAGCTGAAAGGGAAAGGTTAAAAATAACATTTAACATTTATTTAGTAACATTTTTATTTAATAACATTTATAGTAAAAAAGGCAGACTGTTTATAGATATTTCATTCATCTTTTTCTTTTCTAATGTTACCCATTTTTTGTCACACATAATGGTAACTTCACTATGTTTTTAATACATGTACAGTTAAACATAATTTATTGTTTTGTAATACTTGTCAATTCATAAACAGCGAATATTAGTCAAAATATTAAAAATCTACATGTTATGCAGATGAAATTGTCTGAAAGGCCTATCAAATGGTAATGATTGTTCTTACATTGGTTGATAAAGTCAGATAAGTCAGTCTCTAACTATTATCCATTCACAGACATTGAATGAAATTTTGGTTTAAGGTATTTTGAGGTGTGTGCTCAAGAATCACATGAAAAACAATAGTTAAACTCTTAACAGTTACAATTATATTGACACATTTTCGAAAATTTCAATTGTTAACACCTAGTTGTTTTTTATATGAATACTATTTCCATAATAAAAAACTATAGATAGCGTTGGAACGGTACTAGTAGCATAAAAATCGCCGGCGTTAGACAGACTAAAGACCCTCCAGAAGGGAATAAGATTCGAGTCGAGTCGAGTCCAACGATCTTATTCCAGTGTCTTCATCTGACTGCAAAAAACAACCCACGTTATCTCTGGCTGTGAGTGACAGCTGATCGTAAATGGGGACCGCGAGAATCCTTTTTATATGCAGAAAAAAACCCGACTCTGGTCGGAGAGGTATCGAGAAACATGATATTCTTGCAGGATTCTATCAATCAGGTTTTTAAGTAGTTGTTACAGACCTATTCAACAGACCAGATGGTATGTTGAAGCTAATGTCTAATGCCATCCTTCAAATACGATGTAGTTTGCTGATCAAATGCATACATTTTAGATTTCAGGTATCCCTACAGCAAAATGCTCTATCTGACGTCGTGTGGATGCAAGATAGCTCTCCCTCATTTGTAAGGTCTTCTGTCAAACGTATCTTAACAGAACAATTTGGTGACAGAATTATCTCCCACCATTTCGCGTTTCCGTGACAACCAAAAGTCCCTCGATCTCCCTCCAATGGATTTCTGGCTGTGGAAATACCTGAAATCTAAAGTGTATGTATTTAATCCACAAACTGTATAAAATATGAAAGATGCCATCAGACGTCAGATTTAACAGATTCCTCTTGCCATGGTATGTGCTTCAGTGCTATCCATCCTCTGCCAGGGGCCAAGTGTCTCCATATATGAAGGTCATGTGGAAAATTTGTTAAATACATTAAAATGTCTTGCTTTCTGTCTTATTGGTTGTTTTCACTTTCCTTCTTAGTCTGTCCAGCGTCGGCGGTCTTCGCTCTACAGGTACCATTCCCAACGCTATTCATGGTTTTTAACAATGGAGATCACATTCCAATTAAAAAAATAGGTGTTCCCATTGAAATTTTCGAAATCGTGTTACTGTAAGCGTACCTGTTAGAGTTTAATTGTTGCTTTATTATGATTCTTAAACGCACACACCAAAATACCTTTAACCAAAATTTCATTGTTTCTGTGAATAGTACGATAATTAAGTACTCATATATAGAGAAGGTTTTTTTTTTACAATCATGTCCATAAATTAAGGATAATTCAGAATCACACAGAAATTGAACTCTGAAATAAAAATTTCACCTGTAGAATTATCACACACATCTTGAAGAAGAATATGCAAATTACAGGAAACCACCAGATGGCGCGGATAGTACGTCACAATGACGAGAGTGTAAGAGAGGGGTATATAAGGAATGGTGGCAAAGAAGTAAAATTGTTCACAAGCGCTTTAAAAGCCTTTCAGTGCAATAACCACATAGTTATGGCACAAAGGCAGCATTTGGATGATTTTTTACGCGGTAGAATTATCGGACGACTGGAATGTGGACGTACCCAGCTGGAAGTATCCGAGGAACTTGGAATCGCCCAGAGTGTCATCTCCAGGCTTTGGCAACGATTCCAAGATGATGGTAATGTGAGTAGATGTTACAGCACAAGTCGCCCCCCGAGTTACAACGCCGAATGAGGACCGGTATTTAGCAGTTACTGCCCAAAGAAACAGACAGAGCACAGCATCAGACCTGTCTCGTCAGCTCTCTTCAGCTACCGGTACGACAGTTTCAAGGCAGACCGTGTACAGACGCTTAGGGCACATTGGTCTATATGCTCGTAGGCCTGTCAGATGTGTTCCACTTACCGCAACTCACTGTCGCCTGCGATTAACCTGGAGTAGAGAGCGTGCATTGTGGACACCGCAACAGTGGTCTTGTGTGATGTTTTCCGACGAGTCCAGGTTTAGTTTGCAGTCTGATTCTCGCCGGACATTCATATGGAGAGCGCCAGGTACCAGTTACCACCAAGAGAACACCATTGAACGACACCGTTACGGTGGTGCAGGATGGCTCGTTTGGGGAGGAATTATTCTTGGTTCCAGAACTGACCTGCATGTTCAGAGTGTAACGATGACAGGCCACATCTATCGGGATGTCATTCTGGAACAACATGTACGTTTGTTTTGGGGCGCCATGGGTGCTGAATTTATGTTTATGGATGACAACGCCCTTCCTCACCGTGCAAACATTGTAGACGAATGCCTTCAATTGGAGGATATCACCCGTATGGATTGGCCAGCATACTCACCGGACTTCAATCCAATAGAGCATGTGTGGGATATGCTTGGCCGACGAATTGCAGCCCGTCAACCCCCTCCCACCTGTCAACCGGAACTTCGGAGGGCATTGCTTGATGAGTGGTGTAATATTCCCCAAGATCACATTGATAATTTGGTACTCAGCATGCCTAGGCGTTGTAATTCCTGTATTGCATCGCCCGGGAGAAATACTCCACATTAACCATCATACTAACCCTGTTATACTGTTTTCTGTAAATAGGTTCTTTTTTGAAATTTGCTCCAGGGAATAAAAATCGCAATTTTTATTAATTATGTCAAACATATAGCATCTTTTTTGCCCTTTACCTTTTGTTTAATATATAGACTTTACAAATAAGTCAAATTTGTTTTGCTTCTGTCTCTTTCTTTGCCTGAACTTCATTATCCTTAATTTATGGACATGAATGTATTATCAGCCTGTATTTATCGAACTTCAACAAAAGTTAGATGATAGCAGAAGGCCTCAAAAATGCTTTTCAGAAAATCATCTTATCTGCTCATGTGTAATAGTTAACATGTATCAGAGGTGGTTTTTAACAGGTAAAAACTTTCATCTGAAGACAAGGTATTAGATGATCAAGAAACTTCGATTGCAAAGATAAATTGAAGCTTTGCTGGTTTGCTTGTGATAATAGATTTGCTTTAGTGGTAGATATTATCAACCAATTTAACAGTAATGATGAAGAAAATAGCTGAATACAGAGTTCATCATACATAGTTGTCTATGCTTGTTAATTCAAGTGCATAATATATAGGATATGGGTGCATAGTTATCCCTACTGAAATGGTGGTAGAAAAAAATTCTTGTACGTATAAAACTTATTTGACTACCTCATATAGTTGGGTAAATTATTGTATAAAGCTTTCTAGTTGAAAACTCCGAACAATGGGTAAGAATATCAACGTCGTAATGAATCAATTTACAAAAACTAGACCAATATCTATTGTAATCATGGTGTGGAATATAATGAACAACTTAAGGCATCACTTTTGCTTCAAAGCAATTATCTACCTATTATCTAAAACATCATATATTTACTTTTAATATTTAATAGACATACAGAAATAAATGAAATGTTCTTATTCCTATATGTGTGCTTTCAGGTGCTTGTTTACATTACTGTTTGGAAGAGAATGTGACATTTACTTAACTTATCAACAATGCTTCATATTTAATTTCTTTGTTATATTTCTACATTTATGTTAATTTTATTTTAATAAATAAGAAATACATTGCTCTTCCAGTGGATCTATAGGAAGTCCTACTTTGAGAGACCACACCCTAAAATTTGAGAACCACAGATCAATAAAAGAAAGATAAGTCTCAGTGTTCATAGTCCCCTTTGTTCATAGTTTTCTTAAATTATAAACAATTCGAAACCAGTATGATATTAAAATGCTAATAAGCTAACTAATTCAGCAAAAATACATCAAAAATTATAAAAAAAATAAAGTTTTGTAATCATACATTTATTTATATTAAATAATTCAATACCAAAAATAATAAAATATCGAATAAAAATATTTACCTTGTTTGCCCCATTCTGTAAACACGCCCTATTGCTTGAAGAGCTTTAGATTTGTACAAAATTGGCTCTACAAGCAAAACATGTGTAGCTTCAATTATGTTTAATCCATCAGATCCTATTCTTAAAGGAGCTAACATAACATTGATTGAAGGACTTCTTTTAAAAATTTGCAAATATTCCTTGAAACAAAAAGAAATATTTTTAAGTGTATAAGTATAAAAGTAATAATTTTTATAAACCATTCTAAAGCAAAATTAAACTTAATAACATACAGAAATATGTACAGCTTAATAAATAAATAAATAAATAAATAAATAAAAGCTCATGACATTTTGGTAACTCACTCTAAATTGCACAACTATATCCGTTCAAATCAAATAAGAAAAACAATAAAACCAAACAAATGCAATTAATAAATGTATCAAAAATTATTTAATTAAAAGGTTATAATTAATTTATGTTAAGACATTTATCATAATTTCTTTATATAATCTGCAGATGCTAAAAAAAACCTTTAAAAACCCACAATATTTCAAGGTGTGTTTGTGGATAAAAAAAAAACATCAATAAAGTTATGAATAACAATTAAAAGACTTTACAGAAGCCCTAATTAATAATTACCTGAAATACTGACAAATAAATTTAATAGTGAATATAACAAGCTGTTAGAAAAATGTTGTCTCTCAAGTTTTCACAATAGTTCTAAATGCTTACTATCATCCTGGTTTCTTTATTTTAAATTTAGAAAATAATTTTTGTATACAATTCTGTCAAAGAAGTTATGCAACATTATTAAATATGTTATAATCATTTTATTAATATGTTAATTTCATGCAACTGGTACAAAAATATAACTTGAATGGTTTGCATTTCAAATAATAGTAGCGAATTGCCCCCCCTCCCCCCAGGTCTATATGAAATCTTTTATTTTTTTCAAGTAGAAAATTATGCCTGGGGGTTATATAACAATGCAGATAATAGGCAAGAGATTATGGTACAATAAAAATTTAATGTTATGTAATAATTAGTTGCCTTTTCTTGTTTTATAGCTAAAATTTAAAAAGAGTTGGGAAAAAAAGAATTCTGTACCTGAAAGCATTTTCGGTCACTCGCATTGACAAATGGTATTTTATTTTCTACTAAAGCAGGTTCAATAAGGGCTAAAAATTCAGGCCACTATGATTTAAAAAGAGTTGGAAATTAATGTCTTGTTATACTCAATATTCAAAACAATTTTAACTTTATAAAATCATTAATATTAGCCATTAAACATAAAAAAAGAAAAAATTATAAAATTAATTCTATATAAATTATATTTTTATGAAAATATCACACAAATGTAAATGTACGTCATGAAAATTAAAAAAATATATACTAAATATTATAATAAATAAATAATAAATAATAAAATACATAACAAACTTATCTTCCAATAAACTTGAAATAGGTTATTCAAGAGAATTAACATCAAACACATTTATGAATCAAATAGTATTTATATGGGGGTAGTGGAAAAGTTAAATTTCAATTTTATTTAAATAAAAAATCCAGTAAAATTATACCAAAAAAATTGCTGTTTAAAAGGCAGTTCTTAACAGATTTCTACTTAATCTATCATCAAATAAGAAATGATGCATATATAATTTTAAAAATGTTTAAAAATAAATATGTTTCAAATAGAATTTGCATATCAAAATAGAATTTGCATATTTTGTCAATTTTCTCGACAGGTACTGTACCTAAAGCTAAATTAATACTTCTAAACAGAGATGCAAATCCATCATATCATTTAAGCATGTGTGAATTTATTCACAAATGTTTGGATAATGGAATGAGGTGGCACATTACAGACATGCCCAAATGCAGTTACTAAACACATTCGTACAGAGAAGAATGTATCTAAATCAGAGGTGATTTTAAGTAAGGGATTCTCTGGACTACACAGTATATTTATTTCTACTTTAAAATAAAAGGATACTTTTTTTCTTTGCATCGTTTTCTTTTATACGCCATAAAAAAAATTTTATAAAATAAAATTATCAATGACTGTTCACAATAATGAAATACTGAGATCATTCTCACTTTTCTAAAAGGTCAAAATAATTTGTGCAAAATACTTTTATTCTACGAAAATGGAATATTAAATGTATAACACAGAATTTCTACATATTAAAATTATCACAAAATTAATAAATTAAAAATTTTAATTAGTCAGAAACTGTTTTCAATAACTCACACTTGAAAAAATCAATGATTTTGCTGAGTTGTCATCTTTTTGAATTCTGAGAAGACATTTTACAACCGAAGTGATTTTTGATGTATAACTTCCCTAAAAGATAGGAAAAAAACATTAGCAATATTTTTCTGTTATGCTTTGATATAAGCATAATTTGAAAAAAAAAAATAAATAAATAAATATATATATGTATGTATATATATATATATATATATATATATATATATAAATAAATATATATAAATTTTCAACCCTAAAATCATATTTCTCAGAAGCAATACTAACAGATTAATGTACAGTTCATGTTAACATTATATAAAATTATTATTTTAAGTTTCTTAAAAACTATTAACACAATAATCATAATACACAATCAAGATGCATTTAAGTTAGATAAGAAGAAAAAATATGTTAATAACTCATTAATTACTTAAAAAATATAAGCATAATAAACCAAAAAAGGTATTCAGCATTGAATATGTATAAATAAATCAATTAACTAACAGAAAGAGAGAAGAAATTCTCATATTAGAGTATCTGGTTAAAAAATACAAAACTTTCTATGCAACTGACTGGGATAAAAAGAGATTAAAAGGGGAAAACTTCTAGAAACTTTTAACTTAGAAAAACACAACAAATAGACAACTAGCACATAGTAATTTAATTTTCCCAAAAGTATGTTACGATTGAGAATATTTTCTTTTCAAAGCAGTATTTTTTGACTGCTGAATAAAATTAATTAAAAAAGGGATATTTTATAGTGAACATAATTATTTTAATTTGAAATCAGTTGAATAACCAACAACTGTATCCTGTAAAGAGTACATATAGTAAAATAAAAATAAAAACGATTGCATTTTACATAACAAAAGAGTACCTTAAAATTATGGATAACGTCTTAAAAGCAGGCCATCATTTTAGAGTTCAATTGGACATCAATTAAATAACATATATTAACAGGCCAGGCTTATTCTTGTTTTTTATGATTGCTTAGTTTGTTTAGCCATATTTTTTTAAGGTTTTGAATGACTTTCTATTGATACCGATTTACATCACAAAATAGATAATTGGTTGAAAACTAAAACTCTTAAGAAAATCGTAAATAACATTGAAATTTAACCCGCTGGACTGGAAACTGACAGTGCTTGAGGTCTGATGATTTATAACCAAGGAATTACAAAAAATTATGACAAGTGCTCACTCACAAAAAAGAGAAAATGTTATATATTTTTAATAAAAAAAAAGAAAAAAAAAACATTTCAAAATAACTGAATGTTTTTGTGAAGATTCTATGGAATGGTGCCATGAAATCATCTTCATTAATGACTATTTTTCAAACAATCCAATTTATAAACATAAAGATATTATTTATTTTTGGCGATTATCAAATGAACTTAATTTAAAGCCTTTTGTATTACTTGCAAACAAAATTAATAAGAATACGGCATAAGCATAGTTTAGAAAGGTTATTATACTTCTAAAAAGCAGTAAAAATAACATTATCACTGAAAATTTGATTAGACTTGCATCAGACATTCTATTTGAAGAAGACTTAAACAATGTAGTTTCTCAAAATTTCTATATAAAACAATTCTTATAAAAACCTTCTATAAACAATATGGAAGAATTAACAACATATCTGACTACAATGAAGCTACAGAAATCAAAATAATATAAAACAGTCAATTCTTTTTAATAAAGGTGAATGAAAGTTTGCTTGTCATTGCAAACTATGTTGCATAACAATTTGCTTGAAGATGTTTCTCACTGAAAAAAGTACAAGCAAGAATATATTTAATACCACTCATACTTATTCAGTGAAGGGGAATTGATTGGGCCAATTTCTATAATGTTTGCACAGAAGGTGTGAAATATATGTCTGGCTGTTTATAAGGTCACATCAAAGAAGTCGCTCTTCATGTATCTTGGAGTCATTGTTGCATTCAGAGATAAACCTAGTGTTCAAATCTGATATATTCCCCGATACAAATTGAACAATTGTTGAGTACATTCATAATAAGTTTATGGGCTGATAATGCTATTTTATTTGATATTAGGTGGCTATTTAAAAAAAATAAAGATAGAATTGTAAAAATTAAAAGCAAGACTATAAGTGTCATATATTTAATGTGTTTCATTAATTTGCAAGTTAGCCTTCGAATATTACTACCTCACAAAAGCAATTTCTTTTTCTGCATAGAAAAATGGATGATGGAGGTGAAAGGTTTTATCAAGAGATACAGAAGATAAAAAATTTTTGAGGCACACAGATCTAAGCTATTAGATATAAAGATATGACATATAACATTGCTGTAATATGTGAAATTGTTGCTAAAACATTTACATAAATTATTTATTTATTTAATAATAAACAAAATTCATTTAAATTCATCCCCATATGAAATTTTTTTAAATATAATATACGTTAGCTAATCATACTTCTAATTATACCTCTCTTTTTAAAAATACTTTTTTTTAATGCTAATTCTACAATTAGAACAACTTTGTGTTTTATAAAGAGTAATAATTTATAAGTAGTTTATATTGAATAAATATAATGTTTATATCGAAAAAATATTTTTATGGTTAAAAATAATGAATCAATTTTTTAAATTTCACAGTTAACACCAGCAATTGATTTCACAAAATGCTTTTTATAACTCATATAGAGTTAATAAATAAAACAATAAAAAATTCTATGAGTCAGGAAAATAATGATAGCAGATAGTATAAATAAAAAAAAGAAAGAAAATGATGAAAAATAAAGCAATGAAATTTCAAAATTTTTAATAAACAAGAATGAATAATAAAAAAAAGTAAACCTTAAAATTAATATCTTTCTCAGGTTCTGGAACAATGTCATAGTAGTAAATGTCCGAGTTTGGTGTTATTCCACGACAAACTGCGCAACGAATGTTTTCAGAATTTCCATTTGCCATATTAATTCCTTTAACACAGTCAAAACAAAGACAATGCCCACAACGTAGAACAGCCCACTAAGGAATACAAAATTAATAATTGTTTTGCTCATATAAATTTCATTTTCTTTAAAACAATTAATAAAACAGTTGAGAGAACAAAAATATTAGCAAATTTTTAGACCCCCCTCAAACAAAAAAAATTTAGAATTTATCTCACTTTTACCACTTATAAAGCTCATTTAAAAATGTAATATCTAAAAATGTAGACTTCATAACAATTAACGTGAAAAAAATTATACCAATAAATAATCCTTCTATTGAAAACACATTCCTGTTAATTACTTTGTTGAAGTTACTTCATTTCCTACTATGCATAATATCATAAATTTCTGCAAAGCGAAATCTCCTATCCGTGTATAAGGTATATTCTAATAATATTTATTTAATAAATCTGGATTAAAACCATTGTTACACTTTTTTTAATGTTAAATAGGGAGCATAGAGAAATAGCAACAGAATGCAATCTCTTTAATGAATCATTCACTGTCATCAATTTTCTGACTAATTAGAATAAGTCTGCATAATTTATTTAATACAAAATTGAATTTACCAGTTAAAAAATTAATGAATATATACACTCATATCCATAAATTAAGGATAATTCAGAATCACACAGAAATTGAACTCTAAAATAAAAATTTCACCTGTAGAATTATCACACACATCTTGAAGAAGAATATGCAAATTACAGGAAACCACCAGATGGCGCGGATAGTACGTCACAATGACGAGAGTGTAAGAGAGGGGTATATAAGGAATGGTGGCAAAGAAGTAAAATTGTTCACAAGCGCTTTAAAAGCCTTTCAGTGCAATAACCACATAGTTATGGCACAAAGGCAGCATTTGGATGATTTTTTACGTGGTAGAATTATCGGACGACTGGAATGTGGACGTACCCAGCAGGAAGTATCCGAGGAACTTGGAATCGCCCAGAGTGTCATCTTCAGGCTTTGGCAACGATTCCAAGATGATGGTAATGTGAGTAGATGTTACAGCACAGGTCGCCCCCCGAGTTACAACGCCGAATGAGGACCGGTATTTAGCAGTTACTGCCAAAAGAAACAGACAGAGCACAGCATCAGACCTGTCTCGTCAGCTCTCTTCAGCTACCGGTACGACAGTTTCAAGGCAGACCGTATACAGACGCTTAGGGCACATTGGTCTATATGCTCGTAGGCCTGTCAGATGTGTTCCACTTACCGCAACTCACTGTCACCTGCGATTAACCTGGAGTAGAGAGCATGCATTGTGGACACCGGAACAGTGGTCTTGTGTGATGTTTTCCGACGAGTCCAGGTTCAGTTTGCAGTCTGATTCACGCCGGACTTTCATATGGAGAGCGCCAGGTACCCGTTACCACCAAGAGAACACCATTGAACGACACCGTTACGGTGGTGCAGGATGGCTCGTTTGGGGAGGAATTATTCTTGGTTCCAGAATTGACCTGCATGTTCAGAGTGTAACGATGACAGGCCACATCTATCGGGATGTCATTCTGGAACAACATGTACGTTTGTTTCGGGGCGCCATGGGTGCTGAATTTATGTTTATGGATGACAACGCCCTTCCTCACCGTGCAAACATTGTAGACGAATGCCTTCAATTGGAGGATATCACCCGTATGGATTGGCCAGCATACTCACCGGACTTGAATCCAATAGAGCATGTGTGGGATATGCTTGGCCAACGAATTGCAGCCCGTCAACCCCCCTCTCACCAGTCAACCGGAACTTCGGAGGGCATTGCTTGATGAGTGGTGTAATATTCCCCAAGATCACATTGATAATTTGATACTCAGCATGCCTAGGCGTTGTAAGGCCTGTATTGCATCGTCCGGGAGACATACTTCCTATTAACCATGTTATACTGTTTTTTTGTAAATAGGTTCTTTTTTGAAATTTGCTCCAGGGAGTAAAAATCGCAAATTTTTATTAATTATGTCAAACATATAGTATCTTTTTTGCTCTTTACCTTTTGTTTAATAAATAGACTTTACAAATAAGTCAAATTTGTTTTGCTTCTGTCTCTTTCTTTGCCTGAACTTCATTATCCTTAATTTATGGACATGAGTGTATATAGATATATTTCCCATTCCTTCAGTTTCCATTATTTCCAAAAAAAAATTTTCTAACATTAGCAATATCAAAATCCTTTAATGCAAAACTACATGTTTTAACTGTACACAGTCATTTGTAGGAAAGGAAAATACAAATATAGATATAATATAAATATAGATAAATACAAAGTTGTTTAAATAATAAAAATAATCAATTTAAGTAGCTAGATTGTATAGAAATGAAATAATTTTTAAAAATTCATTAAGAAAAAAAAAGAGAGAGAGAAGAAAAAATTCAGATTGAATTGGAAATTTTGGAGCCAGTTACAATTCCTAAGCAAAATGAGTTATTTTAATATTAATACCAAATTGTATTATTTAAGTTCCACATATTTTTCGTATTCTGTTTCTACAATACTTCAATCAAAGAAAAATATTAATATTTAATTTTAAATAAAATCTCTACAATTACAACATTTAAGTTATTATTAATAACTTTTACTCTAACAATTATTAATAAACTCTTTTTTAATGGAGACTACACTCTTTTATCATTCAAACAATTCTAGAAGAATTATTTAACCTTTAAATTACACTGGTGTCCAAAAGTTAAGCATAAATCGTAAAATGCGAAAATCATGGAGTAAATATTCGTAAAATTATTGCAAATTTCTAGCGGATATTAATTGGGTGAAGAAGAAACATTGGGTTTATGCAAAACACCTGCGCATGTCGGAACGCAGAGAAACCGATTCACGCAACATAGGCAGTTCAGACAAGTTTCGTGCGACTGCTGTGCGAAGGAACGTTGTTAACCATGAAACAAGGTGAATGATGGCACAAAGACGCCAATTGGATATGTTTGCGAAAGGAAGAATCGTTGGAATGCTGGAATCCGGACGATCACAAACCGAAGTGTCTCGAATTTTGAATGTGGACCAGTCTGTGATCTCAAGACTGTGGCAGAGGTTTCAAAGAAAGGGAGATGTTACCCGACAACCAGTATCAGGTCGACCAAGAGTCACAAACCCTAGCCAAGACCGATATCTGGTAATAAGTGCGCGACGTCAGAGGGGCAGTACTGCCAGAGCACTGGGTTTGGCGCTCACAGTCGCCATAGGAATACGAATTTCGAGACAAACTGTTTACAGAAGACTCAATCATGCTGGCCTGTATGCCAGAAGACCAGCAGTTTGCATTCCCCTCACGTCTGCGTATAAATGCGCTCGTTTGAGCTGGAGTTTGAAACATCAACATTGGAGTGTGGGAGAGTGGGCCAATGTGATGTTCAGTGACGAGTCCCGGTTTAGTCTGAGTAGTGATTCGCGTCGGGTAACGATATGGAGAGAACGTGGAACACGTTTTGAACCAAGAAACATAACGGAAAGACATAATTTTCCATCAAGGGGAGTAATGGTATGGGCAGGCATCATGATGGACGGCCGCACAGACCTCCATTTCTTTGACACGGGGTCTGTGACTGATCAAAGATACAGAGACGAAGTTCTTGATCCTTATGTTCGCTTGTTTCGAGGTGCTGTCGGTCCTGACTTCATATTCATGGATGATAATGCGCCATGTCACCGATCGGTGCTGGTTGACGACTTCCTTGAAAAGGAAAACATCCAGTGCATGTCGTGGCCTGCGAACTCCCCTGATTTAAATCCTATCGAGCATGTATGGGATATGCTCGGGAGACAAATTGCAGCCCTTTCGCACCCACCAAGCTCCGTTACCGAACTGAAGAGAGCTCTCCAAGAAGCTTGGAACCGTTTGAGCCCACAACTCATTCATCATCTCATAGCAAGTATGATAAATCGCTGTGCAACGACCTGGCAGGTTCCTGGCTGTCAGAGGTGACCACACGCCTTATTAAACTGCAGCATCAATATTTTATTTAATGTTTTCTTTCATTTTTTCTTTATAGTGTGAACCCTTGCCATGCTCAGTTTTCTTTCAAACTGCTACTTTGGATAATAAAATTAATTATTATCGTTCTTTTGATTTGCTTTCTTATTTTATAACCATTTTACACTCACATATCACGTTTCCCGCCATTCTGATTTACAGTTTCTTCTTTATTCACATAATTATCAATTATGCTTAACTTTTGGACACCAGTGTACTATAGACAACAAAATCATAAAGAGATATTAAAAAAATTAGTGCAAGGTTTTTTTTACACATGCAACATGTTTATACTGATAATTATTAAATTTCAAAAAAAAAAAATTTTCTCAACATATTTACTAAAAAAAATAATGTTACATAAGACTGAATTTGACATTTCATATATGCTAGTTCCTAACAATTTTGCATAATAAACTAATAGAATATTTTTACTACATTAACAGGCCAGTTAAATAAAACTAAAAACTGCACGTTTATTTTACCAAGTTGTCAAATTTCATACGACACACTGGACAACATTCTTCAAATGGGCCTTCTTTATTTTCAATCTGTAAAAAAAAAAAATATATATATATATTTATATGCTGTATTGGCTGGTGAAGCACCTCTGTAAAATATATATATATATACTGTATTGGCTGGTGAAGCACCCTCATGAATAAGCAAGCAGGTCTTGGGGAACCGAATTATGAGTTATTGCCGAGAAGCCTAAGCTTAATGCTTTTGTTGCCAAGCAATGCTTGGAGTCAAGCTCCTTTCACTTAAATGGGTTTCCCCTTATTGTAGTAACAGTGTGTTCCAGTTAAGGTGTGGCAATGCATGCCATGGAGCTAGGTAGAGATATAAAATGTAGCTGATATTTTTGTCTTGTGTTTTTTTTATAAATGTCATGTGGTGTCCTACAATAACATTTGTCTTTTAAAAAAAACTGTGGTCAGTCTACATATTTCATACAGATACCACAATACACATACACAGCTATACACACACACACACACACATATATATATATATATATATGAATTTAGGTGTAAAAAATATATACACTTAAATATTTGTATTTTTTTCATCTTCAGACAATCAAAAACATAAATAGTTTTAAAAATCCGAATTAGTTTTTAGATGAATAAGTTATTTAAATTAAAGAATTTTTTAAATTATATACAAGTTTATAATTCCAACTGAGTTTTGTACACTGTATTGAAATTATTTTTCAATGCTAAAATTTTTAACAAAATATTAATTTCATAATTAGCCATCAATAAAATAATCTAACTTCAAGGATGAAATCTTAGAAATGTTTTTAGAACTTTGATTTTTCAGAAAAATTATCTTTAATAGCCTCATTAAAACAAAAATTCACACCTACAGGAAAAACAGATTATTTACAATTGAAAAATTCCTTTATCAGATTCGCTAAGTTCAAATAAAATGCAATGAAGATTCCAATTTTTTGCAATACACTTACAACAATATATTGTATTCAGAGTGGCTTTAAAGATCATGCAAATATGCAATCATGAAATCAAATATTTATAAAGAATTTTGCGAGACTCTCATGATATTATGCCATGTTTTGTAAAAATTTGCAACCATTACATTAAAATTTGCTATTAAAATGTTTGTAGTTTCAAAAACAACAGAGTTAAACACTGGTTAATAATTATGATAATATTTTAGGTCTAATTTACTAAATATTTTAATTCACATAAAAAAATCCATTATTTTTATATATCTAAGACAAATTAAATACAATGAACTATGAAGGCTATGAATTATTTGTCTCTTGGTGGCAGGTGAAGTTTAAATCTATGTACTTAAAATCAAAAAAATTCATGAGAATTTTAATTGATATGCATAAAAATTGCACTGTGAAAACCAAAATTCTTTAAAACAGTCAACAAAATGATTTGATATTTTCTAGTTATCTGAGTGCAATAATTAGATGTAAATTATAATCGTTTAAAAATTTCAGAAAAAAATGCTAAAAATTTCAGAAAATGTAGAAATTTTAAATATTCCATACTAAAATGATTTAAATGTTATAAATCAAAAATGTTTATTATATTGAATCTCACTATGTATTAAGTTAAGCATTATTTTGTTCTTATTTCAAACAGAATGTAGTCATAAATCAAAATGTAAATTAACAAAAATCCTTTTATTATTTCAATAAACAGAAAATCATGGTTTAAAAAAATATAAAATAATTGAATCAAAAAAAAATTTAATGTAATGAACTTCGAAATTTCAACATTTTATATTATATATGATAAATATCCAATATATTAATGAAATTTACCACCCATTAAAACTATACAATTTAAAACAAATATAAAAAATCAATTCAGAATTAATAAAATAATAAGAATTTGATAAATGAAATGGTATGCCCAGTAAATACATACTTTTTCCAAATTGCGCAAGTAAAACAACTGGCCCAGCTTCTTCTTAAACTCACTTTTGTAGTATGCAGTATCAATATCAAATTCCATCTGAGATTCTTCTATCTGAAAATTATTCATGTAAAATATTATAGTAACAGATTTGAGTAAGAGATAGTCTTATTGAGCATAATACAAATTCTTTTAATAAACTTAAAATTTTAATTGCTTAAGAAAGAGCTATCAAAGAAAAATTTCTGAAGCATTCTTGAAACTCATAAAAGTTATATAAATAATTTTAAAACATGTACACAAATTGCAGGAAAAAATGTACTTTAATTTATATTTAGATCTTTTATCATTCTTTAAAATTTTAAAATTTAATTAAACATTAAGTAAGATGACATTATCAAAGAATGATATTCATAATAAAACTTTCAAGTAATATCTTTCCAAGAAACAAAATAGCAAAAATTATTACCTTGTCAGGCTCTATAATGTAAGAAGTAGAAGAATCATTTATTATTTCACCAGGCCTTGGTAATCTCAGAGAGATTTTTGCCATTGCCAGTTCATCCATTTTATTTACAAGAGTTGAAATTGCAATGAAGAGATTTCGAAATTGCTAAAAAAATATTAAGAATATAATAAAAAACATGTTTTACCAAGGTACAGCAAAGTTGAATTTGATTTAAATATAAAAAAAAAATCATGATATATATAAAAATTTTTACATTAAAGATTATAAATATACAGTCAGTAAAAAGTTTATATAAACTTTAAGAATAAATGAAAAAAGAATACAACTAAAACCATTGCTAGGAAGTTGCATTTTTTACGGTATAAAAAAGGTGTAATACAAAATCTTTCAATAAAGGACACTAATGCAAATGCCTCTACCAGATTTATGCAAATGCGCTTGATTATAAAAGAACTGAACACTCCATGGAACTCTAATTTAATTTAATTATCAATATCTCATGTAAGACAAGTTACTATGAATTTTGTAAATAGAGAAGAGGTAAAGAATGTCTTAGAGGAATTGTTTCAGAGGATAATTTTTATTTTTATTTTAGAGCAACAGCAAGAGACTCCATTGAGGAAGGTATTTCTGTACAAAGATGATCTTTTTACTAAGCTCTAGTTCTTCACATTTTCCTGTAACCAGAAATTATGCAAAGCTACGCAGCTGATTCGCCATTACTATATTAAAGCTTTCCTTTTGGTTTTTCTAGCTAACTACATATTATTATGGAAATACATAATTCATGAACATGAGTTGCAATTAATGGCAAATTTTTCGGACACTCGAGCATTTATACACTGGTTATTTGACAATTTCTATCACCCTCGAGACAACAATGTTTGATTAGAAGTGTTTGTGCTTGAAATTATTACAAAGCATCTGCTTCTACATTTACAAAATTCATTGAAAACATTTACTCAGTAATTTGTCATACACAACAAATTGATGATTAAATTGAATAAGGGATTTACTGAATAGTCAGATCTTTCATAATAATCCTCATATGTTTACTTTTAGATAGTGCAATCACATTAGCTGCCCCTTTTATTAACAATCTGAACTATACCTTTCTGCTGTTACAAAAATTCCATATCCTGCCAATACTTTTAAGTGTAAACCGCACTTCTGTATTATCATTTGTTGTTTTTTATAAAGCTTATACAAATGTTTCGCCTACTTGGTACGCTCTTACTTACTATTACTCTAATTATTAGCCATTTTATAAAAAATTTTGAAACTTTTTGATATTTTGATATTTTTTTATTAAAAAATCTTTATTACATTTTAAAATGAGAACATTAAATTCTAACGTCATAATATTTCTGATTTTTACAGGACAAGTAGCTACAGCTTGTTTAATAAAATTCAAAAACAATGGCTTAATAATAAAAGAATATTTTATTAGCATAACTTTTAAAAAGCTAGTCATGTATTTGCAGACAAAAAAAATCTGCCGAAAAATTAATGTAGTTTGTACACTATCTATTAGAAAATTTTTTAATATTCATAACAAATTTCTTGATTATTTATTGAAAATATTTTTCAAGTCTCCAACACCATTTGAAAAAGTAAAAAAAGTATTTGCATATGTGTTGTACTGCCTATGGGCATTATATTTAAGTATTTTCTGATGATTCACTTTTTTTGGAAAAAGTGGTGGAAAAAGAAAAACGAAAGTAAAAAAAAAGAAAGATAAAAGAAAGAAGAGAGAAAAAGTGGTATTATCAAACTATTAAAATCATTAAAGCAAATTTCTAACAGAAAAAGGGGATATCAAGCAATATATCTTTTCATGAAATTTTTATTAATAGATCTCATAATCAAATCCTGGTACATTATTCTCAACACTATAATTGATGCAAATCTTTAAATAGTCACATTGTATTAAAAAATTTTTGTAAAAGAACACTTTCTTTTGTATGGCATATTATACTTGCTTTTCTTTCTATTTAATTTACACTGAAGTGACAAAAGTCATGGGATACCTCTTAATATCGTGTCGGCCCTCCTTTCGCCCGGCGAAGTGCAGCAACTCGACGTGGCATGGACTCAACAAGTCGTTGGAAGTCTTCTGCAGGAATATTGAGCCATGCTGTCTCGATAGAACGTCCATAATTGTGAAAGCGTTGATGGTGCAGGATTTTGGGCACGAACAGACCTCTCGATGATGTTCCATAAATGCTCGATGGGATTCATGTCGGGCGATCTAGGCGGCCAGATAATTCGTTGGAATTGTCCAGAATGTTCTTCAAACCAATCGCGAACAGTTGTGGCTCGGTGACATGGCGCATTGTCATCCATAAAAATCCCATCGTTGTTTGGGTACATGAAGTCCATGAATGGCTGCAAGTGATCTCCAAGTAGCTGAACATAAGCATTTCCAGTCAATGTTCGGTCCAGTCGCACCAGAGGACCAAGTCCATGCCATGAAAAAACAGCCCACACCATTACGGAGCCACCACCAGCTTGAACAGTGCCTTGCTGACAGTTTGGGTCCATGGCTTCGTGGGGTCTGCGCCACACTCGAACCCTACCCTCAGCTCTTACCAACTGAAATCGTGACTCATCGGACCAGGCCACGGTTTTCCATTCATCTAGGGACCAACCGATATGCTCACGTGCCCACGAGAGTCGCTGCAAGCGATGTCGTTCTGTCAGTAAAGGCACTCGAGTCGGTCTTCTGCTGGAATAGCCCAAGAAAGCCAAATTTCTCCGCACAGTTCTAACAGACAAGTCCCTTGTACGTCCCACATTGATTTCTGCGGTTATTTGACGCAGTGTTGCTTGTCTGTTAGAATTTACGACTCTTTGCAGACGTCGCCGGTTTCGGTCGTTAAGTGCAGGCGGTCGACCACTGCGCTGTCCATGGTGGGATGTTATGCCTGAAATTTCATACTCTCGGCACACTCTTGACACAGTGGATCTGGGAATGTTGAATTCCCTAACGATTTCAGAAATGGCATGACCCATGCGTCTAGCTCCAACTAACATTCCGCGTTCAAAGTCTGTAAATTCCCGTCGTGCGGTCATCATCACGTCAAAATCTCTTCACATGAATAACTTGAACAGAAATGAAAGCTCTGCGAAAGCACTGCGCATTTATACCTGTTCTACGCGATGCTACTGCCATCTGAAAATTTGAATATTGCTATCCCATGACTTTTGTCACTTCAGTGTATATGCATAAAGAAAACTTCTAAAGAAATTCGCAACAAAATAAAAGTCATCATTAAAAACAATGCATATTTTTATCACATTCGAAAGATTATCAAGGGTTCATAAATTTTTAGTTCTATAGTAGTTTGATTATAATTTTTCCATTATTATCAGTACTTTCTTATTTTAACAGTATTTGGATAAAGAAGTATTAGTGGCATGGATTTTAAAAACACAACTCAAATCAAATAAAGTCAATGAATCTTTTAAAAGCTGCACTTTGGGATTTAAATTTCCTCACTCCATCTTCAATATTCATCTAGCTTTTCTGAAAAAATTTTTATACTATGAAGGCAAAATTTAAAATTAAAGAACAATAAAAATGAAAAAAGACAACAAAAAAAATTAAAAGGAATAGATACAGCCCTGTAATATTAAAAATCAAATGCTGAATATATTTTATTTAATGTAATTGGGCAATAACAAAACATAAATCATATAGGAAAAACACTTCTTATTTTCTCATACACCAGCATAATTGTTTTATTAATATTATCTAAATTACTTTAATTATATATATCAAAATTCAATATATTACATAAGCACTCGATTCTTTCTTTATTGACAGAGGCAGAAATTAAAATACATAACAAAAATTAATACTATTTTACTTCCATTTCATAATGGATATTTATTATAAATTGCTGTGAATTAAGTAGTTCATAAAAAATTACCTTTGCTTCTTTTTTCAGAACATAAAAAATTTTAAGTTCATTGATTCCATCTTCAACATATGCCTCTAAATCTAAAAATAAAATGGTATAGGAATGAAACTAAGAGAAAAGTTTTTTATTGTTAACTAGAACAAAATCCTAAACAAGAAAATAAACATGCATACGATACTGATTTAAAATAAAAATTTCTAATCTATGACTTACCTTTATAATTACGGCCAACAGTGCAAAGAAATTTTAAAATATACTCTAATTCACTATCTGCATGGCTGCCTTTTCGAATAGTTGGTGCTCGGTCATTATCCTGTTCATTAGAATTACCAATTTCTTCAGTCATTCGAAAAAGATTGCTTTCATATTTATCCAAGTAGTATTTAATTCGGCAACATATGCACCTGAAAAAAATTGTTTTTTAAGATTGATTCTCAAAGCATAAAGAATTTTTATCGTTGCAACAGAATAAAACTTTTATTTTGTTTATTAATATGTATTTGCTAATAAATATGCAACAAGAAAAATAAAAAGCTTCATTTGCAATTGAGACAGATTTGATGAAAAACAAATATATTAATACATATAAGATAAGTATCAATTTGAACAATTAAATGGCTTTAAACAATAAGCTAAGCCTTAACTAAAATTAAATCATATTTACAACATTTCTTCTGTTTATTTCAGCACATTATATTTTTGCAAAATCTAACTGAAAAGCATTTTTCTTTGATAAATAATGATTTTTCTATATTCCATAACTTATTCCAGGTTTTCATAATAAAAAATGTGATAATCCTGCTAGCTGAAAAGAAACAAACTAATTTCAAATTTTCACTATATTCTTAGTATTCATATATATATCCTTATTATATCCCATATAGATTCTCCAAATGATATTTAGTTTTTTTGGTGGATGTTATCTATTTCCTTCATAATTTTTAGTTCATCAATTTTAAACTTGCTATTTTGATAAAAAAAAAATATATATAAATATATTCAAAGTAAGGCATCCTGCTATTACTTACCATTTTCACATACTACTAAATCACATTCTAGTAACAAAAGCCTTTTAGTTTTTAACATATTTTTTGCATTTATTATGTTTTTTGATTCATCATTGTCTAGAATAGCATATAGAAGCATATTTTTATAATCAAGATGTTATTCATTTTTTGAAAAAAGTTTTATAAAAGAGTATATTTAGAAGCTAATATTGAATGAATGGAATCAATAAATACTTGAAAACATTGTAACTACAACTTTAATATTTTTATCAATACAACTAATTCTGCTAAATATAGACAAGTTATATCTGGCATAATGCATACTCTTCCTTGAGACTGAGACATATAATTGATCATTACAAATAAATAAATCAGATGTAAAGCTTATTCATAAAATTTGACATCACAAGAGTTTTTTGAGAGAGAGAGAAGACAATTTTCTGAAATTCGAAACTCCCAATCGACTTTCATTTATTGAAGTTCAGTGACTATATCCCCCTTCAAAGGACGACTCTTTCTCATTTAATTAAAAGCCAACACTACTTTATCTTCCAATTACATTACAAAAATCAAATTACTAAATTATTTCAACAGCAAACCGTGGAAACATAACAATTTACCAAATCTGTCGGGAGCAGTTCTCCATTTTTCTAAGAATCCATTGAAACGCTCACAGAAAATATAACGGCGTTTCTCACCTCCCTTAGTCAAGCAATAAATAAACTCTCTTTTCCTATTGGCACAACTCCGAAATCTCCGTTTAAGGACAAGGGGAAAAAAAATAAAAGCCAAAAACTGAGTTTCGAAATCTTACAAAAGTTCGGCAGTACAGTGGTAAATTTAACAGATCAAGGTAATCAGTTTTCATCTCTCACTACCTTTCATTTGACATAACAATCAATCCAAAGCACTAAATAAATGATTAAGGATCTCTTTTTTTGATTAAGTTTTCTTCACTGTTTATGAACTTCAATTTTCATGTTCAATACTCCATTTAAAATTTTACAATGGAATGCTCGTAATATCCAAGCCAAACGATCTTTTATACTTCATTTTTTAATTCAGTGAAAGTTTTAGCAAAACAGGAAACATTCCTTAATTCCGAAGATCAGTTTCAATTATCTAGCAAATTAATTTATGGAACTGATCGCTCAAATAATGCAAGAAGTGGAGGTCTTTTAATTGCTGTCGACTCCAATATTCCTTGCTGAGTTCTCAATCTTATCTTTCCCACTCAAATAATGAAATATAAGCCTTCACTCTTCCTCTTCCGCATAAAACTTTTCCAATGCAATGTCAACATAGTCCAATAATCAACATCTATTCCCCCAAGGACTTTTTCACCAGCGGATGGATGGAAGCAATTTATCAACAACTTCAAACTATTCGCATTATCCTTGGGGATTTTAATTATCATCATCCTATTCTCGGATCTTTTTTATACTGCTAGTTCCGAAACTCTGATCAACTGGATTCTTAATAATAATTTAAATGTTATAAATACCAGCACCCCCACTCATATTACTCCAACTTCAACAACTCTTATCGATCTCTCCATTGCCAGTGCAGATTTTTACTCCAATTTATCTTTCTTTGTTCACTTGGATCCGACAGCGATTTTTTTGTCCCTCATATCATACATTTGGATAAATTGAGATAAAGCAGCATCAGCGAGTATAAATCTCAAAGTTATAAGCCAAATCTAATTTTGCTTGCAGCCTTTCATTTTCTGAAATAGATTACGATTTGAATATAAATAAGTAAAAGAAGTAGTAAAATCAAAAATCTTAAAATGATAAAATAATGTTTTTTTTTCTCTCTTTATTTGCTCTTTCATAAATTGTAATATCTTCATTAAAACAATCTGTAGATTTATTCATGGCCTCAAATCAATGTTCTTAGATTTAGTTCCTTTTTTACAACTAGTCATATTGTTTAGCAATATAAAGCATTCAAAGTAAATTGTAATGTTTGTACTTTTACTAGTCAAATATTTATCATTATGTGGTTGTTAAAGATAGAATACATGAATCTCGTCTCATTAGGTAAAGTTTATTTGAATTAATTAAAATAAAAAAACAGAATAGTAACTAAATAAAATTCAAATTTTTTTTACTTTTTATAGATAAAATAAACAAAAATTAAAATCGCGAATAATACTTCATTGTTAGATTACAAATATGACAAAGAAGAGAAAATAAACATCAGTGTTTCCTCTTTCTATACCTTAAAATCGGAAAATTTGTTTTTTTAATCAGAAAACTGCTAAAAAACTTTTTTAACTTTTAGATAAATAATAAGCAATGGCATGCATGACATAGTAATTTAATATAAAGTGGCAAAGACATGAATAAGAAATAGTAAAGTAAAATTACTTTGTAGATGGAAAAGCAGGCCTTAAATGACAGTCTTTAGCACTCTTAGCCAAATCTACTTCAGGTATCAAAAACATATTATTTATGACAGTAATTAAGGCACCCCGTGCTTCATGTAGCTGTTTAAACAAATCAACTAAACAGAATGTAAGGCCTGATGCTTCTGTAAAACTGAAATAAACAATGAGGGTTACAGCATATTTATCCATTCACTTCTTAATAAATATTATATAAATATATATAAAATTTTAAATTAGAAAAGTAAAAACAAATACAGTAATTTCCTACCTATAACCTGCAGATTATACATCAAAAACTTAAAATTTCTTGATGTGTATTAAAAAAATCATAATCTACGGAAGGGTTCTACTGAAAATGTTAACCCCCTGCAGAATTTTATAAAAAATAATCCTATAATACTGTCACAAAAACACGTTTTTTGCAATATATGTATAACTTTTGGAAAAATAAACAATATTTTAAGCATAAAGAAGCTTACATGAGACAATCAAAATGAAAAGGAAGTGTATTTTTATAAAAGTAAGCGAAAGTCGACAAATTCTAGTGCAAGTGGATGAAAAAGAACTGCAATGAAGTCAAACGTAAGAATTTAAAAAAAAATTATAGAAGGCCGCCTCAATAAGTAATTGCGATACTGATAATGATTTTTATATTTCTAGTTATTATAAATTTTCTGAAAAATGTTAACTCTTTTGATTTTACATTAGTTATATGAACATGCAGTGCAACCTCGATCCTTGTTGAAAAAAACGATAAACACAAGAAACAATAATGTCTTATAACATTACTATCATATACATTTTGATAATGTTGTAGATACACGGAACAAAAAAATATGTAAATAGACGAATTTCTACTTACAACATTACATAAAATATATTAAATTCAAGATGACATACCAATTTATTTAAAACATCTCTAATTTTGGTTTGAACAGTTCAAGATTTTTTAAAAATCAATTAACAAATTTTTAAACTTTTACAATCAATGTTTTTCTTTTTTTTTTTAATCTTTTTTAGTGATTTAAGTTATATAGTAAAATTTAAGTAAAATTTCTAAAAGTTTTAAATACTTTAAACACCAGGACAAAAGTTTGAATATAATTGCCATCATGTTCAATATCACCTTCATCCTTTTTCTTAATTGTAAAAATCTTATATATTTGTAGTAACCATTTCTTATTTGCCTGTCATAAGGGAGAAACCTGGAAATCTCAGGTATAACACTTGAATGCTGATTTGGTTTGTGCACACTTTAGTCTAATTAGACCGGGACCTACAGCTTAACGTGGATTCAGAACCAAACAAACATCTATGCCACCACCAGGATTCAAAGCTAAAGCCTGTGGTACCAAAAGCCAGAGTTCTAACCAATTGGCCATCAGGCAGACGCTTGAATGTTGAAGGACAAGACAATACAATCGCCACTGAGTCTCCTTGCTTCTGAAAGCAGTGAGAGCAATGGACACCACTCATAAATTTATGTGGCTTCACATTTTATGTAACATAAAAATATATTTTAGCAAGTTCTGTGAGCTGAAAATCAGTGAGACTTGCTGATTTTCTTCTTTTTATTTTATTTTTTTATTTACTGTACTAAAGTTTTTCAACAATAGATGTGAAAAAATTTTCTTTAAGGGAAACAACCCAAGCCAGATTACTTACATTTTTTTAATAACTGTGTTTGTTGTTGTTATCTTGGCCATGGATTTAAAATATTATTATTAAAGTTAGATCAAGTCAAAAGTCTTCACGATAGCGGCCGCTAGCAATGGCACCAATTCACTATACATTACTTCTCTTAAGTTGGCCTCGATTGTGCTGAGATTGTTGAATTAAAACAACGAATACGATAAAACGAATGACAAGGGAATGATGGATCGAAGTTCTACTGTATCTCCTTTCTGATTTCCACAATTTAAAATCTGTAATATAATTTATTTATATTACTATGGCATGAAAAAAGCTCTTATTAACTAGAAAATTTTTTGCTATTTTTATGCGAAGATTATAAAAACGGATCTTGTTTTAAATATGGAAGAGCAGGAATGAAACGAGAATAATGCTACCTGTTTGGTCAAAGAGCACAAGGGAGCAAAAAGAATCGTCTGTGGATTATACCAGATCCTTTATCTCGGAGGGGGAAGGGGGGGGGGCAAAAGCTAGGTATAAAGTTAATTACGTAATTAACCAAAAGCAGGTTATTGGTAAGATATAATCAATACGCATTTTAAGATTTCACAATAAAATTAAAAATTGAGGTACAACATAAAGCTGCTGAAGCATATTTAATCTTTATAAGGATGAACATTTGTTTTAAAAATATGGGTTATGGAAAAAAAGCATAACATTATAAATAAACTAATAAAACACATTTATCATTGGTGCAATTACACTGGAGTCCAAAAGTTAAGTCTAATTCATAAAATGCAAATAAACATGTGAGTAAATATTAGTAAAATTGTTCGAAATCAATTGTGGAGAAACATTCGTTTAAACTGAAACATTGTATTTATGAAAAACATTTCAGTTGGAGTCGTCTAGCAAAAAAACACCTAGGCACGTGAGAATGCGGAAAAACCAGGTCAACCAAGAGTCATAATTTTTAGCCAAGACCGATATTTGTCAGAGGAACAATTGCGCCAGACAACTGGGTTCAGCTCTGTCTGAGCACACAGCTCATTCATCATGCCATAGCAAGTATCGTAAATCTTTGTGAAGCGTGCCTGACTATGAGGTAATCACACACCTTATTAAACTGCCCTAACACCTTTTTATTTAATTTGTTTTACATTAAAGTTTGGACTGATCTTACGCCCTGTTTTTTTTTCAAACTCTTTCTTTGAATAATAAAGATGTTATTATAATTATTTTGTACAGTTTTCTTATTTTATAATCGTTTTACACTCACTTAACACGTTTTACGCAAATTCGACTTATATTTCCTTCGTTATTCGCATAATTACCAATTTATACTTAACTTTTGGACGTGTATTTATCATATAATAAATTCTAAAAAGAAAAATAGACAAAATGATTATTACTTATTGATAATGGAACTGGATGCTGGTAAGAAATGTCTACCAGGTGCACACATCAAATGATCTTTTACACTTTCAATTAAAGAAACTTCTCCCTCCAGTGCAACATCACTAATAATTTTTGACCACCATCCAGAGGAAGCATTCATATATGTTAAACATCTCATATCATTTTTGATTTGATTAATTTCCTTATGACAATCTTCAAGTTTGCCTCTGCAATCTTGAATTTGCGATCTAAATTTCTGTAAGTAATTTTCGCTTAGTTCTACTGATTTTTCTTTTAAATCTTGTTTAACCTTAACAGGATCATTACAACGGATACTTTCAGCGATTTCACAAATGTCAGCTTTAGTTATCCATAAAGAAAGTACTTCTGAAATATTATGCAATGCATGAATTTGTTGATAGATATCTGTATTTATAAATTTTTTATATTCTTCTACAGAATTTAGTACATTTTTGTATAATACATATGCAGCTTTATAATCTTCTTGAATAGCACGTATACTTGCTGCACCTGAAACAAACAAACAATTTTAAATCATTTTTAAAAGAATACAACAGACCAATCTTTAAACAAATTATCGAAATTATTAAAAAAAACCTAAATTGTACATGCTTTATATTACTCTATATAAATAACTAATGTAATTTTAGAAAGCAAGAACATTCATAACATCATTCTGCTAACTACTAAGCATTTGCAAGATTAATGCTCATCGTCCTTTTGGATTTTATGGTGCTTTACTCTAGGGTACGAAGGAATTGATGCTCCTTTACAATAAATGTCTTTTGAACGTCTCCAGTACTTCTTTAATATAAGACATTTTATCTCGTGCTACTGAGCCATCTGCCTGTCGAGTGATTCTCATTGATAGGATGTAGCTGTTAACCATCCCAGTATCTCTTACCTTATTATCTCAAACTTGAAGGCATCTATGGAATCCTGCTTCCCAATAAGCATATCATCCACACACAGTCCAAGATATAGCAATATTTCCTGATAGAAATAGATACACTGATCATGTTCTGAACGAGTCATAGTCTTCAAGAAAGGAATCGAAAGATATAATCCATCTTCTGCCTGATTGGCATCCTCATGGCCAACTGACTAGCGTTCTGGCCGTTGGTACCGAAGGTTTCAGGTTCGAATTCTGGCGGTGGCATGGATGTTTGATGGTAGTTCGGAATCCACGTTAAACTGTAGGTCCCAGTCTATTATTTAGCCCAAAGTTTGCACGAGATGACCGTAGAGCGACAAACCAAACCAATCTGTCTAAGTGTTTTAAGCCGTCTAACATCTTTTTGTGGTAACACACTACATTTTCTTCACACTTTTCTTAGTATTGTTCTAGTTGTATCACGAGCATATCTTCATTCAACTACCATTGAAATACGCAGAGGTAATGTCCAATTGATTTGATGGATTGGACAGTTAGGGATATGAGTATTCGTGGGGATTTTATTCTAATTACAGGAAATAATGTTTTTGTGAAATCCCTGCCTGGAATCTGAAAGTAGCCTTTAGTCAACAGACGAGCTTTAAATTTCGATGTCTCCTATTCTGAGTTCTGTTTTCCTTTGACACCCACTTGCATCTAATTGGCTTGATTTGGGCTGGTTTAGGGCCTTACTCCCATTTCAGATTTTGACATAGACTTTCTAATTCTTCTTCCATAGCCTTCTTCCACATTTTTGCATGACGTGATTGTAATGCTTCTTTAACAATGAGGGGATCTTTTATTATTGGATTGCCAGGAAATAACTCACCAGTGTGATTTTCATCACCCGGATGAAAGATCAGCTCATCATCATTTTGGATTTGTTGGGTAGGTTGATTCATCATCAGTGGAAAGACAGTTTATTCAAATTTTAGATTCCTACTGACAAAGAACTTTTCTTCTTGATTCCATAATTTGTACCCTTTCGCTCTTTCAATGCATCCAATAAAAACCCATTATTGGGACAAATTCTCTAGTTTCGCTTTTAAAAATAATTTCTTAATTTGTGTAAGAGCTTCACCTCAAAATGCTCTCAGATTACTTATGTATGGATTCTCCAGTTTATAGTTCTTCGGGTATTCTTCCTTGAATACCTTTCGAGGAACATTTACTTTACAGGTAGCATGCAATGCTAATAGTATCTGCCCATAATGTATTCCAGAAGGCATCTGATTATGTCGAACATAGTATGGGTCCATCTTCTTCTAGGGTACTCAATTTTGTTTAAGATTCCTTAGTACTGCTAAATGTCTAGACAATTCACTTTGGGCCAGCATATCCGTCAAATGTTGGTGCAGAGGCTAAGTGGAAACACTAGAAACGAATTTTCTCTGATTTTCGAGCGAATTTCCAAATATTTTTTAAAACAAATTCTAGCTTCTACACTTAGTCACAAAAGTAAGTATGCAACTCATAGCTTAAGTGAAAAAGCTCTAGTTCTCAAATAAATATAAGAAAAATATTATTTTGGAGAGTGTTGTTTATAGCTTCTGATTCAAGTCATAAAGTAATGAAAAATAAACCAAATTATTATATTTTAAAAAACTCTAAGAGTAACTTTGTTAACTACCAGTAGAAATTTAAATCACAAAAGTATATATGTACTCTGAATTTTTGACTTTTAAATAGGCTGAATGAAACTTCGAGTGATTTTTCGTATTTCAGTGATAAGTTTAGAAGTTCTGCTACAAAGCTGGTAAGTTTGAGCTTTAAGTACATCAACAATTCACCAATGGCTCCACGTGGAAAAGAATTATCAAAAAATCTAAAGGATGCAATAATAAAACTCTATAAGGAAAGCAAGTCCCAAAGACAAATCGCTAAAATCATAGGCAAAAGTCCTGCAACAGTGCAAAAAATCATATAAAAGTTCCAGGCTGAGGGAAATACTCTAAACAAGCCAAGAACAGGACGACCGCCCATTTTGACGGATCGAGAAAGGCGAATTATTGTTGGAAATGTGAAAAAAAATCCGACGATTAGCGCACCATAATTGACAACTGATGTGAAAAACAATTTTGCGAAGTCATGCAATCCTGAAACAATTCGCCGGTGTTACGGAAGGCAGGATACCATGGTCGAAATATGCGAAGAAAACCATTTGTTAGCAAAGTGAATCGCAAAAAGAGAATAGATTTTGCAAAAGAAAATGTAAAGCAGAACACAAATTTTTGGAATTCCGTGATTTTTTCGGATGAAAGTAAATTCAACATCCATGGGTCAGATAAACACCAAAAAGTTTGGAGAAAAGCAAATGCACCTCTAGAACCAAAGGACATGACAGGAACTGTAAAACAAGGTGGTGGTTCGATTATGGTTTGGGGTTAAATGGCAGCAACTGGAGTAGGAAATTTAGTTATAATCGACGGAATAATGAATCTATATAGCTATTTTAATATTTTAAAGAATAATCTAAGCCAAAGTACTTCTAAATTGGGACTCGATGAATCCTTCACTTTCCAACAAGATAATGATCCCAAACATACTGCTCGGATTGTTCGGGAATGGCTGCTATATCACGTGCGAAAACAGCTAAAAACACCACCGCAGTCAACTGATCTTAATCCCATTGAACACTTGTGGGATTATCTCGATCGCCAAATTAGAAAGCAAAAGATCAACACTAAGAATGATCTAAAAAAAAAGCCCTTTTGGAGGAGTGGCAGAAAATACCATCTTCTGTCACTCAAAATTTAGTAAAATCAGTGCCATCTAGATTGAGAGCTGTTATAAAGGTCAAAGGCTATCCAAAAAATTACTAATTTTTTTGAAAAATTGTAAAATTTGCAATATTAATGTCTTTGTTTTTTTTTGCTTGCTTACTTTTATGATGACATCCTATTTTAAGTTAAGCTCATCTTGCTGGTTAAATATTTGTATTTTTTAATTACTTTTCATTTTGTTATTAAGCTCGATTTTGCTGTAATCGAAATAAATCGTTAATTTGAAAACTCTAATATTGTAGGTCTGTTTTTTTTTCATAGGACATCATTACATACACTCTGCATACTTACTTTTGTGACTAAGTGTATGTAACTACATTTTTTCTGCTGTGTTTCATTATATTAATGATTCTGTAGACTATGATGTTGGTATCATGCTTTTGGACTCAATTAATATCGCCAAACGAAATGAAATTTTCCAGAAACATTGCCTAGCGTCTAAAATGTAAGAAACTGACGAGTCTTTTGCTAAATTTTTAAAAACAGGTAAGCAATTTAGGATTGCAACTTCAAAACTGTGACTGCCAATCAGTATACGATAAATATACCATGAACACATTCATCGCAAATTTGAGAAATCCACGAAACAGAAAGCGATTGTTAGAAACCTGTTTTATTACCCAACAATGCTTTAAATCAAACTAGACCGCTGGAATTAGGTAAATCACATTGAGCATCGTACATGGATGCATTTACTTTTGTGCATGTAGCTGCAATTGACATTTCTGATAACGTTATTGAGAATAATCATTCAGCCCCAGTTTCACAGCTCCAGATTGGGAAGTGTTTCTTTTGCGAAAACAGCCGTCATGTAAGACGTCTATGTTCTTCTAAAAAGATACCAAATAGGAAATATGGAAAGTACACCATCAAAGAATTTTTAAATCCAAACCTCATTAGCACCCCCTTTCCCCCCATAATCTTACTGTAACAGTTCACACCATAGTCAGTCTCACCTAATTGTCTACAACAATCTATAAGGCAGGTACAAATAAATGGAGTACAGTTCAACGTCTTTATTGACACACTTAGTTTTATAAATCAATGTTTTATAAAAAGATGCAACATAGAGGTTAACCCATACTTCAGTAAAATAATTATGGACTTCTCTTTAGATGTTAAGGGTAGTTAAGAAGTGACTATAAAACTACAATCACATATGTATAAAAATTAAAATTATTAATCATGAAAAATCCGCAGATTCCATATTATTATTCCATATTTATACATTAAGCCCAGGTCCCAAACTAATAAATTATATTAAATATTACACAAAACTATTCAATTATATAGATTAAATATAATTTGTAAATTAAAATTTTGAAAAATATTATCGGTTTTTATCAAGTTTCATTTGATTTATACATTCAGTTTACACGATGGCAAAGCTTACAGTAGATAAAAAAAATTCTAAAATTTATTATTAAAAAAAATGTTTTGAAATTTATTTTATATTATTTTAAGTAAGTATTATGCAAAAAAAAAAATTTAGTAATAATTTTAGGCTTATTTGTGCAAAACTTGATTATGGTTCATTTAAACAAATTATTCCAATAGGCCATTAAAAAAGAAAATGTACAAAAAAAAAGTTTCTTTCAAAATAACATAAATTACATAAACTTAAGCATAATTTAACAAAACACCTAAAAGACTAATTTCAGAGAATAAGAATTATAAGATTCTGAAGCCATAATTACCAAGAAATATTTCGTAAATAGAAAATAATAAAAAGAATTCATATTACCATTAATGGACATAATCAATTTCCTATGTTCCTCTTGACATTCATATGCAGCAGCTTTTAAAAGATTTTGAAGAAGCTCAGGGAGACTCTTTTTACTGTAATAATACATATAAATTGAGCAATATATTACAAAAAAGAAATTACATTAACTATCAATTTATACGTAACTTTTTAAAAAGTAGATTAGGAAAAATTTTATACTTCTTATGTATATCAGAAAACTTTTCTCCGACCAGCTGAAAATGGCAAGCAGCCTTTTGAAGCTTCTTCAAAGGAGCCAGAATCTTCAATACCATAAAAAACACAAAACATAATGAAGAAATATTTGAAAACTTTAATTTCAACTTTTATTTGTTAAATTATTTATATTTTTTAAATGAAAAGCAAAAAAAATATTTGGAAAATTCTGTAATAAATTTCACATTAAATAATAAATACTTGTAATATTAATAAGTTAAATTTTGATAATGTCATTATATTTTCAAAGAAAATTTTTAATTTGGAAGGTGTCACTTTTTAAGGAAATAAACAGGAATTTATGGTGAATAAGATAAGGCTACAACAATTTCAAATTGCAAGGAAATGGAGAAGAGTTAATGCACAGATGATATAAATGTCAGAAGTTAAATTTTAGAAATAGGAACAAGAACTTATTAAACTCCATCGAATTTACAGATATCCAAGCAACAAACAGAAAATAGCTTGACGCTGAAATGTTTATTTAGCATTTCGCCTTCTCTCAATGATTTTGAAGTCATAAAGTAAAGAAATAATCAGAGACTGAACTCGGTAGATCTTCATTAAATAAAGCAAAATTTCGCTTATGCTACTTTCTTTTCAAAATCAATTCCACAGAGGAATGAAAATTAACAATTATAAAAAAATTAATTAGTCACCGAGGTGTTACGTATGAAATTAGTGTTTGTCCTCTCTTAAAGTTCATACATCTTTACTTATCACAATAGATATGATGAATTAAAATAAGGTGTCTCTTAGATTGATTTCAAAAGATGCAAGCAAAAATCTTACTAAAAAAAGTAAAATCGTATTAAATTTTATGTTAGCAACAATAAATAAACAAAAAAAAAGTTATCTAAAAATGAAAATGCAATAACTAGAGATTTAAAAAAAAAGAACACTTTTTACTTAAAATATGAAAAATATTTATTATTCATAACTTAAAAGAAATCATTGCAGAATTAATTTGTTTTCAACAAATAGTACAAAAATTTCTTACAAAATAATAAAAAATAAGTATCATAAAAATCTAGAGGTCATTCACATTAAACCAAAAAAAAAAAAAAAAAAAAATGCATTTAATTTCCAAGACCTTAGATTTTAATACAATTTGGCTTTTATTCTGAAATTAATAAGTAAAACTTCAATGCAATGCAAGACAAGAATAATAAATTCTTTTAAAAATAAAATGAATAATTTATCGAAGCTGTAAATGATGGAAGGTATGATATTTTTACAAAAGGAGACCATGAATATTTTATGCCAATGTGAGCAAGTAGATATAAAAAGATCAGGAGTGAAACGAAATATTTTCTTAATGTTTTTTAAGAAGCTTACATTTATGTATTTCAATGAAATTTGCCTGATAAATATAATTTTTTTTTTTTACTTTTATCATAGTTCTTGCAAGCACATTTATTCACTCTGACATATATATTTTTAAATGTGAAATATGTAAACATTTTGGTAGTATTCCGATATCGTAAAATTAAGTTCGAAAAACGTTTAAATAGTTTTAAGTTAATCAATAGATTGATGAATTTCATTAATATAAGATATGAGAAAGAAAATAAGTTAACAGGCACAGCCAGCAGATTATAAGAGATCCTTTTATTTTTAACACTGAAATTTATAGTTGCCAATTACTTACAATTTATTTGTTCTCATAAATAATAGACAAATTATGGTACTTTATTTATCTATATAAGCAAATATAATTAACAGCAGATGGATCATATCTCTTAAAAGTTCAGTGCATAAATATAAATTCACTTAGGAATAATAAAGACAACAAGTATTTTTTTAAATTATTTTTTACTTTATAAACTTTATTGCAAGCAAATATAATTGTAGTATTTTGAAGGGTTGGGGGGCACAATGAGAAAAAAAAAGTAATTTACAGCTTTCAAAATCAATAAACTTGTTAAAAGAAGACGTAAGTAATACCAAAACGATTTTTCTTAACATATTTATTCCAAACTGATTCATATATAATTAGAATTATTTATGATGATTAATAAAACTTTATTACATTTAAGTGAAATTTTTAAATAACTTTTATTAATTATTAATAATAATAATAATAATAATAATATATATATATAATTGCAAATTCCTTTTTTATGTGACATATTTGCTAAGAATTCATTAGCAACATCACATAAAGCTAAAATTTTATTTCAATTATAAAGATGATAAAATTTCAAATGTAGTAGTAAATATACCAATAGTTAAAAGAAAAAAAAAGCCTACTTAAATCCATACCTTACTGAGTGTTGATCGGTCTAGTGTTTCCAAGTCTTTATCTTTACAATTATATTTATCAACTCTTCCCTTAAATTCCCGCTCACAACTTGTAAGCAATTTTTCATAATAAAGAATTTCAACGCGAGTAAATTTAACTTTATGAACTATTATTTTTGGTTCAGGAATATTCAGCTGAAAAAATAAAATTAAACTAAATTTTAAGCAATTCACCACATAATTAAAAAAAAATCAAAACAAAGATTTCAGAAGAAAATTGTACACAAACTTTTATATTAAATATTAAACAATCCTAAATTATATAAAAAGGTATCATTTTAAAATTAAGCAAGGCAATTATAGAAAAACATATATTAAAAATTTTTAATATTTTTTTTTACAACTAACTTTAGTTTTCTTATTTAGTGTAAATGTCAAATTCAATAAAATTATGTATATATTAGAAAGGGTTTGGACTAGTTTCAATAATGCCTGAAGGTTAATTTAAAATATTATAATATAAACATAACAATTTTAATAAAGAAGTTCAAACAGAAAACAATAAAGTGAAACATATTCAAAATGTAGTACATAAAAAAATTATATGGATTGCACAAGAGACAATTTTATACTTTTATAGTTAAAATCTTTTTATTTTACTTAATAAAACTGAAAACAAGGTACCTACTTGATCCAAAACATTTTCTCTTGGAGTACGCCATATCACATCTTTTAAAACAGAAGTTAACTGATCTGTATAGCCACAAATGAAAGGTCTTAATAATGCTTCTCTCCACCATAATTTTACATTATAAGGATCATAGCCCAAGAAAAGAAGCAACCCATATAAATCTGTAAATGTTAATATATTTTATTATACAAAACATTTATTATACTAAACACAAAGCATGTTTTGAAGAAGCTTAAAGGATTTAATTGCAAATTGGGAACTTTATAAATGTAATTATTTATAAGACGCTTTACTTATGAATCTAGATATATCAATATTTTTTTATCAAATAGCAACAAGAGAATTATCAGCTAAATAATGATTTAAAAATATTTACATTCAGCCTCTATGACGTTCAGCCAGTTACATTCTGCTTTATATTTACTTTCTGAACAATGTCTGTTATTTGAACTCAACAATCTATGTGGTTTATGTTTAATCATGAGCTTAAGTAAACAATACTTATATTAAAGCTATGCTGAATAATTAATGGTTTGCTATCCCAGAAACTATTTTCATTTACAAGTTTATTCAGAGAAGTATTAAAACCAGTTCTTTTTAAAAATTGATACTTTCACTTAATTCAGCGTTTCAGTGAATTATATATTTTGTTTTAATTTTCTTTTGATTTTTTTAATTAATAATAGGACTGATTTAAATTGAGGTAACATCAGGTTTTTTTTTTCTTTTCTCTTCATAGTGAATGCAGTAATGAACTAATGTTTAAAAAGTGCTTCGAAGTCTAGAAGAATAATTGATGTGGTGCTTGGCCAATAACAAAATTTCAGACATTCTCAATTTTTTTCTGATCTTTATTCAAATTTGCTAACATTTATCTTTTGAATTTTATATGGAATCAAATATTTATTAATTAATATTTCTCAAGAATTATTCATTTTGGGTTGTTAAAGACAAAAAACCAAAAATTGACAAATAGAAATTAATTATTTTATTATTTAGAATTTACTTAATATATTGGACAATGTTTTTGTTATATGAAATACTTTGTATTGCTTCCAAACTCAAATGAAAAAAAAACATATTACAATGGTGCTGAATCCATATTTAATCCCACTGAATCCACATTTATTAATTTGAATGTTAAATTAAGAAAACGCATGCAGTACGTGCTAAAACACGTTAAATGTTTCTAATAAAAACCTCACTGATTGATAAATCCATGAAAACAAGACACGGGTTAAACGGCTCAAAACTCAAGTTTCTTGTTCTAATTTATTTGTGTCTTCGTATAAGTTTCCCCCCTTTATTATGAAAGTTTTATTTATAAATGACTACATTTAAACTGCATGTCATTTAAAGAGTGAAAAATTCTTCAAGAAATTTATTTATTTATTTAATTTTCTTTTAAGAAATAAAATTTTACTTATGAAATATACTTATAAGCTATAGAATTATTATATAAAAAGAGGGATCACTTGCAAGTGCCATGGCTATGCAATGATAAAATTCATTTCAGACTACTTAAAATTGAAACAATCTTATGCTCCATACAGTTTTTTTTTTTAGACAATACTTGATGGAATAGAAGCTATGCAATAAAATCAAAAAAAGAGCACTGAAATTGGTTTCAGACAAGATTTCATCAAATCCCTCATCATTAGCTATCAGTTCACTCCTAAAAATAAAGCCTTATAATTTTTTTAATGCATTTATTTTATTTTATTTATTTATTCTTTATTTGATTAAATGTTCCACACTATAAAAGATTTAAAAGTTACCTCTTTTTATTTTTAATGAAATTTTATATAAAACTTATTATTTACAATAATTTTATGTATTATATTCATAATGAAAAATTATCAAGTACAAGTTTTTTTTTACATATATATATATCTTTATTTTTAAAAAAACTAATTTTATCATGGATGTTTGTAAATGTCAATGTTAAAATCTTAAATTCAAAAAATGCTTGTTAGAATACTGAGACATCCACGAAAATGTTCATAAAAAGAATTCCTTAAATAAGTGTGTTAAACTATATTTTTAGTATAGAATTTAGTATTTCCTAGTATTTTTAGCTAATGATGAACTTTTCAACAACTAAGATCTCATTCAGAAAGGAGGAAAAATTAAACATCTCTTGCTTTATACAATTTTGTATTAATGTCTAGCTACAATTAACTCATATTTTAGGAGGGAGTAAGACTGTTAACTGTTAAATTTATTTTTTCAGTTATTCATATAGACATTGGACACCCTCTGGTACTTTAAATATTTAGAAAGTTGTTATTACTAATTTAAGTAAAACAAAAATTAGACAAAAGAAAACAAGGAAGTATGAATTTGTATTTAACTGCCATTTTTTATACCTTTTATTTTGTAAACAATGGTCAGAGATCATGCAAAATAGAATTAAGTACTTGATTTATATATAAAAATAATTCACTCAGTAAGTTATTGGGGTTTTTTTTATTATTTTTTATAATGTGTTAAAATTGAGATCCCAATTTAATAAACTAGTGATAAAAATTTTTATATGAAAAATTATTTAATGTTAAGCAAAAAAATTCACATAAAATAAGCATGAATTTATACAAAACCTTCAATGGATTTTTGAATTGGTGTTCCAGTCACACACCATCGATTTACACTTTTTAGTTGAAGTGCCATTTGTGAAGTCCGAGTCATAACACTTTCAACCATCTGAGCTTCATCAAGACAGATGCGCCACCATTCTATAGCTTGCAATGGTGTAGGAAGTGTTCTGAACTTTTTTGGATACCGTAATGGACGCCCATTTTCCCCTAATTTGATTGTATGAATTAATTTTTTAAATATTTGGTACAATTATATTCATCTCATTTGCTAAGTAATTTTAAATAAATTTCAAAACAATATTTTTCTAAGCTTCAGTTAATCGTCATATTTAGAAAAATTATTAACACACTATCAGAATTTTAAAATATAAATACTTAATTTTAATGAAGATGAAAAAATAAATACAATATTTATGCAGACCTATTTTTAAAATATTAGTTTGTTACATATTAAACGTCCTTCTATTATATAAAAACACTTAAGAAAATATATCAGAATATTATTGAAATTATAATTAATAGGCATATACTAATATTATGGAAATCAAACTTATTATAATAAATAATATAAATTATTTTCATTATTATTCTATATATATTTAAACAACAAATTTCATCTCAAAATTCTTGGCAAAGTAAAATATAAATGTTTCACTAAAAATATAATCAATAATATCAGTACAATAATTAAGCAAATAATACCATAAGGAACATTGACATGGCTAAGCTCTCTTCTAAATGTTTCATATGATGCAAGAACAATGTCATTATCAGCTAAAATCTTTGGACAAATGAATTTGTGATGTTCAACTCCGTGATATGTAAAAACTTTCAAATTTTTGCCTCTGATGTGCTTCTCTATTTCTTGCTCCCATTGATTAAGTATAGCAAATGGAGAAACAATCAGAGTAGCACGAGATAACAAGGATTCCTATAGAAAAAATATATATATATATACATAATATTTTTACTCAAATAAAAATATTTATCCTTATAATGAAAAAATATCCTTATAATGAAAAAAATATTTATCCTTATAAGTAAAAGTATATATGTAACACATCACATTTCTTGGCAGAGAAAGTAGACAGCTAGATACTATGTATACCATTAAGTATTGGTAAAAAATAATTTTAAAAAAACGAAAAAAAAGTACTGCTTCTTTTATTTTTAAAGTATTCTTTAATTTAAAGATAGTAGAATTCTCAATGCAGAAGGGAGGAAATGTTTGAAATTTTATTTCAAAATCTATATATTCTGATACCAATGGATAATGTATTTCAAAATGATAAATGTATTATTATACTAGAGGCGGCAAATTATCATAAAAACCCTAGGCCATAATAATTTAAATTTTTTTATTTCACCTCTACCTTTCGTTTCCACAACCCAGATACTGTATCTTTTATCTGACAAACTTTTGAAGATCACAGATTGCATATATTTATTTTACCTTATTCGCACAATTTTTAAAAAAATTGAAGGTTAACTAAATTTTCTTTCATTTATATATTTATAGAAACAATGTAATAAAAAATAATAATATACTAAATAATATAAATAATAATGATAATAAATAATTTTTTATATTATATTATTTAGTACAATATAATAAGTATATAAAGAATTTGATGTGAGATATCACATTGATTAATAGATGTTTCAGTATTTGATAAATGCTTGTAGTAACCCACCCATAAGAAATTAATAAATGGTTTCTATTTATTGATGTTTTAATATTCATGCCTGAAAATATTTTGCATATATATATAGGCTTGCACATTTTAATGCATTATCTAGCAACAACCATAACTATTTTGTAGGGTGTATGAACACTTACATTCAGAAGATTTTAGTAGTTTCGGAAGCCAAAAGAAACTTTTAAAATAAATTTTGTACACAGGAGAAATAGGATTTGCAGAAAATTACATCTCATATTGAAATATAGATTTTTTAAAATAATTCATATTTTATTTTACTATTTCATTAAAAATAAACTAAAGTTTATTAATTTATTTATATGAATATGGACATTTTAGAAAAATTCCTTCTACATAAAGTATCACTAAGCATGATTTCAATATTTGAATGGCTAATTTGTAAGAAATGTTAATTGAATCAACTTCAAGTAATAAAAATTTATTATTTATTTAATATAAATCTAAAATGTTATATATTATTTTATGAAATCATAAAGAAAATCAAATTTTATGTCATTGATCTAGTATATGTGAATGAATCTAAAATGTGAATTCTGACAAGGTCATCTGTAGCAACAATGAATTTCAAAATAATTTTCAAATCTTGGTGGAAAAAATAGGTCATAAAGCATTGTTCTACAAATAATGAAACACAATAAAAAATTAGCAAAACATATAAGAGTTTAAATGGTTGCAATTTTAATTTATGACGATAGAATTGAATTTTAATTATCCTTTGTTGCTGTTTTTATTTACTTATAAAAAGATATTTTAAAATATGTACTTTCCTCCACCACAAATGAAATTAGATATGTTTTTTATTATTAATTCTTATTTACATTCAATTGCCAAGGGAATAATTAATATTCAACTTTCTTACACAGTTTACATACAAGAATTTCACCCAAATTATAAATTAAGCAGGTCCTTTTCAAAAAATAATATATAATATCTCTCTCTGTTTTGCTTCCTTTGATTTTTGGGCTTCCATTTAACTAATTCAGTTACTAACCCTGCATTCTTCCAATGACTTTCTTATACATTTTATCATCTAACAACAGCTTCTGGTTTTTCTACAATGATTGACTTACATTTGTTTCTATAGACACTATTAGTTCCTGCATTTTCTGCACTCAGCAAATCTTTAATCTAAACACTCTTAATGATTTATTTTGATTTTCATTCTGCTTGATTGCAGACACCAATAACTTTTGCTATTTTCCAACATATGGTTTGCTGCAGTCTTGTTGTTGTTGACAGTAGAACGACAAATCAAACAAATCTGTTGCTGTTCTGAGCTGGATCAAATTCCTTAAACTGACTCCAGTTATTAATAAAATGACACATTATTCATTCATTTGCTGATTCCCTTGGCTTTCAACTACACTTCATATCAGCTACTTGATATGTTATAAATAAAAATTCTTCTTCTTATTTTTTGTATCATTATGTGTTTTTAATAAGTTTTTTAGGAAAAAAAAATTCTATCATGACTATTTCAAAGTAATTTAGATATTAAAGTATAAAAACACAAGTGTAGAATTTACATGTACTTATATAATAAATTCTTATTTTAATATACATGTGAAATTTAGCAAAAAAAAGTTTTCACAAAACATTCAATATAGTAATAAATTATACATACCTTTGAAGGATCAACCCAACAATAGGGACACAAATAGTCTTTAAATGATACATTAGTTTCAGACAAGACGCATTCAGCATGTTGTGAGAGTCCACAGGATTTACATTTAATCAATCTTTTTTTCTTCCTTTTACTAGATATGGTTCCACAAACACATTCAAAACAATTATGTTCATCCAAATCATTGTTAAGCTCCGATGGCAGCAAATCTTCTTCATCAGAAACATCAACATCCTATGTGGATATAATTTTCTATCAATGCTTAATTTAAATCACTACATTAGATGCATAATTACAGAGAGCAGTAGACCATTACATTAGCAACATAATTTTAATTTTTATTCAGAAACAAGCTACAATAATAACAATTTAAAACTTCTCTAACACATTATGAGTTGAATGTTTCATTATAACTATCACAAGTATAAAACTATTATTTTTAAAGCCAGTCATCAAATTGTTAAAACCATATATCAAAAGCATTATATAAAAAATAAGAACATTTATCAGCAATGCACATACAAAAATGAAAAAAATCATTTGACCATTTTATCCATAGATGAAAAACAATTTTTGGAACTGGTTTTCCTTCCAGTATAAATGCTAAGCAGCAGAGATGCCAGTCAAGAAATGATCATCAAAATAATGGTTTTAACTGTGCTATAGATTATATTTACCATCAAAAAGCAACTGAAATGCACTTTGACTTTAAGACAATGCATTAAAGAAGGAAATGTAAGGCTTCTTAGGGATACAGATACATCTTTCATAAGATGAAAATCAGAACAATTTAATTGGAATATCTGAAATATGTAGTGGTTGCTCCATAATCATCCTACAGTGTTGGCAGAGGTCTTAAAATGCTACAAAGCTAGCAAAATAATATGTCCTAAAGATAAGCAGAAAATATATTTCAGACAAACGGTTCTTCCCTGTCTTTTAGATAATTTATATAATTTCATTTGCTCTTTAAATTGGCCTACAGGCTTTCATCCAGAGAGGAAGTATATTTCGCTATCTAGTGTGTACCCGAGTAACTTTATTTACAGCTTAAGCAGAATCCTTCCACTTGAATATATATTTTTAAATGCCTGTTGTATATTAATCATTGTAGTGTGTTGTGCTCATGCTTGTGCACTTGTAATTAAAATGGTGTGTTTTTAAATGTGTGTGATTGTAACTCGACCACTTCCAGATCCAGTTACACAAACAAACCGACATTCGCCTACATCATTAGTTTAATTTTTTGATTAACATTAAATTGTGAACACCAAATGTGAACAAAGTCTTCGAGAATCTGACCTCCATGATCCTGATGATAAAAACATCTTGATAAATTAGTAGATTTTTTGATTAAAACATGCATAAGATATTTAATAAATAAATAAATATTATTTCAAAATATGAGTTTCTTTCAGTAATTTTTAGAACGTGTTCTTCTGAGTAATCTGACGTCATAGATGTAAAATAATATCCTGGCTAATGAAATCATTAACTTTTTTTTCCCCCTTTACATCAATTATTAACGTAATTACATATCAAACTTCAGTTTTCAAATTAATAAATATTGCTTTTAAACTAAACAAAAAATTTTAAAACTCTTTCAAATAAAATCTTTGCAAATACAAGTTTAATTTTAAGACATTTACGCAAAAATATTCAAATAAATGTTTATTAAAAGATAATTAGTTAATAGACAGCCAAATATAATACTTAAAAAGGGGAGGAGGAATATGAGCACTGCACAGTATAACAAAAATTTTCCTGTACCAGGAAATATATATATATATATATATATATTCAAATTCTTACTATGATTTTTAATGAATGTTCTAGAAACCATATAAAATATTTTCATAAAACACATTATATTAAACAATATTACATAAAAAATAATAATAACAGATGATTTGTAAAAAAAACACATTTATTTAACAGATTTACAAAATCCATTTTTAATGATAAATTTGTTCACATACTAATTGTATATTAATTATGACCACATTTCCATAGCTAAATTTGGTATGAAGAATATTTAATTAAAATTTCTATGTAATGGTAGTGTATATGACATCTTCCAGTCAAAATATGAGCAAAACAATAGCTATGAATCCTCTCAGAAACAATGACAACCACTTGTAGCGAAATGAATATCAATTTCTGTTAATATGCACATTTGGTTTTCGAACAATATTTGGCAAGACAGAGCATCCTATAATATATCGCCCTAACATGGCTCTTATATGCTTGTCTGCTGATCTGGAAGGCCAAAGCAAATGCAAAAGTATTTCATTCTTTACATAAAAGTTTTACATGAATAAGCGAGAAAATAATCCAATGGAATCGCCAATTACTTTTATAGAATGATGCAATACTAATCCCTGCATGAGTAGGCAAAGTAACTGCTAATAAAAAACACTGTTTCTGACAATCTCAGTACTGAGTTATATTCACAAAGGCACAACATCATGACAAAGTTGCACAGTTATTCAACTTTAAGTTACAAGACTGCCAAGAACATCACTTGTGTGGATGATAAACAACTGATTTAAAAGTGGAAACAGATTAATCAATTTACTTGTTAGGGGTGCTAGTCAGGTATATGTAGCACAAAATAATTTTGAAAGGAAAAGTTCATAGTTATTATGATTTTTTTTCTTTTAATATTATGCAATTTATAATTTTAATTATTAAAATTAAAATTATTTTTCTAAAGCCTTTTCAAAAATACCTCTTTCCCCAATTTCTCTGCTGTATTTGAATCTGTCCGACTTGAACTCTTGCCTATTTCTCACATATCAGTAATCAAATTATAATGCAATTTTATTGGACAAATATTTAACATAGTTTTCATAAACAAAGATGTAATTAATGAAGAAAAATATTCACTATTTGCAGAAAATTTATTAATGCAGACGTCATTCTATACTACCAATCATAAGCTAAAAAACTTAAATGAAAAAGAGATGGAAAACTTTTACGGCACATTTATGTGCTTTTTGTCTTTAGACGACCACTTAAAGACAAAATCAAAACCACCTTAAAATGTTTTTGATTGAGAAGTTTATATTTAAAACACTCTGAAATTGATTTTCTTTATTTATTGCTTAATATATATGAGATAGCATTATATTGAGTGGAAATCTGGATTTAAAACAAGAAAAAAAAACTCAAACAATTATCTGAATTTATTTCTTCCGAAATTAACTAAAATAAATAGATTTTTAAATTTTAAATAGATACTTTAATTCATGAGTATATCTTCATTCTGTTTGTATTTGTAATTTGAAGAAGTGTAAACAGAAAAGTACAACCAACTTGCTTCTTGCATTGATGATGCATACAAAATTGCACGCACTCAAATTTTTTTGTATTCTCAAAATTTAACCACAATCATTTTACCAATGAGAATATATATTGAAGTCTACAACTTTGCCAGTGGGTCATCATCAGTCCCCCAAAATGTACAACATACATAACATAGTATTTTTTATGAAAAACCTAATGTTACTTGGAGATTTGTTAGAAAGTTCATGATAGTAATTTTTTTCAAATAATATTTTTAAACCTAACACCTTACAAAAATCAATGAATCTTTATTTATAATCACCTCTTTGTTTAACTGAATGTTTAAAAAATTTGTGGTTATAGATTTCCAGATTGTCGCTAAATTTAGAATTTCATTTATAGTGCTTTTGTTCAAGCTAATCGACCAAAATATTACATCTAAATTGCGAACATCTGTGCCTTTATGCAACATCTATATGGTGATCACTAACAACAAAGTAATTCTTTTGCTCTCGCATTAACGATATCAAATACTTGCTGTTAAAAGATGTCAAGAAATTATTTGGTATTAAAATGATGCTGATTACTTAAATGGATAAACTCATCGTGTCCGTGTTATTTTATGTGAATATTTTCATTCATTATTATTATTACATGTTTTTGAAATATATTAAAAATCTTTTAAGTCTTTAAACATAATTGCAGATCTATAATATTTTATACCTCAGCTATATTTTCATTTGTAATTTTATTAATGAACAAAAATATATTATAGAAATTTTTAAGAGTATAATTTATTACCTTTTTCTCTTGGGTACAGACATCTTGTCTAGGATGAAGTAATATGCAAGCAAGAATTTCAACAGTTTTTCCCAATCCCATTTCATCTGCCAAAATACCACCTCTTGCAGGATGATGGGACAAAAATTTCTCAGTAACAAAACTAAAGAAAAAATATAAACATTTTAGAATTAAAACTTGACATAATAAACTACTATAGTAATAGCACACAAATGGAATAAAATAATAGTAATGTTTACTTTTAAAAAAGACAAGATTACTATAACTGAAAAGGCAAGAATCAAAATGATACAGAAATTGAAATAAAAAAATTATAAAATTTTTTTTTTATAAATATGGAATACTTACATTAAACTTAATATAAAACATTTTTGTGCTCTTTAAAACAAAAAATAAATAAATTGGGAGTTTGTGGTTACAACCGATCCAAATTCGAATAAAACAATAATGTTACAATGTATCATTAGATCTTTTTAAAGTTCAAAGAAAAATTTTAAAACACAATTTTATCTCAAATTAATAAATAAAAAATGAGTTTAAAAAATATAAAGCAAGCCCAATTCTGTATGTTCTGTAATAAGTTAAAGCCAGTATTTAAAATCTGTAGATAACTTTTTATCAAAATTTTCAAAAGAAATAAAATTGTTTTAAAAATTTGAAGAAAAAAAAAAATTCTAACATAAAGAAAATTTCAGAAATGAAACAAAATTAACAGATCTTTTAAAAATTAAATAACAAGCTTACATGGGTTGAATGTGATGAAAAATGGCAAAATTTTTAAGAAAAGAAACAAAATAGAACTCTAGTTAGAGGACTATGTGCACAAACTTTTTTTAATATGTTTTTTAATTTTTTGTCTATTTATACCACTAAAACTGATTTTTCCATTTTTAGATTGAGTTTTTAATTTAGTTGGTTATTTCTATAACATATATATATGGTACTTGTATGGTAAAAGACATACATTATACTCGTACATATGTATAGTAAAAGACTTTTCAACATATCCCAGACAATTATAAATAGTTTTATATACAGGTAGAATTAGGGAGGAATGAATTAGTAACACCTACCACTACTCTCCAAATGAAATGTTCACAACCATGGCCAGAAAATTTCATCCACAGAGAAAGAGTTTGTAAGTGTAAATGTAATTTATAATGCAGTTTCAGTTATAAATGCAAGTATTACAAGTTTTTTAAGAAATTATAATTTTTATTAAAATAGTGTTAATTTAAGACATTATTTAAGACTTAATGTAACCAATGTGTATGCCAAAATTACGTAATACAGATATTTAATATAGGGAATTTTTTTCAAATATACAGCACTGCATAACATTTTTGAAATGAAGAGATAAGAAGTAAAGAAAAAAAAATCTTATACATATCAATATTCACCTCTATCCTCCTGTAAGTAAAAACTTCACTAGACTAACAGTTAATTTTGATAACAAAGAAAAACATAATAATGATATATTTATTTGCTAACATCTGAATATCACTTTAATTATTAAGAAAGGTTGCATAAAATTTATTGTTTTTTGCAAAAATTGAGCCATTTTCATAAACTTGACAGAAGTTTTTTTAATTGTGCAAAGTTAAAAAATAATATACAAAAAGACAATTTTTTTTTTCCAAAATTTCTGTAGTTTTGGGTCACTGTAATGTAATTATTTTTAATTAGTCTGTTTTGTAGTCTGTATTTTTACATTTCCTTAGAAATATTAATTTTTTATAGTCTATAATTAATACAAAATAGTTATTTTTCATAGTAGTTGACATCCAATATATAAATCAGGAGTGGTTAGCTAAAATATTTCTTCCTTAAATGCACAACCTTTGGAAGCATTTGAAGAAGGAATATTTGAATATGCTATTTATTTATCTTAGATAACAAAACAATGAGAAACTGAAAAGCAGTTCAATTTTTAAAGTTTCAGCAGCAACCCTTGCCTGTGTGTCACATGCCATGCTACAGCCACTCACTTCTATAAGTATAAGCATCAAAACCCTTAATAGAATTAAAATACAATCACAGAATCCCAACTTCAATGAGCTAACGTTTGTCAGGTTAAGTTAGGCATGACCTTTTGGTACTTTTTAATTTGAGTATTTCTGTAATTTATAAAAAATTGTTTACCATTGTCAATTGGCAAATTTCTTAACCTTTAAATTATATTCAAGATCAATAATATATTAATACAGGATAAAAAAATTCCAAATGAAAATTTCTACATACATTAACATGTAAAATAAACATAATTGTAATGTTATACAATCAAAATTAACTGAGCTACAGTTAAATAATATTATAAGATTGAGAGTTTGGCTGATACAAATTATTTTTAAGAGACAAATAGTAGCAATTCACACTATTTTTTGTAGATAAACATATATAGCAAAGAAAATAATAAGAAAGTTATATTTTCCTAGTTCTCTCAAAATAAAAAAAAATACACCTTAAATTATAGACAAAAAAATTAAAATATAACAAGTTCAACGATGTCAGGAAAAAAAATACTTTTACTTAAGAAATTTAAACTTGCCTTACAATGTGACTACATTCCACAATTTAGAAATCAGCATTTAACAAGTATTAATATAATATTTACACTTGTTTCCAAAAGTTAAGCAACAAAAATTATTATAAAGCAGTTCGAAATTCGGATATATTATAAATAAAAGCAAGCTGCATCAAGTAGCAATATACAAAAGAGTGGCACTGCCATCGTTTTATGTAAATACAATGCAGCTTAAAACCAGTTGTTTGGGAGGGAGATGTGGAGGATAATAAGTGGAGGTGTAATAATTAATTTCGAGAGAGCCAAAGTGAAAAAATGAGCTACAGACAACATCTGCCAGCAGAATTGTGTTATAGAGCCATAAGCCAACTAGAAACAAATCAACAATAGTCTAACATTGCAAGATGGCTAAATGTTGACCATTTCATGACGAACTGGCTGTGTAGCCAATTTCAAACTACTAGTTCACTTCTTGAAGATCTACTACCCTAGAGTTACCACTTCTTCAGATGACAACCACTTGCAACTAAGTGAACCACATAACAGGGATGCAACTCCATCTCACGTTAGATATGTGCTTATTTCTGGTACAGGAAGGTCAGTATCAGCCATGATTGTACCCAGAAGGCTGCATGAAGGAGGTGTGTATGATAGGTAACAAGTATTGTGCATACAGCTTACTACAGCTCCCATCATAGGAGGAAACATATACATTGGGCACATAGTCATGCTAACTGGGCTGAAAATCAGTGGAATCAGAATCAGTACTGTTCACTGATGAGTCCCACATTGCTTTATGGAGTGATTATCCATGTTTTCATACGGAGAGAAGCAAATACTAGATATCTCCAGTCTAACACACAGGAAAGGGATACCTAAGCAGGAGATAATGTTCTTGTATGGGGAGGAATATCTTTAAGTGGGTGCACAGACCTGTCTGTGTTGCCATATGGAACTCTCAATACTCAAAGATACAGAGACATCACCCTAGACCATATTGTTCATTCATAAGCTGCCACAATTGGCTATACCTTTATTTAGCAGCGATAAAAATAGATAATGCCAGCCCTAACATTGTTAAACTTCAGTTACTTGGAAAAAAATTATAGTCTAATAGGAATAGGAAACACACTATCCTGATCTTAATCCCATTGAGCATATTGGAATGATCTCGGAAGCCGTGTTGCTAGCTTTCAAACATCTTAATCAAACCATACATAGCTTAAAACTGATTTTACACGATGAATGGAAACTAATACTTATGCAACTCATAGACATCACTATCAGGATTGTGTTGCTGTACTGGTTGCTGGGTGATAATACTCATTACTGAATAAATTTCCTGTATTTAATTTTTAAGTCTGAATTTAAGACATTTTACGTTCCTGTTGATGTCACCTATGTTTTATGTAAATACTTCGTATAACATTTTCTCATGTTTTAAGTTACATATGTAATATAATACATATTATCACCAAGATTCCTTCAATTTGCTTGCATACTTTTTATGTTATCATCAGTTTTCAGTTTGGTGCTTTTGGTTGGTTGGTTGGTTGGTGGGATGTAATGGCACAAGGATCAGTGTTGGATAAGCTACACCAAAAAATATATAATATCATCACATTTTAATGCTAAAAACGGTTAAAACTATAGTTTATTACGTTTCTAGTCAAAGGAATTCTAACCTAATGTACTCTAGAAGTGCATTTAAAACAATGACTTATTTTAAATAATTTGATCAAATTGTATTAAAAAACACACAAATCACAGGGTTAAAATAGTACTTAAAAAAACATTAAAACGTTTCAGTATGAAATCATTTCTTGGTCATCATACTCGACAGCATTACCATTACTAGAGGAACGGTCAATAGACAAGGATTCTAATTCTGATGACTTAGATGGAGCAGAAAGCTGTTTGGTAAATCTTATCTTACCAAGTAATTTTGCCTTTGTATTTTGTCAGTCACTGGTTAGTTTGATCAGATGAAACTGTCTATTGATTTCTGTTTATTTTTGCCAAATGTTTTTTTTTTTTTTTTTTTTGATAGATTTACTTGAATAGTTTGCTTGAATTTAATAATTGTAATAATTTAATAATTGGTTTTACATGTACTAACAAGTGTAGATTCAGACAAAGTGAAAATAGACGGAATCGATATCAAGTGGACAGAAGTAGAAGATTTGGTAAATATTGGTTGTTGATATGAATGTGGCAGCAGTCTTTTAAGTGGAGGGGAAAATATTCCAGTAATATTGCTATCAGTCATGACAGAAATGGAGCATGTCAATTAACTTTTTTTAAATTACGTTTGCTGTTGCTGGTTTTTTGTTATATCAGCATATGGTAAGTAAGGTAATGAAGCTATTTTTTTTTTTTTTTTTTTGCTTCGAGATACTATAAGTTAGAAGCTTTTATTTCTTGTATTTCTGTCTTTAGTTGTCACTGAGGACACCTTAGAATTTGACAGATGGGGTTGTTGGCAGCAGATGCATTTAGATTCTTCTTTGCAATCTTTGTATGAGTGATAGGTTACAGCACTATTAGAAAAACTTAGTTTTTCTACTACAAGCATTTTTTAATGGCCATAGCTTTAGCAACTGAAATTTGAGTGTGTTTGGAATATAAGGTCTTACATGGCAGTTATGATATCCAGCTTTAATTGTTTGTTGAAGAACAGTGCCAAAAATTTCAATATATCAAATTTCAATATAATATATTTGTTTCATTATGTTTGTTAATTCTGATTTGACAAATACGAAAAATGCCTTGGTTCTATAGTTCTTTACCAATTTCAGATTCAGAAGCAAATATTAAATCTCTTTTAGATATTACATCAATACAAAAATTTAATGACTTATATGGTTGGACATTTACAGGATAATCTAACAATTTTGTTGTCCTTAAGAAAGCTTTGGTCTCAGATGGTCTAATATTTCAATAAACTAGTCACCAGATATTAGTTTCCTTGTGTTCTTTAGCTCGCAAACCAACGGCATGCAGACTTTTCAATTTTAAATGGTGAAACTCAAGAGAGTTCTTTGTTTTTGGAGTCCCTCACCGGAAAATGACTAAATGAGGTCAATCATTCATTTTTTTTTTTTTTTCCTAACCGGATTGTTCAATATTAGTACAGCTGGCAAGGCCTACAAAAGTGTTGAGTTTTGGTGAATCGAAATCTTCACCAGGGCACGAAGTTTTAGAGAATTCATAGAAATAGAAAATAAAGTATTTGGGTCCCAGATCACATCGCCCACATGGAATTCTACAAGGAAAAGCAAATTCCTGCCTTAGTGCTGATCAGGACCTACTCCCTGAAACGACCTTAAAGAGATGTCCAAGAAGTAGTTAACTCATTGCTTGAATCCAAAGCAGTTCTGTAAACGAGGGGATGGTAATTAACAACCGATTGAATACATCCGAAAACAAAAGTTACCACCTGTCTAGCAGAAGCGAAGGTCAAAGAGGTGTCTTGCCCTCACAAGAGCTGCAAAATTACTTAGACACAATCTCTAGGATCCCCTTTTCTTGAGACATGGGTCACTATGCAAGGCAAACATGTTGGTCAGAATACTGACATTGTTAAGGTGCCAAAACCAATTTAAACGAAAATGTGAAAAAATGATAAATAATGAATACCATTACCAACAAATTAAGGGAAGAAACAACAAAATAATCAAACAAATATATAATACACAAGAAAATGATGAATCGCAATAAGCTATTACAAATATGATGACGCCTATGGTCTGGATGATGAAAAGGAAAATAACGAGCACAAAAGAATGAAGGCAAAGATCACTGGGTCACTCCAGGGTCATAACAGAATGCGCCCCTAAATGGTTAACTTTCGGAAACCAGTGTATTTGAATAACAGGAATGTAGAAATTCATTAATGAAAACTTCTTTTAATATTTTAAGCAGCACAATCGGCGCCACAGATTTACATGCTATAAAGATAACATTTTAACAAATCTGCCTTACTGCTGATTTTCTTTTAAACATTTGATTTTAAAAAAAACGTAGAGAAAATAATCAGGCCATAAAAAATAATCTTCAATTGTAATAAAAAAAAGAAAGCCATATTAACATGATTACCTGCCTATTTTTTGAAAACTTTACCAGGAAACTTTCACATTTCAACAATTCTTATTGATAATTTGGAATTTTTTTCCCATTAATTGCTAGAAAACAATTTTCAAGATATGAGATGCAGAAAATCTTGCAGAATGAGAAACGCGAGTATTTGCCAATGACAGAAGGAAGCAGTTAAAAATATATATAAGTAAATAAAATACTCATATTCTAAAAATTTGTTTATAAGCCTTTCCTAAGTAAAACCAAAAAAAAAAAAAAAAAAACGAAAATGAAAATCGATATATTGTTTGAATACCTTTTACTTATTATATTTACGTTAAAATACGTTTTTACATTTTTTTTTTTATTTATGTATTTCACAATCTGCAAAAAATCATATTATTGATTCAAAACAACTACCTTTATTTAATCAAAGTTTACCTGTAATAATAAAATCTGTAGTTTTCGAGAATTATTGGAGAAAGATAGAAAAGATAAAAATACATAGTTTTTAATAGTATATTCAAAAAATTTCATTTCAGGAATTATTCAATTCTAAGATTATAAATTAAGATTCCAAAATTAAAAATTCTTTGCAATGAATTAACTAAATTTATTTTTATATTTGATAAGTATACAGGAGAAAACAGAATAAAACAAAAGGTTTTTTCAATAGAGCTAAAAATTATAATTTGTACAAAACAAAAATTTTAAATACTTACAAACCACCATAAATATGATAGTACAGTTTACATTCATCCATAAAATTTATCTCAGAGTACAGAACATGTCCTTCATTAACATTTTCAATGACGTTTTTACCAAAAACTTCTCGTTCTAGCATCCAATGTACAGCTTGACTTTGATACTTTCTCAATTTTGGAATAAGAGAGGGATGAGAGATCTCACTAGTCTCCTTATTTGCATCATAGCTATTTTCAATATATGTATATATGCTTTCCATGTGTTCTTCACTAATTTTGAATTCCTTAATAGGTCCTATAAAATATTAATATTTCTCATTACAAATTAACAAATGCTTTTAAAAACATTAATTATTCACAAATGTATTGCATAAAAATTACAGTATTTATCTTAAATAATTTTAATGATTTCTTTGATATAATGTGTAAAATTAATTGACAAAATCTACATGAAGCTAATTAGAATTTTTATATTGCACAAACAATCGTTAAGTTTTGAAAAATGACAAATTATTTTCTCATCATAAATTATAATATTTCAACTGTTAATTATAAAAAATTGTAAATGTTCATAATGGTAACAGCAGATAAATTTAAATAAAGATTTTTAAAAGTACAAAATAAGCGTTTTGAATAAAGGTTAAATAAACAAAAAGTGATATGAATTGTATTTTATTCCATAAGTATTAATCATTTGAATGATAATATTTAAATGATAAAAAAATTCATCACATACAATTTGCAGTTAGCAACAGAAATATAACTTAAAAGTTATCATGTAAAAAATAAGTTTGATTATTCTTAAAACAGTTTTAATCTTCAACTGAGTAAAATTTATGATGAAACAAAATTGACCATTGATTGCAGGTATGTAATAAAGCCATGTAAAAGATGAAAAATCAAGCACTCAACTAAAGGCAATTTCATCATTGAAACTATGATTTCATTTTGAAAATAAAGCTATATTGTTGACTAACTGAAGTTTAGTTGAAATTATTGTATACTATGCATAACAAAATTATTCAACCAATTTCAAAGAGTAACAGTCTTTTGTTGTAAAGTAAAAACTATGTTTCTGAATATAAGATTTTACTAATAACTTATTATAAATACTCAATGTCTCCTTCCCCTCTCAACACATTTACACAATAGTGAAATTCATCTCATAATTCAGTGAACATGGCTGGTGTATTTATATGAATTGCTATTTTTTGTTCAGTTTCACATTTTATGTTAATAGTACACGTGCACAAATTGGGTTTATCATGTCTTGTCTCATTATTTTTAAAAATACAAAATACCTGTATCATTTGCAACTTTCATAAATTTTTCAATTTTTTTGTTACAGAGATTTGATTTTTTTTTTCACATTGAAGTTCCATCTAGTATCAGAATAAAACCTTTTTAGTACTATTTATTTCCACTAATATTTCAATTAAACAACTGCAAATTGTACGCAGTAAACATTGGTAAACACGAATTTCACAACATAATTATTTTTAATTCTTAAGTACTTTCATACGAGGAATCCATATCTGTTATGAAAATTTTGCAATCATGAACAGTTATAAATATATTAAAATATTCCCCCTTTTCTTACAAAACTTCCAGTATTTGCTTAGAGTACAATAAATTGTTTATTCCTTTAATAAAATCCCCTTTACAGTTGCAAACGCATACATGAAGACTAGGGCATTAGTTTCATCTCAATTCTGCTGCGTTTTGCAAAAGCAAAACTTTTAATGAAACTAACAAACAGTTTCAAACATGTACCAAATGCGGTTCCTATAATGTAGAGCAAATCATAAGATAGTTCATTTGATTTAATATAAATTTAAAATATCCTAACTTATCCTTAGACCTATTTTTCACAGTAAAGATCTGCCAACACCACCTCACCTGATATCAGCCCTCATGGATGGAAATCCAAACTCTGAAGGCTGCTTTCATCATCATTCAAATATTTCACATATTTAGTAATTTACTGATATGTTAGAATCGAAGATTTAAATTTATCAACAGATCATGACTACAAACAGTGAAATGTCCTTGATCACAGAACTAAAGTAGACTATAAAAAATCAAAAGTTATATCCTTCAGGAGTATACAGTAATGATATTACATGTGTAATACAGAAAACATAATAGGCAACTTTTTAGTAAAAAAAAACAACTGTTTTACAATACTCAACAGAAATTTTACGAAAATTCATACATTTAATGTATAAATCATAATTTCATGCCTATTCACTGGTGTTTTTTTATTTACCAATCAAATTCTGTTTTTATATACCTGCATAAAAGCCATAAATCTTACCAAACCTTTTTGATGTCTCAATAAAAAAAATTATATAATTTAAGAAAATGGAAACTGGAAAAATATATACAATATACTGTTCTACGCGATGCTACTGCCATCTGAAAATTTGCATATTGCTGTCCCATGACTTTTGTCACTTCAGTGTATATATATGCTTGCAAAAACTACAGTAAAAAAAAGTGAGAATATTTTTTAACATGAAATTTTTTAATCAGTATCATACTTAATTATTTATTTGCCCTTCTGTAAAGAAAGCCTTTTCAATTCTTATCAAAGACTTCATTCTAAGCCTCTTCCACTCACTTTCACTGCTGCATTTTGTTAACTTATATAAAAATGCAACTTACTTTCCATAGTCCTCAATCCTTTGCATTTAATTTTAATGATTTTTTGAAACTGAAGATTATAAACAGAAAATAAGAATAGTTAAAATTTGTAAAAGATATTGTTTTTCCATTGTTTCTTGTATGAAAAATTTTAAACTTTTACTTAGGTAAAAATAATAATAATAATCATTTTCATATATTTCGCATATATCAATTTTTCAATGACATATGTTGTTATTCTGAAATGTATTTAAATTTTAAATTTTGGAGACACCCATTCCAATTCAAAATTTTATAAGCAAAATAATTTTAGACTGATTCAATTTAATATGGAAAATGATAAAAAAAGGATAAATAAATTGGTTAGTCAAAAAGGTTGTAATCAAGCACAATTGAATTAGTATAAAAGAAAAATAATTACCATTAACATAAATGCCATGGAAATGTTCTACTACAGTTATTACTTTAGTTCGAAATCGATTCATGTTCGGTTCTGATGAGTTACTTAAAGACACAATTGCATTAGTACTGACATTAACACCAATGTACAGTTGATAACACTTGTGGCATGCAAAATACAAAAACAAGTTAAATTGATTTTGTCCAGAGAGAGCATTTAGCACTTCAAAAGGTAGTGCACATCTGCCAGATGAAAATTTCACCTGTAAAAAAATAACCTCAATTAATGATATAAAGAATATAGTTTCCTAAATAGTTTATACATCAAAAATATTGAACATAATAAAGAGCCAGTATCCTTCTTTATTCCTAGATTATGGCAAATTCTACACAGGCATATTTAAACATTTGTATAAGAAGAAATTAATGTGCTTCTATGAAGAACTAATAGGTTTGTAAATCTGCTATTTTCAATATTTTTGCATCAGTGATTTATCTTACACTTTTTGTTACAAGATAATTTTTTTATCAAATAAAATGAAAAGCTATTATTCTTGTTAATTAATTTAATCAAGTCTAAATGTTGAATATCTATCATAAAAATGTTTTAATAGGTTTGCAACATCAAAATTAAGTTTCAATCTCTCAAGTTTTAACCTATTATCCCTTTCAGTTAAAATATTGTTTTGTGAATAGGATGTTGATTGTTTGCAGCAGGAAAAATCATTAGTTAAATTATATTCCATATGTTCCTCTTTACATAGCTTAGTCTTCATATTTTTTGTATATCTCATTTGAGATGAAAAAACCCAATCAAGTACAAAATACTGTGCATATAATTCACAAGTGAGTCATCATGCATATTCACAATTTTTTAGCATGTCATATACCAATAAAGAATTGATTTTTACCAGTGTTTCATATCTTAAATTTCTACAGCGTTTTTTTAATTTGTAAAGTGTTTTGGATGCTATAAACAATATGATAAATTAACTTATTGTTATACATCTAAAAGGATTAAAACAGGTATAAAGAAATATGTATATAAAAAAATTATTAAAAGCAAAAGAACTTGGTTGAACAGTTTTTACTATTTAATTTAATTTTCAAATTCAAATTACATAAAAATATATAAAACATAATGAAGTTTGCAGTTTTATTTTCTATGATATTTCTTATTACTGTAATTAAAATTTCTTGATCAGCTCAATAATTTAAAAATAATTTTGCATGAAAAGAAATCAAAAGATTACTTTGCCTATTTATCCTGGTAGATATCTTAGATTGTACATTATTTATTACTTTTATAATTAACAAATAATGTTAAATTATTTCATGTAAGACAGAAGACAATTTTTTCCCCCTCAAATGTGGTCCAAGGAAGGCAAAATGGATACCACTGTCAAGGTTGATAATTATTTCTCTTCAATAAATACTATAATTTTTTGTCTATAATCTGCACTAATAATTTAAGATATTATCCACATATGATTTGTATAATCTCACTTATTTATTTATTTATTTTTTTTTTTTTGGCATAAAATTAAAATTCTGCCATTGTGTCTATGGTTGAGTTAAGAGCTTTTTTGATACAAAAATAATATTTAGAACATTAACATAAGAAACATTGTAAACTAAGTAAGAGAGAAGAACTATGAATGAAAGAATTATGATAAAAAAAAAAATAAAAAAAATAAAAAAACATTTACTGGTTATCTTACAAAAAAATACAAACAAGCAGGCTTCAAAAAAAGCAGTTTTAATTACCTGTTACCTTATTTTTAATCATGTACATATTGGCTATTATTCAAAACTCCCCTAAGTTCTTCACTTTATTTCTAAAAGAATCACTTTTTTTCTTTCTCACATTTAAGTTTCATCATTATCTTTGAATATATGCATGTGGTAAAATTTTAAATTAATAAAACTTTAACATAATGAGTTAGATTATACACACCAGACTAAAGTCATATCATAGGAAAAACTTTCTAGTTAATAGTAACAAGCATTAGCAAAATTAATAAATAGTTAAATTATTGGCTAATCAATATAAATTACTAGAGCTACTAAGCAACATTTTGAAATTAGTGAAAGAAATGCTTCCAGTGATGAGAAATTAAACAAATTTTGTCAGCATCAAAATGCTCGGAAAATTACTGAATACTTAAACAGCTATTGATTATACCCTCCTCTTATCAGAAGGTGCAAAATTCAACATCTAATACCAAATATTATTAAAAACATATCCAGTTTTAAACTCATTTTCTTGAAAAGGTCGTTTAACTCAGAAATATTACAAGAAAAAATCATCTTCTACTTGAAATACAAGATGATTTTTAGAAATACACATAAGCAAAATATTTAGTAGAAATACACATAAGGAAAATATTTAGTAGAAATACACACTAAGGGAAATATTTAGTACTAGTTATATCATCATTATGTATAATGCTTTTGTATTCTATGACAAGAGAAAAACAAAAAAAACAATGAGATGAACAGGATTAACAATTTTTGTCTAAAACACTGCTTCATCCTGATCTTAAACATACCACAATGAAACTACAATAGAAAAAATTTCAATTTTCAAAATATCTTTATTATTGCCATACAAAAGCATCAATTATATTCATAATAAATAAATTGAATTAATTGATTTTTATGAAGATAAGAATACAAAAAAATTAAAAATGTGAAACATGTATTTTCAAATACATAATATATAATATTAACTTTCAAATAAATAAGAATGTTTTAACAAAAAATAAAGTCTTTTAGAAAATTTGAAACATGTATTTTCAAATATATAATATTAACTTTCAAATAAATAAAAAATTTTTAACAAAAAATACACATAAGGAAAGTTATCATAACATTAACATATAATTATCATAACATACATTATCATAACATATAATTTTAGTTATCATAACATTTAGAAAATAAAATTTTTTTTTTCAATTCAGTATAAAAAATATTGTATTTATATACCTTTAAAAAACTTTGAAATCCATATTATGAAATTTCATGACTTTTTAACTTAAATTTACAGATATTAGGGAAAATTTTGTGGTAATAGTTATACTAAAAATAAGAAAAATTAATACATTAATTATACACACTAAAATTGCTATATATAATTATTTCAAATTAAATTAATAAATTAAAATCACCTCATTTTCATCTTCATTTTCTTCTTCACACCACAGAAAAATCTCAGTTGAATCCTTTTTAAAATGCAGGCGTATAGTATTCTTATAGCTAAAATTAAATAAACTATCAGGATAAATGCGGAAGTTTCCAATGCAATACTTCTGATCCTCTGTAGCTACAAGAATCTTAAGAGATTTATCAAAATTTTCAATTTGTGTTCCAAGTATTTCAGGACCTAAATGATTTAAAAAACTAAATTAGGATATGATGTTAATTTTTTTCAATTTTAATATTAATTAATTTTTTTATACTTTAGATTCAAAGATTAATTAGGTAAAGCTCCATTTTAAATAAATAAGATGACTATACATATTGTTTGAATGAAAATGTATGTTTTCATATTTCCTGGCAATTTTCTGAATATTAATAAAAATATTTTATAAAGTAAAAATTTTTGAAAATAAGCAAAGACTAATATATAAATGAATTGAATATTTGCTAACTTTAAGTTCCATGTTTATCTCAAAGGAATAAGTCTATTTTATAATACTGAATAAATAATAATTAATAAATAAAAATAATTAAATACAGTTTTTTAAATATTAACTCATCCACACACTATCTAATTATATAGTCATTATATAATAGAAAAACAAAAATTATTCATACATTGACCACTAAAATCTTTTTGTTAACAAAATAAATTAGTAAAATACAAAACATAATAATGAACATAACTAAAGAAATAAAATGGATCAGGTATGCTCTCAGATTATAACAGGATAGAATCCTTTCAGTTGCCCTTTTGGGCATCAATAAGAAAAGGAAATGAATGAGGAATCAAATCATGAGGAAGAGCCTAGATGACATGGAGATATAAATGATGGAGAGTGAAAAGCTAGTCAGAAAGAAGAAACTTTACACAAAAACCATAGAGAATACAAGCTAAAGGCCTTATACGTCATTAAGACACAATGAGGAATGATGGCAATGACTCAAATATAAACAATAGACAGGAATTATTTATTTACCCAAGATCATATAATAACATAAGTCACTCCATATATTATACAGAATGATTAAACCTATTAGGTCATATTGAATTATTTAATGTAAAACTATTCATTGTATAAACTATCAGAATTAAGAGATACAGCACTTAATAGTGCATTCTGTGAATAAAAACCTTCAGGACTTTTTTTATGATTAGTTTTTCAACCAGAAGTATTTATTGGAGATATTTGAAAATAATGTAACAGTAAAATCGTATTTTGGTCCATCATAGCTAACTAAAAAAAGCAACTTCTACATGCTGAAGACAACTTGTTTGCAAATTCTAATCAAAACAAATTATCAGATAGTTACATTTATATATAACAAGCTTTATAAGATCACAAAAAGAAATTAGTAAGATTGAAAGCAAATTTAACCTGTATGATGACATGATTAAATATGATCCTATGAATAAAATGATAGTTTGATGATCAAATACACTGCTTATCATCAATACTTAAAATACACTGCTTATTTAACTAGTTTATGGGCAAAAGCAATAATTATTAAATCTTCTTGATAACCTTTTTTTATAGCTGAAAAATCATATATTTAATCAATCATTTTTTTTAGATGATTAAATACATTATTACATTTAGATGATTAAATACATTGATTACAATATTTCGCATTTAATCTGTCATTTTTATCTTTTTTCCATGATAGTTTTTATGGTAACTGTCACTGATATTTGTTTTGATTGGAATTCTTTGAAATGGGTTACTTGTTTAGCATCATTTTTTTAGTGAGCAAAATTGGGTTTCCATTGCACTACACAATTATGCAGTCAGACCAGTATTAACGTTTTTAACTACATTCATTCATATACCATTCAACGATAAATTTCTTGCATTCAATAACTAGAAAAATTTATCGGAATTCAAAAAATTTTATTTTTCAAAAATTAAAAAATAATAATAATTCTATTCACTAGCCATTTTTACTGCTTAACATCACTAGAACCAAAAAATAAAATGATAAATAAGGCTGCCACATTTTTCTGAAATGCTTATGAACACCATACCATACTTTGAAAATGATTGTTGATTTGGCAACTTGTTGAAATTGGAGGACCAACATATGATCTGATTATTTTTTTCATATTAAAAAGAATAAAAAATTTTTATATCCATCAGAAATGTTTTGTACTTCTGATATAAATTATATATATATATATATATATATATATACAACATACATAAATAAATTATGAAAACAATGTGTTACTATAAACATGCTAAGCATGTTTTTTAGCCGAAATCCCATTTCCACATATTTTCAAACTTTTTTAATCAACGTTTACTTATTAATATCTACGACTGATGGCATTTTTAAAAAATATTCGTATAATGAAACCAATATACAATAGTTTGAATCAAATCAGTACAATTAATTGTTGATAATATACACTATATTTAAAAGAAGAAATTTTTGTTGCATAAATACAATTATATGTGATCGATCATCGGTTTTAATTTTCAAATCATTTTATTAACATTTACAAATGATTTTTGGTTTCAATACGTTAACAACTCTGTTATTATATATTACCTAAGATCTTTTTTAATAAATTTACCTTACAAACAAACAAAAAGCCAAGAAACCATTTAATACGGTGTTAACTTACCAGTACGGCGTTTCTTTTTGGGTGGCATGGTGTCTTTAGATTCTTGAAGAAATGTCAAACATTATGTACTTTATAAAAGAGTCCACAAGATAGCGATCATAACAAAACGATCAATCGTTGGTTTCGATTTTCACAGCGACATCTGATTGCTGCAGATGGAACTTAAAAGATGTGAAGAAACCTCTAAAAAAAAAAAAAAAAAAAAAAAAAAAAAAAAAAAATGTTTGATTTTTCTTGTAATCTTAGCTAAATACTATTTTGTGTCTGTTTGTGTTCTTAAAATTGAATGTTACTTTTCTGTTTATATTTTTGTTAACTGTATTGAAATACAGATAATTTTCATTAATGTTGTATAATTCTACTTATTGTGTGAAAACAATATTAGGAATATTTTTATTGGCTAAGGTGAATCTTTATTTTGAATAAGTTTTTGAATAAAGTTCTTTATTAGACGGGCCTGAATGGCCGAGTGGCTAGCGCTCTGGCTCTCGGTGCCACAGGTTTCGGGTTCGAGCCCCGGCGGTGCCATGGATGTTTGTAGTGGTTCGGAATCCACTTTAAACCGTAGGTCCCGGTCTAACACGATCGTAGAGCGTTGTGGAGAGTGACATATTAAAAGTAAGGAAAAAAACTAACTGTTCATATATATATAGTGATTAGGGGATTATAGTCCTTGTTGCTTCACATCCCCATATAACACTTCATTCATCATCATCTTTATTAGACTATGTGTCACATCAATAGCATGTAATATATCACAATCTGTTTTTGTTATTGTTATTTGCATTATTAATGCAAGCTGCAGATTTATTTAGTAATTTGGAATACAATAAAGAAGTTGGTACTTTTGCATTAGCCAAACACATTTATTTTTTAAATAAGAATGTTGACAAATCATTGATTTTTTTTAAATTTATGATTAGCCAAGTAGAAAAAAAAAAGAACTGCCAGAAGCTACAGACCACTTTGCCGTTACATGAACGTTTCCCAGTGTGCACCAACGAGGAGGGTAACTGAAACGGGTGGTACTTCAGTGAATATCTGGCCACTGTGGCATTTTTGGGAACGAGCAGGCCGATTGTCTAGCAAAAAGAGGCTCAAAACTACTTCAAATGAGATCTTCGCCATTGTAACTCCATTCTATAAAACTATATATGAAACAAATAATGATTAAAAACCACAAGTTACAAATTCAAGATGTGATTAAGTGAAAGCGTTGGAGAGCTGAAGATCTTTTAGCAATATCCAGCAATCCGCGACGGCATGCTGTCACTTAGTTCCAACTTCGGACTGGTCATGACTGTCTAGCAGAACATCTCCATCGCATTAAAATTTTTTCGAACCCTGGTTGCCCCCTATGGGGTTCAACAGACCCAATGAACAGAGACCACCTCCAATGATGTGCGGTACTTGACGGCGACTCGGAGACAACTCTCTACTGGTGTGCGAGAGAACTCTTAAGGCAATGACTTCGGTCATCTTTGCATTTTTTGGACGTTTATTCTTTTGTATTTTTTCCTTATTATTATTGTTATTATTATTATTTTTATTCTACTTGTACTTACCTTGCCATTGGAAAAAAATGATTAGCCAAGTAGTTAAAAAAATATTTCAACACATTATAAATTATGCAATAGCAAAAAAATATTAAAGAATAATAGTAATAAATAACAGTAACAATATATCTGAATAAGAAATATAGAGAAAAGAAATACAAAGTATAAATCAAATTACTGTATTACATAGATAATATCACAAAAAAGAAATCTAAACAACAAACAATAAATTTAAAAAATTGTAAAATTGAAAAGAACACTGTATTATCTGGATCAAATATGAATTTAAATTTTGACGAACAAGGATCCGCCCTTTATTACGTCACTCCAATTCCCCCATAAGCAATCAACAGTTTCCACGTACATATGGTTTCCATTAAAATTGCACTAATAGTTTGCCCAGAAATACTCATGTCTTATTTACTTTCCAGCACATCATTCGTATGTATTTTCCAACATTCTGAAATCGTTAAATTTTATCTACAATATTTTCTTCAGTTGCAGAAACAAGAAATCATTCACTCGTTTATCGGTATCTATTGCAATGGAAGATTTTTTTTTTTTTCTTCATATGAATATTCTTTCAAGAACACATAAAAAAACTATAAATTATTAAAAAATTTGTTTACTCATCCACAGTGAAAGCCACACAATATCTTGGAAACATTCTAAATATCTTAGGCGAAAAATAATTCTGAATAACAAAAAAGGATTTAAAAACAAAATCCTTCGGATGATCACCAACTCACCTTGGTACTTCAGGAATCAGGATATTAGACAATCGCTTAACTTCTCAAACATTCGCCAATTTATACTTAAAATTTCTATAATAACCTTTCTCACACTTACACTGCTGTTTTAAATTCTCTTCCTAGGTATGATATTTCTTTGTTTAAAAATAGAAAAAGACCGCGTTCGGTTCTTAACATATAATCCGTTGTTTTTTTTTTACTCATTTTTTCATCTGAAATGCGATTACTGCAAATCCCACCGGATGGTATCCTTCTAATGTTATAGTTTCTTCTCGTTTCATATTTATTCATTTTATTTTTAAAGTCTGAAAAAAAATTTTTGTTTCTCAACTTACTCTTAATTTATACTATTACCTTTATCTTTTGTTTTTTATTAATTATATATTAATTATATATTTCTAGATATAAAATGGGTGGCATAAAATTAAAATGGGCATTGATCAAAAGCAACGCTTCTCCAACATCAAGATAAAAGTGCGTGGATACTCCGCGGTCAAAGTACTTTGTTTAAACCACTCAGGACTCCAATATTTGTTTTGCTCCCTGTAATTTTTTAACCCTGTGGTTTGTTTTTCCCTCCTATCTTTGTTTAGTACCAGACTTTAATTGAAATGCAGTTTTGGTAATTGGTGGTTAATAGAAGTTTATAAAACGAGAATAAATTATAAAAAGATTTATTTAATAAAAGAAAGATTAAAATAAGTACGAAATATACAATGATGTATTTTGTTAAATAATTCCTGGTTGAAAGTCACTGGATATCTGTAGTTGACGCGATTAATCGTATTTCTTTGAAGACATATGGATTTCTTATCCTGTAATTTTATTGTTAGCATATAATGCCACAAGAACATTACAGTTGTAGTTAAACCGGTCTGAGCATATTTTATTCTGCTCTCTTTTCACTCACCTGGCCTGATAACGTAAATGATGTCTATAACCCTAAACCTGATTACATGGCATGATCATGATTGAAGATCTCTGTAGCTACGCTGAACTCATCTGCTTATACTGCTGTTATAAATAACATTTGTCCAACAACGTTTGGCACCATAAAATTCCTACAGTTTTTTCGACATAAAAAGGAATTGCATATTAAATTTCATTCTAAACAAATGATTTCATCATTGTCCATCAGACTAAAACGCGTCCCCACAGGATAATTCCGCTTATCTAGAATTCGATATCTGGAGATACAGCAAAAATTAAATGAAGAAAAATAGTTGGTACTTGGGCCTGGTGATTCGTGTCCACCAAAGATTTTCTATTTGACAGCAGCATTTCACAAGTGCATCGATAGTTTGATACTCTTGGATCATCAGGATTTCGTACAATTACTCTGCGAACCCCTTCATAATATAGGCCATTTTTTCGTCTTTCATGAACATGTTACCTCTTCGGCACAGAGCAAGTACGTCCTGGATGTAAGATTCAGACGTTTCATCTGCTGGCTGTACACTTGTAAGCAATCGTTTTTCAACTTGACGTTTAAAGTCTTCCGTTCGGGAAAATGTATTGTTCCTGGAGTTTCTGAATGTAGTAGGATCCTCGAAAGTATCCTTATTGTTGTCAAACGGTAGTCTAGCAGTTCCGAAAAGATAGAAGATGATGTTCCTCAGACGTATCTTTTAATCCTAGTGATCATACGCTGCGATACATAGCCCTTAAGCCATCTGCCAGCATCATGTTGTTATTCCCGGAAAAGATGAAAAAATTTCTGGGTATCTATATGTCAGTAATGCTAGAGAAGCGTTGGTTAGAGTTGGAAACTCTGTCTCCGGGGTTTGAGATTCCGTTGTTTCTGTCATTTTTTTCGAACCTCTACTTTGAACAGTTAATAAACCAAATTAAGGAAGCAGTCTTGAAGGCGTAGACCTCTGCGCGGCGCTTCCGTCGTATTTATTTTTATCTGTCGCCTCCACCAAACTGTAGAATAGATCAAAGTACATTATCAAAGGCCACTGTTGTCCTCGAAAATCTTTCGAGGACAACAGTGGCCAATATCTACTTGAAATTGAAATAAGATTACAATAACTAATATATAGGTTTTAAAACTTTCCAGACATGGAAAGATCTAGAAATAAAGCAATACAAAGCAAAGTAATATTCTAGAATAAATGAGAAACAAACACCAAGTAAAAAACAATTTTTAGGAATTAGCCTGTAGTCAGATTTGATCTAGCTTCCGCATTGCGGGAAGATGCGGATACACTAAATCAATTACAGCACAACAGCTCCAACAAGTTCCGCTACAATATTATCTACGACGGAATACATATATTGGGGAAATTTAAATCAAAGTTCAAATTTTAAATCCGTTAAAGTAAAAAAAAAAAAAAAAAAAAAAAAAAAAAAAAAAGAGCGATAAGTCTTATAACTAGCTGATATTTTCTTTAAGGCTGAGTTAGTTCTTGCTTCAATGTTTTAGAGAATATTTGAAGGAGAATTAATTATCTTTAAAGATTTTAAAAATTTAATATTCTTTTTATTTGATATCGTTAAGAAAAAAAAAATCATGCATTTAACTGTAAATATAATGTGCTGACTGAAGTAAGTAAGTGTGCTAGCTTATTACATGCATGCAATAAAATTTTCATTCTATACATGTTAATTATAATGATTTAAATATTTGTTTTTTAAAAAATTTGGGTAATAAAATTATTTTAATTAAAAAAAACATTATTCAAGATAGTAAGGCACGACGATTGTGAAATTTCTAAAATCAATATATCGTCAATCTAATATCGCGATATTACAATGTATTGATTTTATACATATTTAAAACTTCGAATATAGAACTTGTTTTTGAATCGCAAACAGTGAAATAGGTGTCTGAGTAAGCCCTTGAGCCCTTGTGTATCTCCTAGATACACAAGGGCTGGCTGCTGAAGAGGAAATGGTCTGCAACGTCCTTCACTTGTAGCAAACGAAAAGGAAATATATACGCAGTAATTCAGTCATATTGAACATAATGTTTGTGAGACTGAATTTACATTTGCTATAGTATCATTCACTTTTGAATTTCAGTCTTATTTAGGTGCAACTTCGAATATTTGTAAAAAGTCGTTTTATTTAAGTTTTTTATCTTTTTAATTAATTTTTTTATAGGATTAACTAGATTTTCTCATTTTCTCATCTTAAAAATACTTTTTTATATTTTCAATTTATATTTTAAAATATTAAAGTTATTTTTAAAACTGTTCGACTAGTATATGGTTTTCTTTTATAATAAGCGTATGATTGAATTTTTATATACAATTTACAATGCATACATATGTTTTCCAACAATATGCGTATTTATTTCAGCATAGTTATATACCTTTTTAAATTGGTATTGCCAGCCATAATAAACATCATACATTTTATTCGTTAAGATATGTTGAAAAGAAACAAAGAGTTATTTCAGGTTATAATTCCTTAAAATTAAAAAAAAGATCACCACATAATATATAAATTTTACACAGTTGCATATCGCATATTTTTTTACCGCACATCAGTGGCCGTTTTATCACACTTACTCTCACACGAGCAGCCCATCCATGGACAATAATCGCAGGACACCGCATTCTGGGAAGACTTTTAGAGGAAACTGATTCTCATTTACATGTCGTATGAGAAAAAATTGTAAAACTATCACCAAGTAACCTGACTATCGATGAAAGATGTATATGCATGTTTCTACAATCGCCATCGGATCTTCTCGCTGCAGCTTCTTTGCTTTTGCATCGGAAAGCAATTATTGCATGATGACATGACATGAAATGATTATATCACTGACATGAAATGATTGTTTTTCTAAAAAATAATTTGTCCATTTTTTTTATTTTGTGTGTATATGTTTTATATAATTTTTGTTCAACATATATATATATATATATATATATATATATATATATATATACACTGAAGTGACAAAAGTCATGGGATACCTCTTAATATCGTGTCGGCCCTCCTTTCGCCCGGCGAAGTGCAGCAACTCGACGTGGCATGGACTCAGCAAGTCGTTGGAAGTCTTCTGCAGGAATATTGAGCCATGCTGTCTCGATAGACGTCCATAATTGCGAAAGCGTAGATGGTGCAGGATTTTGGGCACGAAGAGACCTCTCGATGATGTCCCATAAATGCTCGATGGGATTCATGTCGGGCGATCTAGGTGGCCAGATTATTCGTTGGAATTGTCCAGAATTTTCTTCAAACCAATCGCGAACAGTTGTGGCCCGGTGACATGGCGCATTGTCATCCATAAAAATCCCATCGTTGTTTGGGTACATGAAGTCCATGAATGGCTGCAAGTGATCTCCAAGTAGCTGAACATAAGCATTTCCAGTCAATGTTCTGTCCAGTCGCACCAGAGGACCAAGTCCATGCCATGAAAAAACAGCCCACACCATTACGGAGCCACCACCAGCTTGAACAGTGCCTTGCTGACAGTTTGGGTCCATGGCTTCGTGGGGTCTCCGCCACACTCGAACCCTACCATCAGCTCTTACCAACTGAAATCGTGACTCATCGGACCAGGCCACGGTTTTCCATTCATCTAAGGACCAACCGATATGTTCACGTGCCCACGAGAGTCGCTGCAAGCGATGTCGTTCTGTCAGTAAAGGCACTCGAGTCGGTCTTCTGCTGGAATAGCCCAAGAAAGCCAAATTTCTCCACACAGTTCTAACAGACAAGTCCCTTGTACGTCCTACATTGATTTCTGCGGTTATTTGACGCAGTGTTGCTTGTCTGTTAGATTTTACGACTCTTTGCAGACGTCGCCGGTCTCGGTCGTTAAGTGCAGGCGGTCGACCACTGCGCTGTCCATGGTGGGATGTTATGCCTGAAATTTCATACTCTCGGCACACTCTTGACACAGTGGATCTGGGAATGTTGAATTCCCTAACGATTTCCGAAATGGCATGACCCATGCGTCTAGCTCCAACTAACATTCCGCGTTCAAAGTCTGTTAATTTCCGTCGTGCGGTCATCACCACGTCAAAACCTCTTCACATGAATAACTTGAACAGAAATGAAAGCTCTGCGAAAGCACTGCGCATTTATACCTGTTCTACGCGATGCTACTGCCATCTGAAAATTTGCATATTGCTATTCCATGACTTTTGTCACTTCAGTGTATATATATATATGTATGTGTGTGTGTGTGCCTATGCACTCATATGTTTAAATATCGCATGCTAATTTATAAATCATCTATGTTGTAGAGCACGCAGCTAATATGCAGAAAGAATCTGTATTCGAACTATTTATGGCATGCATTGCAATCATAGCTTTCAGGAACAAAAAAAATTCGATGGTCAATGTGATAACTTACGTAGGTGTCTCACACTAACATTTAACTATCCCCATTAAAACTTAATAAGTGATAAATTAACCAAGAACTATTTTCAGAATTTTCTCGTGAGTTTTGATAAAGCAGAGCTTTAGAAAGGGAAAGAAAAAAAAAAAGTCTTCCTTATTTATAGGTTTTAATTTAGTCTTTAAAATACAAATAAACATTAAATAGATAAAATGTATATTGAAACTAAAATATAAAAAAATAAATAAATCCTAAGTGAAAAGATAAAAATATTAAAAATTACAAATGTCATAAGAACAAACTATAAACGTTAGTAAGAACATTTGAAAAAAAATTATAATAAAATAACTATATCATTATTGCAAAAAGAAGAGTCTATAAAATACTCTAATATTTATAGGGTTTTTTTTTATGAGAAAATAATTTTTTTTAATGACTCATTATCTCATCCCTTTCGTAAATATGTCATCGTCCCGAGTTGTTAAATGCAATAAGATGGTATTTTAGCCATAAAATCATAATAATATAGTCAAAGCGAAACGTTTTAAGCAATGGTGTGGGTCTAGAAACGACCATAAAATAACCAATTGTTCTACGAGCGAATGGACAATATTGGCCAGGATTGGGAAATATTAATGTCCTCTTGATTTGGCTCGTTATTTCCTTTATTTTATGTCGCCAGAACTGTATTTTTAAACGTATTTTTTTCCTCTAATTTTTCGACGTTTCTTTAGTTTTGATTTTGTATTATTTTTAAAAGAAATGTTTTTGGTCCTTTTTGTTGAATTCTTAGCATTGATTATTTTTATTAGAATAATGGTGTTAATTTTTAAATAGATTTCTTAAGAAAATAATTTTATTTAATTTCTAATAATTAATTTTTTTAAAAGAAAGAATATGAAAATTTTCTCTTAATTTTGTCTTGGAATACTATAGCATTCCAAACAAAACATTAACATAGGTGAACAATAGCAGTATTGTTTATTTTTGAAATTAAACCTTTAATTAGATACATCTAATTAAAAGATAATTGTTATTTAGCATTAAAAATATGATATGTCGGTTATAAAAATAATGAACAATTATGTTAAGTAAATAATGGACAAATATCATGCATATATTTTTAGAAAATATTATTTAGCACAATATATTTTTGAAAATTTTATTTCTAGGTATAAAAAAATTGCATGTATTCTGTGGGAAAGGTATAAAGGCTGAGAATTCAAATATGTGTTAATTGGGAAGAAAATCCATAAAATGTTAGAAATTACCAAAAATTTAGGGAGAAAGTAAAAAATATATTTTTGTTTACAAGTGGCAAATATTAATAAAAATAATTTATCACATTTATTTGAATTAATTCTTTTAGATTTACATGCTCAATAAATTTTTGTAAAGGTTAAACATAAAAAAAAATTAGATAAAAAAATTCACTTGACAAACAAATTATTTTACCCTATTAGTTCTTCTGACAAGTGGCGCTACGATATAAAAAATATTCTCTGATGCTGATCTATTTAAAAATTTATCCAAACTTCCCGAATCTTAAAAATCAGTGGAATCATCAAATATAAAATATATAACTCTATAACTAGTAATAAAAGTCAATGTATAATAACCTCATGAAATCTATGTATTCAATCAAATCACTTAAGATCTTCAAGTTTCATAGGAAGTCTTTTCTTCTCATGAGCTTTGTGGGGTGTTGCCATCTTCTCGAATGAGAGAACTTCCGTTAACTTGAAGTTTTTAGCCGTTACCCTCGTCACCTTAGGTATTTTCCTCAAATCTTAAAACGCATCTTTATCTGTAACCTATTGCGTCAACCAACAAACAAATATCAACATTGACTAAACGAATGGACCATACGGATATGGAATTAAGATCGAGAGAAATAACTTCATGCATATTAGTTGTTAATATAAAAATACTTCTTTAAATTCTGCTTATATTCTTTATTTTGTTGGAATCTTTTACGTTCCGGTAATAAATTCATTTTAATAATTCAAAATTTGTTTCAATTTGTATATTTGTCATGTTGTATTCATTGACATTCTGATTGAATGTCATAATTCTAGACTTTAGTATTTATTACAATTTTTCAGTCGAAGTTTATGACTTTTCTTGTGAATTTATTGATTTAGATATTTATGAAATAGCTCAAAATGCTTAATTCAAAAAGCAAGCAATTACAAATTGCTCAAAATTTATTTTCTATATGCATGCTTTTGATAGGAATATTAATATGTTATATTTTTATAAATTTAATAATATTCTGAAACTTGGTTTTCTGTGTATTGTTGCTATTACAATTTGAACATTTTGCTTTATGTATGATGGTTAACTGGTTAACTAAGTAGTGTCATTACATAACATTACCTATCTTTTATTGATTCCATAAATGTTTACAGTGGCTTAAATATTTATTTTAAAAATTTAGATTTTTTTTTATTCCGTCTGTGAGAATTAAATGCTTAATAGGGATAATTGATTTAAAAGTTAAAAAAAAAAAATTACTATTACATAACATATGTTTTGTGAAAATGTAAAAAAAAATTATAATATTATTTATGAAAAAAGTGCTGAAAATAAACTTGTCTAAGTACTTACACACTTTGAATACTTAATTAATACAGTTAAATACTCTTCAATCAAAATTTCATTTTACTAATGTTGCTAACTACTATGGATTTTTGCAATTACTACAGAATTATCAAACATTTAAAATAATAAAAATTATAAATAGGATAATAGGCGAAGAACAAAAAGTTTATAATAACTACACACGTTTGAGAAAAATTAGTATTTCTTTGGAAATTTAAAAAAATATACTTTTGTCTGTCCTTTTTAAATTTAGGCAATCAAATAATTTCCATCAATGGCGAAAAAAACAGCGCCAGCTTTCGCAAAAAAATAAATAAATAAATCCTCTCTGAAAATTTTATGTATTTATTTTTTAATGTTTAAAAAAATGATTTCAATCTTATTCAATAAAACAAATTAATATACATAATAATATAAAGTTCACAAATAAATATACAGCTGCTATTACACTTTCCCTTTGCTATAAAAGATAACTTTTTGTCTGTGAGACTTTACTTAAAAAGGAGGATAGAGTTTATAGAATAAGTTAAGTTTAGTCAAAATGTTTGATGTGCTTATTTGTGTGTATAAGTTTTTTTGTTTAAAGAAATATTCTTTTCGTATTCTCTCAAATTCATTCGCATGTAAATAATAAGATTTAAGTTAGAAGAGTAAGGAGGAATAACTTTAGGAAGTTGCATAAGAGCCAAAAATAAATATTTAAAGTATATGCAGATGTTTATACTGACAATGTATAACAATTCTGTATTTTAAAACAGAATATTTTTTTTTTCAAAACTCTCGCCTATGTTTAACATAATATTTTCTTTAAAACAAAATGAATTTTCTGACAATTCATTTTGAAAGTTCATTTGAAAGTTCATTTTGAAAATTCATTTTTTTTCATCAAAAAAGAGTCAAACATTTTGACTAAACTTATATGTTCAATTGTAGGGAAAACAGGGCACAATGAGATACTTCTTCAAAATTATAATTTTCTAATCTTAATTTTTTAAATGTTGTAAGAGCTCTTTCATTTCCAGAGATGCTATTAGATCTAATTTTCTTACATTTTATAAAAACTTTGGAAAAAAATTAAATTACGAGGTTTACACAGTGACAGTGAGGCACATTGGAACATTTAATTTTTATATTTATAATCACAAATATTTAATTTAAAAAAAATCCAAAATGACATAATGCCAAAATTGATTTATGAAATGGCTTACTCTTATGAAATAACTTGTTATTGAAAGGAATTATTAAATAAAATATTTATATACTATTTAAACAGTTGTTAAAATAAGAATTCATAGTATATTTTCAGTTATATTTAATAAGCATTATAACTACAAAAGTTTATAAAAATTTTAATATAGCATAGTGCTGATATCATGTTTTTTTATTTGTAATGGAAGTTTTTTCATCATCTCTGATATCTTTAATTTCTAGGAAAATATAATTCCATTTCTTTTTTTTTCTTCTCACAAAGAACATTTTATTTTCTATTTTTTCAACCCAAACATTAAGGCGTGCAGGTTTAGCCACAGCAGAATTTTAACCTGCCACAACATAAACAAATTCATGTTCTTTCAATATTCTTTCACTGTAAAAAATATCTTATATGGGAAATAACTGCTTAATATCATATGTATAATTTTTTAAAGAATATTTAAAATACCTTCTAGAATCAAGAGATTTTTAGTTAGAAATTTTATATATGTATATTAAAATTTCCTTTGATTTATAAGTTTTATTTTCATAGTAACTATTATATATATATATAATAAATTGTCAGTTTTATTACAAACTTCTTTATTGTCAGTTTTATTACAAACTTCTTTATTGTCAGTTTTATAACAAACTTTTATTAAAAATCTCAAATAAGCACTTCAACGAATCTCTAACACAAGGATGGCAGACTTGTGTAAGCCAAGATTTATTTATGCTTACTGTATGTTGACTGACGTCCGCCCCCCCAAAAAAAAAACCTTTTGAAAGTTTTACATTATAGTAGTTTCTCATTATATTCAGTATTTGGTTATTTCACTTGTTCTTTTTTTAGAAAAAGTCACATAAGCTAGATAAGGTTTATTGACTATATCATGCATTTTCTTTGCCACCTGATTTGCATAATATAATGAAGGGTTATCCCCCCCCTCTCTCTCTCTATAATAAAGGTGGTTAAAGAATTTGATGGCTGACATTTCACTATATTTAACTAATGATTAACCAATATCCAAAATCAATAACTAATGTTAATGAAGATCAAAATTAAATAGTCAATTTATTTTCAGTTAAATTTTTGTAAATTAAAATTTTTTTTTCACAAATGTAGAGTGATCAAAAGATCTAGCTCATTTTATTATATAGCAATGACTACAGATGCCTTTTTGTGGCAATTTTAATATAGAACATATTTTTGGCATTCTCATAAAATATATGATAATTGTTTTAAACAGATATTCATTGATTACTACATTTTCATAGTCAATAGAGTTGCGAGTTTGTACAAGGGTTAGATATAAATAAATAATAATAATAAAAAAAATTAGATAAAAAACTTTTATAGAGGCTGGCATATTGTTATCAGATGTTAATTTCTCCTTGTTTGCAATAAATTTGAAAATGTTTAATAACATAATTTTCTTGTAATTAAGTGTTTTTTTATTAAACTAGTGCAGTATCTTGCTCTTTCATCAAAATCAAAAAGTACATTTAAATAAAAAATCACATGCTATTATTTTCAAAGTTAATGTAACATATTTTGAAGTAGGCCTCTAGCAAAACAAATGCAAATCACAAGCAATTTTCTAACCATAGTCTCTGCAACCGTGCTCTAACAAGTTGTTGGGTTCCCTATTGGTAGGGGAATGCTTTTAATATTTTACTGTGCATTTGCTCATGAAGCTTATTGGTCACTTTGCAAAGAAACACCACTTTGTTAGGTCAACATTGACCCTTGATGCACTTTAGAGGGAATGCCTTAGGAGACAACCTGGAAATGGGATTCACACTCTCTTCTTCAAGCAGAATAAAAGGAATAAACTGCAATAAAATGAACCAAAGTTGCTAGTTGTAGTAGAAAATCTTTCTCAAAAATGCACTATTTCATTTGCAACAGTGTTCAGCTCCTTTTTATACAGGAGAAGTATGTAAAATTGTCTTTTTCTGAAACATAATGGATGGACTTTCCGATTTATAGATTATAATGGCCATCCACTCCTTGAATAAAGGAACTTTTGGTTCATCTTCCTTGCTGAAATCGGCTTTCTTTGATATAACCTTTCTTAAATATTTCTTAATCAATGTCATGGTATTGCTATTACTTCAATAATCACTTATTTGCTAAAGAGATATTTCATTGATTCTATTCTCCTGTTAATTAAAAAAAAAATTCTATTGTTTAATGTACTGTAATTTTCTATCTATAATCAGAATTGAAAATTTCAAGGTTAAAAAAGAAACGATCTGACAAACATTTGCGACGTGTAATCCATGAACGATTTTGCCTATTCACTTATTTTTTTTAGATACAACTCTTTCCAATGAAGTCCTAATTTTGCATTCATGGTTGAGTTCTTAAACTTATTTAAAAAATTTAAATCAATGTAAAAATTAACATACAGCGCATTAAAAACGATGAAAAAATGTCTGATAGAAAATAAATGCGCAGCAGTTCCATGTAAAATCAAAAAGGTAATATTTATCGGATATTTCTCGAAACATTTTTAATTATTTGCTCTTTAGTTTAAAGCCGGTTTTATATCGTCGCAAAATTGGCGCTTCGCATCTTGCCTCCTTTCATTAGATGTACGTCTACCTTCTATTATCTGCAGCTCCATAAGTTATACATTTTATTATAAAAGGGTCTGTTTATTCCTTTCAGCTATGCGTAACTTATCTCCAGGAAAAAAAGTTTCTTAGGTTGTACTTTCTTAAAATGAATTTTTAAAAATACTATAGAGAAAAGAAAAAGTAAATAAATAACAAACACCTCAGACTGTACGAGATGTCTTATTTATCAGCACCAAGAAATTTTTTTTTTTTTTTAAATCTATAATTCATGTATTCTGGGGATAAATTTCTTATTACTTAAATTAAAAAAAGAGTTAAATGTAGAAAATATTTTGGTTTGCTTTGCAATTTCATTTTTATCGTATTTATTTAAAGATGTTATATTATATTAAAAATTGATAATAACACTTGCTTTCTTTTTTAGAAAGCATGTCACTAAATGAAAAAAAGTGCACTAAGCAGCTACCAGATATATACTTAACTGAAGGTATATGTAGAAGTAGATCCTTTGGTGGTTTATCTCATAGAAGAACCAATTCTGCAGATGCAACATTTTCTTCTGGTATAGATTTTAGTTTTGATGGAAATACTACGAAGACATTATATAGTACTGTTGGTATGTATAATGCAAATTTCATTAAAATTAATAATGCTTAATTTAGTTTACTTTTCCGCTTTTCTGTTCTCAGAAAGTTCATGAACAGTTTATTTTCTCTTATCATTTTGGATTTTTTCCTCTTGCAAAAATTCCATTTCTTCACTGTTCATATCATCTGAATTATTTGATATATTGCAATGCGTTTACATATCCCTCTCAGCATAATATTAAAAAAAAAATGTATTAAAAACTATTTTAAAAATATAAATGTACATTAGATTGTATTTTATTTGATTTATGTAGTTTTAAATTTTAGGTTTAGAAAAATTAAGTGCATTTCGTAAATTACCTGGAAAATGCTTAGAAATTGAGTGTTTGACAACTGTATAAATGATGAACAAAATTTTATTATTATTTTTATGTTTGGATTTTTTCCAGCATTTCTGATTTTATTGTATGGTATTTGTTACTTCAGTTAATTTCTTAATATTTTTTATTTTTAGGTACAACCTATTGTCCAAGTTCTAGTTTAAGTTCTTCAAAAAATTTACCTTGGGCTGCTTGGATACATGCAATTAAAAGTTCTAAGTCTGGAAAATTCAATAGGTCTCCTCGTCCTGAACGTACGCAAATAATTTTTGATTCTATTTGCAAAGGACTAAAGTAAGCTACTTTTTAAAACGAAGTTGTATAAATTTGAACCTTATAATATAATAAACTAAGGCTAATTGCATCTTTATTATAGGGATAGCATACTTTTAGCAAAGAATGACATATCAAGCTCTAGGCTTGCATTTGATAACGTGTCTGTATCATCTGTTATGGTATGTTAATTCCTGACCATTTTCTAATTTCTGTTTTCTGATACATTATGTTAATTATATAAATATAGTAAAGATATATAAATGTCTAATTCCAAAATTAGTCTGAATTGACAAAAATTTCATATTGTCTGCAAATTTAATATTTAAAAATAGAAATTTTTTCTCTTCAGTTAAAATCTAAAAAATTAGTGCATCATACCTCAGAAATAAGTGATTATTTACAAATTAATAAAATGTAACTTCTGACATGTTGTTGCCTTTTATGATTTTTTCAAAATAAAATTATTAAAATATGAACATCAATGTATTTATTTTTATCTACCTTTTTGCCACTGTATAAGATTTATTCCTTTTTTTTTTATGCATTTTTAAAAGAAAATCACCAAATATTCACTAAAAGAAACATTAAGAATCACTAATTATTAAAATGAATCAACACTTCAATTATTAAGTTAAATTGAATGTGTTTTACTTGACTTTTAATTTTAATGATAATGTTGCTAAGAACTGATATTATTTTCAAAATTGGAAAGAATTTGATAATTATTTATTATAATATAAAAAATTGTATGAACAAGCCATAAAAAAGTATAAATACGCTACTAGACTTGCTCATTTTTAACTGAAGTATAAAATATAAGTCCTTTCTCTTAGTAATTTTGTTTACTGAAGGTTGATTATGGCAGAGAGGGAATCAAACAAAATTCTAGTGTTTTAATTAAGATTTGAACATGAAAAAAAAAAAAATATGTTTGAAAATTATATTGAATTTTATTTTAACAAAAATAATAGTATGTTAAAAGAGTATAACAACCTTGCATATTTTCTACAATTAATTAAAAAAGAAATTAAATAAACTAATTATACTTGGAATTTGGGACACATTTCTATATAAGGGTTGTACTTCATTTTATATAAATATTTCAAAAATTTTATTTGCTAGAATTTTAGTAAAATATAATTTTAATCTTTTTAAGTTATACAGTTTTTATTTTTGTAAAAATATTGTAAAATATTTATTATTAAAATAATTGATGTCCATTTTTATACTATCCCTTTGGGTTTCAAGATAATACAATTAAGTAATTTAAAGTTAATTTGAGTTGAACACTTATTTATGCAGGGTATAAAAGTATACTCGAAATATTTATTTTAAATTTAAGTTATATATTTATCAGTTGGAAGAGCATTACTTTTATGCAAACTTTTATAATAATTTTGATGAATTGAAACTATCAGACTGATTTTAAGAACTTTGTCTTTGTATTGTGGGTGGTAATTTTGTGTTGTTAATGCTTTTAATAAAATTCTTAATGTTTTAATATAAACATTATCCAAAGACAAACACATATACAGTTTTTTAGAATTTAATGTGCTTTTTATATTTTAGTGTATTAATTTTCAATTCCTTTTTAAATTTTTTTAAATTTAGCAATGAGTTATGTGCATAATTTTTTGGTTTTAAACTTATTTCCTTTTAAAAAGTTTGTTTTTCATATTTTTATAATAAAGTTATAAATATTAAACATTTTTTTTTCAAATTTACACTTTTTAAGTAAATTTTTTTTTTAGTTTTTTAGAAAATAGAAGTATGTAGAAATTTTAGATTTTGTTAATGTTAAATGTAAAGTTTTGATAAAAAAAAAACATTTACTGTTTAGTGTTTACTATCAAAATATTTTCTTAATTAATTAATAATTAATTAATATGTTTTTAATTGATGAGAGTAATCAAATTTGTTTATTAATATCCAATAGTCCCAAGGCAGACTGTATGAGTTAGAAAAGGTGAGTTTTTGAACTTATAATCTTGCATGTTATGCTGAAAAGTGTCTGCAAGACTTTTTTTTCCCCTTACAATAGCTGTTTTTGAAATTCTTTGTAGCCTTGTTATGCATGATGATCAAGAGATGAACAAATAACAAATAACCTCAAGCATGTGTAAGAAGGAAATATTAACTTTTCATCTTATTGCATGATTCATAATCTAGTTTTTTATTTAAAAAATATCATTGAATTATTTTTATCATTTTTTTATCATTTCAAATTATACTGCATGTATAACTTTACGTTTCTGATAACTTTTTAATTATATATATATATATATATACTGGGGGGTATCAAAATAATGGAAACACCTGTGAATAAAAGTGACATTTTTGAATGTGCTTCGTAAGCATTCAAATATAATAATATCTACCAGTTTTTTTTTTTAAATAGAAACGTATATATTCTGGTAGTATGTGGTAGCTTTATTGAAGTTCTGTAAGTCTTGGATTTATTTCAAACGCGTCAAATGTCGGACCTTTCAGATTTTCAAAGAGGCCGAATTGTAGGAGTCCGTCTAGCTGGAGCAAGTGTAACCGAAAACTTCCCAACTTTTAGGCTTTTCTGGAAGTATGGTGTCTAAAGTCATGACAGCATACACACAGCGTGGCAAGACAAAGTGTAGACGGAAAGAGAAGCACAGTGAAAGAGACCGATGGGTATTGAAGCAGATTGTGATGTCTCAAAAGCGAACAACTGCAGCAAAAGTGACCGCAGAACTCAATCAGCATTTGGATTCTCCAGTGTCAATCATTACAGTTAGAAGGCACCTTCAAAAACAGGACATTCACGCCAGAGTAGCAATTCCCAAGCCACTTGTAACAGATGTTAACGTCAAACTTCGTCTACAGTGGTGCCACACTCACAAAACCTGGTCGATTGATAAGTAGAAGAAAGTAATACGGTCTGACGAATCGTCTTTCACGCTTTTCCTTACAACAGGACGGGTGTACGTTTGGAGGATACATGCAAAAGCGTATGATCGTGATTGTCTCCTTCCAACTATCAAGCATGGAGGTGGATCTGTCATGATATGGGCATTCGTGTCATCCGCTGGACCAATCGTAACCCTGAAAGGAAAGATCACTGGGGAGAAGTATAGAGAAATTTTAGCTGACCATCCTATGATGCAAACTTTGTTTCCTGCAGGAGATGGAATTTTCCAGGATGATATTGCACCCATCCATGCAGCGGGACTTGTCCAATCATGGTTTGATGGACACGAGGATGAAATTAAACATCTACCTTGACCCGCACAATCACTCGACCTCAATATCATTGAACCGTTATGGTCTATTTTAGAATGTTCAATACGAAATCGATATCTTCCACCGGCATCTCTCCCAGAACTTTCACAATATCTCCATGGAGAATGGTACAAAATTCCTCTAAAACACTATTCAGCACTTGTATGAATCGATTCCTAGGCGAATGCAAACTGTATTACAGGCCAAAGGCGATCCTACACTATACTAATAAAGGATTCTTTATCAATCTATGGTGTTCCCATTATTTTGATAACCCCTGTATATATATATATATATATATATGTATATACATACATACATACACACACATACATGCATACACATGCATGCATACACACATATATATGTAATTAATTTCTTGTGATGAATACTGATTATTGTATCATAAAATGAATATAGTTCTACCACCTATTCTGTGGAGCAATAAACAATCTGGTTTTAAGTCAGAAACTGACAAATCAAATACTTGTTAGAAGGGCTAGTCAGTTGACCTGATGCAATGCAATTTTGAAAAAGAAAAAAAAAGTTTATTATTTATTGTGGAATTTTTTGTATCTAATTTTTCTTATTAATTAATTTAAAATTTAAATTATCTTTATTGTAATTAAAACCCTTCCGAAATTATCTTTATCTCCTATTATACCACTGTGTTTGAATCCATTTGACTTGTAAGTTTACTAATGTTCCAGGTGATAGCTGATAAGATTAAAATTAAAGTTTTATCTCGCATCTGAGATATTGATTAAATGTAAAGACATTGTATGTACCAGTGGTTCTTAAACTTTATAATTTTCTCAAGTTTTATAATTATTTAGTCTTCTTTATGAAGTTCTTAATAATCTTATTATAGATATACTACAAATATATATGCTTTATATCAGTTATAATATTCACGAAATAATTTATATTGACTGTTCTCTATATAAATTACTTTCAAAAATTTTAATAATTATGTTTTTACTATTTAGTAGCATATATGTTAATTGTAGTGCTTTTTTCTTTGTAAGTTGTTATTTTAAAATATGCTGTTTTTAATTTTCTTATTCAAGTATTATTGTTATTTAATAGAAAGATATTTCTTTTTATTCTATTTTTAAAATTTCCCCATGCTGAATATGTTACATACTCTTTTCACAGCAAATGAAAGCTGGTGAAAGATATTTGAAAAAGTTAGAATTTCATCTGTCAAAAGTAAGTCAGCTTATTCTTTTACCTGCTGTTAAAACTTTTATGCAACATATAATTTTAATTAAAAAATATTTATTACAGTTAGAAGAACTTAAAGAGCAATATGATGTGCAGCATAAAATACGAGATGGTAAGAATTGAATTTTTTTTTTTAGAATGAAGAAAAACAAGTTAAAAATTTATGTAAAATTAATAGAATGCTTTTAGAATTACTTTGAGAACAGTGAATACTTTAATTAACTACGTATTTATATATAGATAATTTCATATTGCCTAGAAATGAATATGGGATAAAAATAACATAAAAGTTCCAAAGCAGCACATTTTTATAAACTGATATGGGATATCCAATAAAAAATGATAAATTATAATAGCATTAAGAGACTTTCTGTCCAGAAACCTTTGGATTGTAATAAGCAATGGGAAATAATTTTGTGTGTGTTTTTTGGGAGGGGATTTATGGAAAGTAGGTTCCACAGCAGCAAAAAAATATGCATTGATATAAGTGCAGATAATGAACTAAAAAATTATAGCTGATATTATAAATTACTAATCAAACTTATTTGCATTTTATTTCCTAAAACATTCTGTAGCTTATTTTCATAATATCGCAAATAAAAGTAATTTAAATTATTCATAATCATGTTGTCATGTATTTTAATGGAGATCAATATCTCAGACAAGTTTTCTAGAGGATTCTTCAATCCACAATACATCACTCTTCTAGACAAATTTAAGTTTAAATTTTTAAATTTTAATTAAAATATGCAACATACATGATATTTTGTTAATCATTTCTTTGGTTTGTTTATTTATTAATTTCTTTAGTGAAAATTTCAATTCTTAAAACTTTTCTTCAGGTATTCGTTCAATGGGCTATGCTTACATTTTGTCTCCCGGGAAATTGAAGGACATGGCATTGCAAAGTGTAAAATCAGAATTTAAGGAATGTACTGAAGTAATGTGTAATTATGAAAGTAATTTAGAATCTTTAATGGGGACATTGATGTTCGAAATGATTGGTAAGCTTTTTTATTTAAGTATCAACACATGATTAGTGCTCATGATATCTGCCCAAGATTAGTTATTTAATACTAATAGTTTTTCTAAATTTTGTTTGTAAAGTATTTATATATCATTGCATTTATTCTTGTTATAGAAACGAAATATGATAAAAAAATTAATGTATTTAAAATATTTAAAAATTCGTTAATTATAAAATTTATTTAATTAAATAGTAAATTTATTCAATTAAGTAGTATGTAAATTTATTTGAATTTTCAATACAGATATATTTTTTTCTTGTTGCGTTATTGATTGGTATTTTTTAATGTTAACCAAATTTTTTTTTAATAATTTGTTTCTTCTATAAATTTGTCACATTTGTATTTCTAAAAGTTTATTTAGGATTGTTTTTAGCCATCTTTGTTTTAGTATCTAGATTTATAATAAGCTGATTTTAGTAATGATTATTTTTTTCTTTGGACATTTTTTAACTCTAAAAAAATATGTTTGTAATTTTTAATTACTTACATAGCACAACAAATATTATAAATTTAAAACAAAAAATTTAACTTTTCTTTAGTTCACATAAATTTAATCTCAGTATTTCATTAAAAAATATGATTACAAAATTTAAATTTTGCTAGCTATATTTGAATGCTGATAAATCAAAACCAATAGCAGTTAAAAATGGATTTTAAATATTAAAATCTAGATCCTTTATGAGATAATAAATGTAATTTTCTTAATCTGTAAATAATTTTTGTCAAATAAAAAAAAAAAAAAAAAAAAGATTTAGAAATTGAAAAGACCATACTTTCAGGTAGGTAATAGGTTCAGTGAATAGTAGAAATATATTAATTCAAAAATAAAATTAAATATATTAAATAAATATTTTAAAATGTATGAAAAGATATATAAATACTTAGAATACATAAAATACTATATTTCTACTTCTACATTTTGTATTAAAATATATTTTATTTTATAAAAGTTGGATGAAGTGGCTTTTCTTTTAAATTTTGTATGAAGTAATATTTTTTTATTTAGGGATACAAGGTTTTGCTAGAATATGCTGTGGGGATGTGTTTGAAGTTATTATAAAACATGGAGATCAAAAGTGGAAAACCCGAGGGCGTGTCATTAAAAATGGTGATCAATTGTGGGAAAACAAGTCTGTTTCTTTTAAATCTTTATTTGATGAGCCTTTATGTATAAAAGTTAGTAAAGCATTTAATTTATATTTATTTCTTTACTAATGATATATTCTTTGTTAAATTTTGTAATATTATTACAGGATTTCATAATTATTCTAGTGAGTTATTTTTTCACATTTTCTTGTAGTGCAAACTAAACATCATGTATGGCAAAAATCTACCTCACATGAATTATGCATATATTTATCATGTGTTAGCTAAATCATTATGGTTTTAAAAAATATATAAAAATACTATCATCATTAGATCAACAATTATTTGGTATTAGGTTATTTTTGCTAAAAATATTTTGTACCTATTTAAATAGGATACCTGGTACCTATTTAAATAGGATACCTGGTTCATGAAATTATTATAAACATGATTCATATCCGTAGCAAAAAATGTATGAAGCAAGGCTTCTCAAAAATTTGAAATCTGTATATTTTAATCATTTTAGTGGTATATTACAATAATTATTCTGATAAATTTTAATTAAAGTTTTGAAATTGGAGTAAAATATTCTAGTTTACAAAGAGTAGCTTATTAGTGCATTTCTTGATTTTAAAAGAATCATTCAAATTTAGCTATAATAGAAAGAATCTCTAAATTTGTATACATGAGAGAAGAAGAATCATACTGGAAAATTATTCTGGAAAAAGATGCTGTTATTGGGCAGCAATCACACTTTTGTTGTTATACGCTGATCTCCTTAAAGTTAGTTTTGAAGAAATCTTCATAATTTTAGCTGAGTTAATGAAGTTCGTGAAATTATTAAAATTAAAAAAGAATTTCGTATTATAATAATTTGCTGCTTATAGTAATAATCTGCTATGTTTTTTGGCATAATGTATACCTCTTAATTTGTTTTCTAAAGTTCTGTTTTGAAGGCATTTTTCAAAAACATGCTGTACTTTTTTTTAGTTTGGCATCAGATTTATAATCACTTCTAATTTTGGGGAATCATGAGATTTGTCAGTCATCTAATTTTGATAAGCTTTGAATTTGTAGGATCATCAAGTCTATTTACACAACTGTATACATATGATACATATAGCTACTCTGTGAAGCCTTTATGTCTCCATGATCAATTGTATCCCATCTTATATTGTATATAATTGACTTAATAGAGTACTGAACATTGTTTCATGCTCTCAGTTTTCCATAGTAAAGCACTTATTTGCTTTAATATCGTAATAGCTTACTTAAATAAATGTTACAATTATACATTTTAAGTTAATTAGATTTGGAAATCTTTTTGGTGCAGTTTTTTTTTTTTTTGCCATGGGTAACAATATTTATATGTGCTAATGATTTAAATAATTATTGCAAGAGCTTAACTACAGCATAAATTACATGAGTTAACTGATGGTAATTTTAAAATGGTAAGAGCTTTGCTATTGTCTAGCTGGCGCTTGTAAAAGGTGATAAATATGAGTGAATTCTCTTCAAAAATATTCCACAAAAAATTCTTTTATCATCTCAATTTATTTAGAGCCGATAGGATCCTGAGAACTTGGGTGATGAGTGGTTTAAAGTCTTTTCTTCTGACCTCCACTCTTGTAACCAATAATGGAAAGCTGTAAGACTTAAGGAATAGAGGGTGATGTTATGTAATTGTCCTGTATGTTATTTCAGGTAACTAGAATAAGTTCTGGGTTTTGAAGAAGATTGGTTTGTTTTATGAATGAAAATGTGTTAAGTGATAACAAAACACGGCAGATAAAATAGTGGCTGTAAGCTATAAAATATATCCTAGAAAACTCAGACTTGGTAACTGCAATATATACAGCAATGTGCTATTATATATATTCCTTAATCTAGAATTTGTGATTAGTATCATTTGGCTAGTGATACATGAATTAGTGTGATACATGAATTACCCAATGATGAGGTTTATCTCAATTTGAAAGCAAGTTTTTACTTGACAGTTTTTATGATATGAACATCTTGCAGCTTATAATCTATAAATATGCAGGAAAATAATTTGCATGATAATATTGCATTTGCAGGCATTTAATATTTGAAGTAACATTGTGATTACATATTTGAAGACCATTATGATTTCATTTAACTGTAAATCTTAAAAACTGGTTTTTTGTTATATGGAGGTTACACTGTTCTTGTTGGAAATATCCTTTTTCTATGGACTTTTTGTATTACACAGTTGATTAAACTGCTGGTGTGAGAGATAAAATATTTATAAAATAAGTGGTCTGTATCCCTAAGTTTTAACCATAAGGTATCAAAATGCAAAAGGTATGGAAGGTTACTAAGGTGATGGATTATTTCATATGAAACCCTTCGTTAGAATCTAAGCAAAGTTTCATTTATTATCCAAGAAAACAATTTTCAAATTCACATTAGGCATTTCTAAATTAGTAGGGAACCTATCATAATTTTTTACATTTTATCATATGCAAACATATTTTTTACATGCATTTCTGTATTCAAAGGTGTTTCTGTTTCCATACAATTATTCTGTTTCTGTTTTTTTTAACAATTCTTATTTATTCTGTATCTGTTACTTGCATATGTTTTTCATTTAAGGTTTATTATGATTGTTTTATGTTTGTAAAATCTTTATAAGTTGTATTTTAGAAGGATGCAATAAAATCCATGAATATTTGTATATTTAAATATACACTAATTTCTCTTTATACACAAATATCAACCTTTTGTATGTATTCTGTCAGTATTATTTTTTATTTACCATACCATCACTTGGTTAGTTAAAACTTTAACAAAAGCTAAAACGTAGCAGTAGTTGTTGTAGTTGCTTGAAAAGAAAAGATTACTTTTTTAATTGTTAATGCTTAACTAAATTTTTTAAAATTGTTATAGATTGCAAAATAATTTAGCTGATGTCAAGCGAGCTACATATGTAAATTTCCTACATGATTAATATAAACATAGGCTATACCCCATTAAAAAAATTTCAAAAAAGGGAATTTCCTTTTGTGGATGGATGTATTGTAGCATTCTGTGCTGAATAACATGTCAGTTACCTAACATTTCTAAGCAAACAAATGCAGATCTAATCTGATGCTAAGTGATAATAATATATCAAGATTATATGATAAAGTGAATTATTTATGTATCTAAACCTCTCCTTATGCAATACATGTGTTCTTAAAAATTGCCTGTTAAAAAAAAAAAAAAAATGTGGTAAAATAAACTTGTGTAATTTGCAGTATTAATCATTTTTGTGAAATTCTCAGAATTTTTTAGAATTACAGATTTTTCCTAACTAAAACTTTGGGTTAATTGCATAAAAGTCATTAAAAATTGCTTATAAATCATTTTTGATGTTGTTATTATGTTACTGAATTCATGTAAAATAATTCCCATAAAAAGAAATTTATGTGTACTTATAATAAGTAAACAGAAAGTGTTTTGCATGAATTTACAGATGATTGTGTTTTATTTTCAGGCTATGGAAGTACGAGGCTTGGGTAAAAATATTCTTTTGGGAAATAAGTTTTGTGAAACTCGTGATTTGTTTTGTGCTCATCCACAGCAGATGACTATTAATCTTAATCCATCTGGTTCATTAAAACTTAATTTAATAATAACATGGAAGTAAGAATTTCTTCTTATTCAAAGACTTTCTTAATTTAATTTTGCTAAGAATAGTGTGTTTAATGAAATTTTTATCACTTAGTCCATTAAATGGAACATCAGATGGGACACATACGGTTGTTGTTCCTTCATCTACAGGAATATGTCATTCTTATGGACGTCATAGTATTAGCCAGTCATCTATACAAGAAACACATCATTTTTCTGATATTTCTTTGACAGAAAAACAGGTATGTTAAAATTTTATAATTTTTTAATTGTTTTTTTAATAAGTAATTCTTGGACAAAAGACAATAGGCTGTAATACAAATACTAAGTATTCTATACACATTATTTGTCTGCAATTAATGTAATTATAATTTAAATATTTTACTACTATATGTAAATTCCTACTAATATTTTATCATAAATTAACCGAACCTTATCTTTTATTTCCATATTTTATTCATTTTAAACTTTTTTACATTTGATTGTTTTTATATCATTTCTCTTCCTTCTAGAGTTTGGTTCACGATCTTAATATCTGTGATAATACTGATACAAGTTGTAGTAATGAAAGTATAAGCACTTTTGCTCTGAACTCAGGAGTGGAGAGCCCTAGTGTTGATAAAATGACTAAACCATACAAGATTGTTGATTGTAGTATAAGTAATGAGAACAGTAGTATAGCTAAAAACGATCTTCTTCTGCCAAAAAATTCAAATTTAAATGATTCATGGTCTATACCTACACCTGATGAGAATTCTGAAACTGAAGCTCACACTGTTTCTTCTTCTGATCAAAATTTGACAGAAGTTATAAAAAGTCTATCAATTATTTTAGAAGATATTTCAGAGCCTTATCAAGAAATAAGAGAACTTTCAACAATGCTTGAAGAATTAGAAAAAACTCTGAAAGTAAGTATTTATTTCATTAAAATTATTATTTAAATTATTTGAAATAAATTAAAATGTATATTTCATTTTAAATGGATTTCTTAATCAATTATTGTGAAAAATATTTGTATGATGAATATTGTTAGTATTTCAAACATAAACTTCAGGATCATTTTCATGTATAATATATTTCACATAATTTAATTTCATCAATTAAAAATTTCTTTGCAATGTATTTTCTTAGAATATTGATTGATTTTTTTAATAAGATCTCATATTTTGAAAAATGAAATAGTGATTCTATTAATGCCTAATTAGCCTCTTTAGAAGTTCCTAAGGATAAAATGTTGCTCAAATTCAACGTACAAGTATTTTAAGCTGCTTTTCGTAAAAGATATAAGTGTGGGTAAGGGGGCAAACTTCAATTGAAAATGCTAATTTTATATAAATAAAAATTTTCCTTTAAAGTTAGGTATATTTAAAAATTAAATGAAATTTTTATTGTTAAAAACAGCTCATTATTTTGAAGATCCCATATACTTAATATCTTTGAACTTCCTTATATCATCATGTTTTTCATAAAAATAGTTATACTAGTTTTGGAAATTAACTGAAAAAAAAAAACACTGTTGAAAAAAAAAACTGTGTTTCATACTAATAGGAACATGTTAAAGTACTTTATGAGCTGCATGGATTTTATATTGGGATATTTGCTATAACTTTAAAAATATTTTGTACAAAATGTTAAAATAACAACTTCATTGTATTACATTGCAAAACAATAAATTTCATTCGTATGTGAGTGCTTTTTCAGTTTTAAAAGTAAATGGATTATTAAATAGAGGTAAATTACCATGCTTTTGAAAACTGCAAAATACCTATCAAATTGGTAAAAAAAAAAAAAAAAAAAAAAAAAAAAAAAAAAAAAAAAAAAAAAATTTAATTTATCTGCAATGTATAATCCCATATTGATGTATTTTGAAAAATATTCAAGTTTTTCACTTGCAGCAGATATCTCCACAGCTCAAATTTCATTATTTAAACAGTGATAATTTTTTTGCCTTGTAGTTTATTCTATTAAAATACACCAAAACATGTGCCACCACTTTTATTGTAGGGATCCATTGATTTTTCTTATGTTTCATAAAAGTAAATAATATGTTCACCTAATTAAAAAAATTACTTCAACAATGCCCTACAAGTAAGCCAACTAACTTATGTAAATTATAAAATCTCTGTTCTTTTTTCTTCAAGATGCTTTAAAAGTTGTTTGAATTAGCAATGATTTAGCTCCTTTTAATGAAATTTACTGTTTTAATTATTAGCTTCATCATAGATCCATTTTAAATATTTTATATTCTAGAGTTTTATGACAGGGAATTCCAACAAATTTGTTTCTTGGTTTCATCTTACCTTCAATTTTATTGCATACTTCCCAATGGTGACAGGTGCACCATTGGTCCTATCACATATAATTATTTTTCAAATCAAGATAACTTTAGAAGCAAAGATCAAATCACTTTAGAAGCAAAATTTAGCAATAATTTCTCAGTAGCTAAGTAAACATATTCAGATGTGGTAGTATTTTTTAAAAGCATTCATTCTTAATTCAGCTATGAAAAAATTAAGTCCCTTTTCTTATAGCAGCTTTGACATCATTGTAGTAAGTAGATTGTAATTTAATAAAGTGGTATTTGTTTCAAAATGTCATAGACAGCCATAGAAACGAAACTGGCCAAATAGCTGCCATTTTTCTGGTAGAAAGTTTTGAATATATCACTCCTAAATTACTTTTTTCATTACTAATAATTTCTAATATCTTGACTATTTTCAATTTACCACATACAGGAAAGATGCAGTTCTACATTAGAAAAAAAACTTCTAGATATGTAATGTCAGCGGTGTTAAGAAAGATGTCTGAGCAGCAAATTGGTTAACTTGTTAACATTTAAAAATTTTGAAGCCATTAATAACTTAAGAATAACCATTTATACTTATAGTGGAGTACTTATTTACTATTTTAATTCAAGAGTATCATTTACTCAATGGCCAAACTCATATAGGCATTTAGGTAATTAAGTTATGTATTTTATAAATCAGTTCTTTGACTTACTTCACCTGCATTGAATTCTTTAATTTTCTGAACTTGTTTTTAACATTTCTACCTTTCTTGTATGGTTGGTTTTTAAATAATTATTTATTAAAACATTTGCAAATAGATGAGTATTTTGTCAGCCAGATTGTGAACCAACTTGGTTAGCATGTTTCATAAATAATTAATGGAATTAATATAATTATTATAAGGTGACACTCTAGTTTTTTACTTTTTGTTTAAATCACGAATTCCGAGTCATTAATTGATTTCTAAATAGTGCTACATTACGTAAAGCTTTCAGTTTTGTTAATTGTTTGTATATATGTAAAAATTTATTGTTAAAATAATTAAACAACTTGATAATTTTTATTGAAAACATCCTCAGAAATTTCTAATTTTATGGATTTCATATTAACCATAATGCATTAGAGAAGGAAAAAATCACAACATTCACCCATTTTATTAAAGTTTTAAATATGATTTGTTATAATTCAATATCTTTTATATACATTCAAGAGCCAAAACATTATGACCACCTGTCAATAACGAGTTGGCCCACCTTTGGCGCGCAACACAGCTTCAACCTGCCTTGGCATGGATGCCAGAAGTCCTTGGTAGATGGCCGGAGACAGATTGTACCAGATGTTTAAGCAACGGTCACGCAAATCCGAGGTACGAGTGGGACGTTTGCTGCATAGCCCCATATCCAACAGTGTCTGCTGAACAGTGTGCTCCGATACTATTCTACTTGGCCCTGCATTGTATTGGGCTGTCAGCTGAGCCACTGTCTGGTTCCGGTTTTGCTTCACCATGCGAGACAGTCTCCGACGACCTTTTTCTTTGATAACGTGTGGACGTCCAACACCATGTCGTCTACTGCTGGTTTCACCGTCATTCATCCACTTTGCATAAGTACTAACAACTGTAGATCTCGAACAACCCACGAGTCGTGCAGTTTCGGAAATACTTGTTCCGAGCCTTCGAGCCATTACAATCTGCCCTCTATCAAAGTCGCTTAGATCCGCAGCCTTTCCCATCACACACAGAAGTAAGTGAAAGAATGATTCTTCAGACTCTCCAGCAGCAGTTAAATACCACTTCCACCTGAGCACGTGCCTTCCACGTCATCCAGGCGAGTTCATTGCAAAATGTTGGGGTGGTCATAATGTTTTGGCTCTTGAGTGTATATTCTTTTAATTTCTGTAAGGACTCTCTAGGATTAGCCTAAATCTAGTATTTATGGAATCCCCACGAGGACTATCGTTGATAATTTATTTTAATAAAATGCAAATAATACATTTAGAAACAGCCTCTATTATTAAAGTATATAATAATGATTTCAAAACAAATCATTGCTGCTGGTAATATTTTTTCACTAAATTCATATAGAATGCAATAAATATTGTTTTAGCTTTGTGTTATCTGGGCGAGTAATTGAGGTATGTTTGTGAACAGCCTTTCTTTATTCTGCTGATCTCAAAAGTATATATTAAGATGATGTGAATGTGAATATATTAATTTCAGTTTTTGTAGAGGAAACTTATTTATTCTTTAGATTTCTCTATCAACTTCTACCAGAATTATTTTATTTACATATTCTCCCTAGAACATTTTTGCCTAATTTTTTATAGCACATGTAAACTTAATTATCCATTTAATTTAATTATTTGCTTTATATTTTTCTGCTATTATTTTTCATTAATTTGATTTCAATTAATGATTGATGTATTTTTTTAGATAAGTTCAAAATAAATCTATTATGAAAAGTAGTTGTTTGGAAGGCATATGATTATTACTTATATTTCCTGACCAAGTACAAGAAGCATACAATAAATATAAAATAAATAAATTTTTTCGTGAAATTCATCTAAATGTGTATTTCAGAATTTTATAATAAAAAGGCAACAGAGTGTTATATTAAAATTATTTTATGTCATTTAAATGTTTTTTAGTTTATTTTCCGTGTAAAAAAAATGAAAAACGATAGAGAGAAGAAGTACAGGATTAGTTGCTTTAATGACTATTTATTAAGTAATCTTTGTGTATTAAAAAGTATTGGAGAAGTCTCAAGGGAAAAAAAAACCACCCATTACACTTAGTGAATAGAATGTTGTTAGGTTCAAAGCAATATTATGCATCTAAATATCTATTTAAAAAAAAAAATTAAACTGGCCAAGTCTAAATAAATAAATCACCCGAATACTATCATTTATGCAAAAAGAAATAATTTAAAAAATGGTTCAACTTTATGATTTTATTTAATTAATTTTGTTCATCATTAATGTGTTTTGTTCATCATAATTATTTAAATGTGTTCATCATCTGAATAATTTTTTGTTTGTATACTATAAAATCAGAACTGACTAATTTATACTTAAGTATTTTTTTTCTTCATATTTATAAGGTAGTATATAAAAAATTATATTACATTTTATAGGGGAAAAGTGATAGTACATCTGGTTCCAGCATTAGTATTTCTATTGAAAGTGCTCTTGGTTGTTTTGACTTCTTAAATACAGCTATTGATAATGAAGAAAATGAAAATGCCAATGATCCGTAAGTTCAGGATTTAGCATAACATAAATTCATATAAGTTAATTATTTGTGTTTTTTAATTCAATCGTACATATTTGACAATTTTAAAATGCATTAATAATTTATCTGATAAAGTCTAAAATTTTTGTAATTATTTATTATGATTAATATTGATTAAGATGGAATTTTTATTTGTTCTTTAAGATGGCAAGAGTTCTATTTCGTTAAAAAGTAAAACATAAAGTTTCATGTGCTCACTTTTTGGAGTTAAATTATTTTGAAATAATTATTTAATAAAATTATTTCTTTATTATTATTGGTGATCATTTGAATGGGATAAATTGTTTAAAAATTATAAATTAGTATTTGCTGTTTTTTTGTCCAGAATTTCTTGTATAAAATACATTAATTATAATATATTTCAGGCCTTTGGAGAATTCTGAAATAAGAGTTCTTGATCGCTGTTTGAAATGTGATGGTGATATGATGGTTATAAATGAGATCGATAAACGCTTGAGCAAAACGGATATTCATCCTTTAAGCATTTCTTCTGGAAAAGAAGATGTAGATTTAGTTTTAACCGATCATTTATTGTACTGTACGCGTCTTGTTTCAGTAAGTCACATTAATTAATTAAATTAAAAAATTACATGGTTTGAAAGAATGTTATAAATTAGAATTGTTTATAATTTCATTAAACTGTCGGTCGCCAATTTATTTCAAATTCATACTACATATAGGTCATGACTAGGATGTTAAGTAGCTAAAGTAGTTAGGTGCAACTTTCAATAGTTTTCAAGAAAATTGATTTTGTAAATTGGTAAAGGCTTTTAAACAGTAAGGGTGTGGATTTTTTCATTTTAATTTCTTATGTTAAGCAACAAAATTACATAAGTTAATTTTTACTAGAAAAATACTTTTATAATTTTTTTTAAATATCTATTTTTTATATTTTACTTTATAAAAAACTCCCTTTTTAAACAACTATTTTTTATTGTTCATTTATTTGGCTTCTTTACCTGCAAGTGTTTTTGCAGAATTATTCATGATTATAATAATAAAAAAAAAAACCTCTATTAGGACAGAAAAGATATGCGACTTCAATTCATAATTAAATGTCCACAAGCAATTCAATTAAGAACAATTTTTTAGCAGTGTGTATAATTAAAAAATAATAATAAAAATTTGTTATATTTAAAATATAACAAATAAGAAAGGATAGGTTATGGAAATCTGTTTCAAAATATTAATATATAATGCTAAAGTTTTTTTTTCCTAATGTAAAGCAAGTTTGTTTTTCTAGTCATTGAATTCTGCTGGTCCTTTTAAATGTATTGAAGAAACAGCATTAAGAAAAATAAGGAAACAACAGACTTGCCTTGATGCCATTCTGAATATTTTGAAACAGTCAAATTTTTGTTTATGTAAGTATTCTTGGCATATAAAAACATATAAAATGAAATAATTTATTAATTATTATTTCTTTGGAGACTCAATAATTTTAATAATAATTGTAATTGAAAGCTTTTGTAAAATACATATTCTTGATAATAAGTATATTAGTTTAACATTTGCAAGACCTTTTTAAAAAGAAAATTTATTTAGGCTAAACTTCATTTATACTTTGTAATCTATTAAAGCCCGAAAAGCATGTCCTGAATTTAACATACTCAGTACAATATTGCTTGTTTATATTTTCTTGTGAGTTGAGGAAAATGTGTTCCGAGAAGTTTGATTGGTGGGAAGATTAAAAGTTGTTACCGGAAAAAAAAACCCCCATTTAATTAGCATTTTTAAACTATCATGAATGTATTTTCATCTTTTCATCATGTTTTATGTCATTGATTTTTAAATTCAGGTAATTTATTCAAAGAGAGTGAAGAGGATATTCATCAAATTTGGACTCGTATATGTGGAAATGGGTTATATTGTGTTGCTGATCATTTTAGCTTTGAAATGGAAAATGAACTTCGATCTATAGCTGTTTTAGATAGTTACATGGCTTCTATAGGTATGTTTAATTAAAAAAAATATATTGGTGCATACATTTTTTTTCTTATTTCATTCATTCTGATTTTTTCTATATTTTTATTGTAGTATCCCCACGATTAGTCTCTGATATTTTGGATTCCAGTCATTTTGATCCTACCTCACGAATTTCGGTTTTTCAGTTCAAGTCATATTTCACAACACTTAACAGGGCACATTCCATGATTTTAGAGTTTGTTGCTGACAGTAAGTGATGAGACAAAAGTTATTTTGATAATTTATGTATGCTTTTCCTTCCTGTCTAAATCTTATAGTTTTTGTAGTAACACCTTTTTCAGTTTTGATACATGTTTTATCAATAGAAATTTTAATTGTTTCAATTTTCTAAAATATTAAAGGATCCTTTAATAATATTTTTATTATTAATACAATTTAAATTATGATCTGATATAAATAAATTTCTTATTTGAAAAAAGATGATTGTACGAGGATACTGAATTTTCATTACACTTAAACATTTTTTCTATAACTATTTTTATGTTATTATTATTTTTTCTTTCTTTTATGTAACTAACTTAAAATCCAAGTTAGGAAAACCCATTATGCTAAAAAATTTTGATAATTTTCTAGAATGGCATTCTTGTTGCAGTTAAGAAAATGTTAATTTATATAACTGTCTCTAAATAAACAAAAAAAAGTAGTCATTAGTATAGATCTGTGAAGTGAGTAGTTGTGTTTTGTTATTTATAATTTTTTGGAAGGATCTATCTTGTAAAAGAAGATACATTGTTACATTTCTCAGATCATATTTTTATTATACCAATGTAAATTTTAAGCTGTTTAAAATTAAAAAAAAACATTACAAATAATTGTTTAAATAATGAGAATCATTATTTATGTTTTATAATAAAATTACAGAAAAAGGTTGAGCAAAATTTGCTCCATTTTTCCCTCCCTATTAAAGATTTATTTCTAAAATATGTTTATTTTAAGCCACAGTCCTGTATTTGGTAATTTTCTCTTTTACTAATACATCTTAAAATAATTTTCTTTTAATTCATTTTAAAATTATCACATTACTGTAATTCAAGTTAAATTACAGCTTAATGTGATTATTTTGCAAGCATTGTTCCTTGTATATTCATTTTTCAACAATCTTACAGGTCTTGCTGCTGAAGATTTAAAATGTAAAGATGTACAAAAGGCATTTTATGCTGTATCTGTGTTGTCAAAAATTGTTCCATCATCTTATTCATTATTTTATGTTGGATGTCTACTTACTGATTCAAATCCAGACCTAAAAAATGTTGCTGGTAAAAATATTTTTTGTTTTCTTATTAATTAGAATTTTAGTACCAAAAATGTTTAATGATAATCAATCTGCTGTTAATACTGGTAAAAAATTAGTTTAATGTTAAATACAACAGGAAAAAAAATACTATTCTTTGTATTCATATGAATATATATCATTTCTTTCTGATTCAAATATAATTGCTGTTAAATATGCTGGGCATTTGTATTTTGTAAGTTTTTTTTATCTTATTCACACATTAAGTATGCATATCATTAGAATCAAGTAGCAATCAATAAAATATATCTTTTGCATTAAGGTAAAATTTATAACTAACAGTTACTTAACTGTGTATTTATATGAATCTAAGTTAACTTTGGAGATTTCTGAAAAAAATGGTGCTCTTTATTTATTTATTTTATTGAAAACACAAAAATTCAATTTCATGTTTCTAAAGCTGCTTTCATTTTAAATTTTTTCATTGGAAATATCATAACTCTAAAATAGCAAGAAAAATCTATATTAAAGCATTTATATTTTTTAATAAATACCGTATTTCTCTCAAGTTTGGAAAGAACTTTTCCCTTCAATGATCAACATGTCAAATGACAAAAAAATATGGCAATTAAAAATGATATGACAATCATTATTTTAAATATTATTAATATATTATTTTTTATAAAGCTTATTTTTAAGCTTTTATTTTTGTTGCTAGTATGGATGTCAGTAAAATATATTGAAATATGAATAATGAATATTAGGTGGTTTATTTAGTATTGCTTAAATATTAAAATAATTAGTGGTGTGAATGTGTGGATTCAAGATACACTACTTGTTTTATTTTATTTTATTTTTAGTACATCATTTTAAGTAACTAAAATTTCGTAATTACCATGTAAATTAAATATATTTATTGGTCAGATCCTTTTAGTAAATAACTCTCCTTATTTTCCCATCGTTTACAAGCACATATAAGTTTTTTCCACTTCCAACTGTAGACATTGTCACATATAACTGACAATGATTAAAGTAGTCAGATTTCAAATCAATCCCAGCAATTTTAAGTGATTGACTTTGTACTTTGTTTATAGACATAGCAAAAATAAGTGGTATCAGGAATTGTAGCTTTTTAATTCGAAAGGTGTATTGTATGTAATCAAGGGTATCCTGGGAATGAAGACATCTTCTGTAGCACAGCTAGTTCTCCCAACTACACTCTGAGAAAAGTTCACCCCTTCTCTAAATTACCCCTATGGCTCTCAAATTTTGTGTATCCAGTGGAAAATTCCTTATATTGAATTATGGTAACCTAAAGAGATTGACAATAACTTTGGGTTTCAACATTGACGACTTCTTCAGAGATACTGGAGTTTAGGAATAAACTAGGATATTTTTATTGGCAAAATGGCATTGCAGTTTTTCTCTTATTTGTTAAACAAAATTTTAGGTGGCAGCAGTTCAGCATTTATTTTTTTTTTTTTTTTTTTATATCAACTTTCCTTTGAATTGTACAACAGCATAAAAAAGTAACATCAACCATGAAAAAATTCGCCAACCATGAAATGTCACCAAATTAGCGTAAAACCTAATGGGGTTATTTCTTAGTGAATATTGTTCCAGTTTAGAAATTTTTTTTTTTCATTTGATCTAGGATTTGTATTAGAATTACCACTGCTTATTCAGGTGAAATTTTAGTGTAAGTTTTGGCGAGCACATACTCAAACTTTGACAAATATATATATATATATATATATATATATATATATATGTTGATTTTAATATTTCAAAATATTTAATGAACATTTTATTATATTAACTAGCATCGTCGGAATACCAACTTTTTTGTTATTAAATTAATTAAGAAACTCAAAAAATATGTGTTTTTGATTTCATTTTTATAGATCATTCCAAGTATCTAATAATTAATTAATTTATTTTTGTGTTTTAGTTACTTATTTGAAAGCAGTATGCACAAATGAAGATCTTCGTTTAAAAGTAAGTATTTCTAAATATATATGTATTACTATATATATCTGTATAAAAAGTAATAAATCATTTTTTTTAAAAATTCCTTTCTATCTAAAATTTTTCTTTCTTCCAAAAATAATGTTTTTAAAGTAATTATTACTGCCTATTGTATTTTATATTCAATTCTTTGTTTTCTCGTCATATAACTGAGAGTTTGTATTATTTTTCATAAAATTATAATTGAAGTTATGTGTGAAAGGTTACATTTTTATAATAATGTCTAATCAAGAATGATAAAATAGTCTTACTTAAAGAATTCAACAAAGTACATAAAAAGTATAAAAAAAAAAAAAAAAATTATAATCTACTACTCATTGTTTTCAAGTAAAAAAAAAAAAAAAAAAAAAAAAAGAAAAGAATTATATCCTCACTTTTGGCGCCAGAAAAGAAAAAAAAGCTTAATTTAATCAGCTAAAAGTACAATATGTGGTATTATGTAATTGTAACAAAAACTGAAAGATTTAGCTTTATATGGGGTGCTTTGCTAATTCAAATGTGTCTTGGCAGAAATAAATTTGCCAATTCAAAGAAAGACATCAATTATGTATGATCAGTTAGCCATTGTGGCAACATTACAATCCAGTGTGCCTGAAATTGGCCAATTACATAAAGATTAGACTGGTTACACATGGCTGTGTCAATTGAATCGATGCCTTTATTTTATTGCAATAGCCATAGCAAATGTGTTATTGAAAGTCAGACCTTTCACAATTCTATCATGAAATGCCTGCAATTGGCAAATTTTGTGTAGTGTTTTTATTTAACGGTTTTATGTTATTTTTCATAATTTGTATATGAAATTTTTTTTTTTAAATTAACAAAAGTAAAATTTTTACATTTATTTTTCTCATCATTTTTCCTGCCTCAAATTTCTTTCACTTTTAAAAATTAAGTGTTTATTAATATTGATGTTATGCAGCAAATTTTTGTAAAATCAATATCAGTACTGTATCTTTTACTAATTGTTTTCATACTACTTTCAACAGTATATTTTCAACTTCATACAGTTTTTTTTTCAATATTATTTACAGTTCATTTCTTTAAGGATGTTATCCCTTTTGTTTTTATCATGAGGCTAGAAATTATGATAAATTAAATAGCAATAGAAATGTTCTCACATGTGTCATAAGATAACCATTGCATTTGGATATAAAGTTGATCTTGAAATATGAGTCAAATAAAAACTTTCATTATATGAGATATAAGAATTATTTCTTTGGTGCTTGGTGTCACAGGTTTCGTGTTCGAGTCCTGGCGGTGCCATAGATGTTTTTAGTAGTTCAGAATCTACTTTAAACTGTAGGTCCCAGTCTAATATGACCATAGAGTGTTGGGCGTAGGCCTTTCAACCCTGACTCATAAAAAGAAAAACATCTCTCTTGAAATCTGCCTTGGACCACCATGGGGCTGTTGCAGCAATGAAGAAGAAGAAAAATTATTTCACTAATTATAGATTCTTCTTAAGTACTTGTGCTGGTATGACAGCTGCTAATTTAGATAACACAACTTACATTTATCGTAATCACTTATACAAGTAGAAAGAAGTATATTTATATATTTCTTTCAAGCACAAATATAAGTAAATGTTTGCATTTAATTTATTGTCAGTTATTGTGCAGATTCTTATATTTTTAAAATAAAAAAATGTTTTTTGTAAAACATCATAGAATATTTTTCACATTTTCTTTGAAAGCTTATGATTCTTAGAACAAGTAATATGTAATTTTAATTACGATTCTCATTCTGTTAAGCCTATACTGTATTTCTGGTGCACCTTGTATATTATATGCAGATCTCGTACATTTCATGAAATTCCTGTAAATATAAAATAAAAACGTCCAGAAATAACCTAAAATTCAATAATTCGACCTGAAATTTTAAGTGTTATAACAAAATTTCATGGATCGGATCCCAGGTTGAAACTAACGTGAACAAACTAATCATTGGTGTGTGTTTCCACCTATTGGTGGAAGGAATGATGCCACGCGAGCGGTTATCATTTCTTTCTTTTGATTGGTTTGAAAGGATTATGCAATATCAAGGATCAACTGGCATATCAGGGTTGAGAGTGTGCCATGTAATAACCACGCAATTTAAGTAAAGTACATTATCGTTTTAGTTGTTTTCTTGAAAAAAAAGATAAATCAGATGCTGCTGTAGTTTTATTTAAAAGAGCTGACACTTGGGAGATAATAAAACATTTAAATGAGCTCGTATATTTACGATTTTGTGGAAATTCCATATGCTGCTGTTTTGTTTGGAAGAACGGAAATAATGGCGATAACAAGAAGGAAAAAAATAACCCGAATGAGTTCGTGTATTTGGCTATTTCGTGGAAATTCTTAGCGTTTTTTTTTTGTCGTAGAAACTCGCTAAATTAAACCCATAAATGTCTTCTAGTTAGGCAATACCTTTTCTAGTTCAACTGTAGGCTAGAATAGCACGAGTTCCACAACTGCTTCTTTTTATATATCTCTCCATGTTTGGATTCAAAATGCCCAGACAAACAGAATTTTCTAAGCAATCGTTGATTATCAATCTTCAAAATAAATTGATAACCAACCACTCAGTAAATGGTTCGAAGCTTGTGATGAGGATATCTACTCAGCCTATTGCCGACTGCAAAAAAAAAAAAAAAAAAAAAAAATTCAGTGTCTCGAATATAGGATATGCGCAAGTGATGTCTCATGCAAAAAGCATCATGGTCTTTTGAAAAATTCCTCTGGCCAAAGTATATTTTTTAAGATTTCCAGTGAGGGCATGTGTTCTGGTTCAAGTAATCCTAATGTACTTAAAATGTCCAGTAGTTGTTCAGAGTGGATACCAACAACGAAATGAAAAAGTGTTAAGAGCAGAGACGTATATCATGCTAATAGCAATCAAGTGTAACTTTTCATTTCATATGTTGTTAAACTTGGCAACATATTACCTATAGCTTTTAATGATTTGAACGTAGCCAACCTCTTAAAGTTATCAGAGTCAAAGTCCTGGTACATGACTAAATCTGGCTTTGCACTTTACTTTCATAATAAAATATTTAAGGAGGTATTGGTGAGAAAAATTTGGAAAAATGTTGACTTTTTAGTGTGACTCCTTTTTCCTTGGCCAGACAACTGCAAATATCATTTTTTAGAGAATCTCGTTAGTTTTATCTCTAATATATCTGTGATATTTAGGTTTTGGCTGTAACATACACACCTTCATAATATTTTTATTTGTGTTTGAGATATTAATTGATAGAATTCCAGAAAACGAATAAAATAGTTCTTAATAATAAAATACAAAAATAAACTTGCTGATAACTTGGTTATAGATCAGAGAACAATCTTTTGAATACTTGGTAAAAGCAATATAGTTTTTGTGTTTTCCTTAATAACATTTAAGGATAATTTTAAATTGAGTGCAATTGAGGAAAGTCATTGTTTAAATAAATGAAATAGTAAAATTGTACTTTGGTCTGTAATTCCTTTTGGGTTTTCTTGTTTATACATTATATTGTGGTCTATTTTTATTAAGTATGAACAAGCTAGAGAAACCCATGAAAATATCCTTGTTTTCCTGCAAAAAATGATTTAGTATCGTTGCTTTTCATAGTAAAACTAATTTAAAACAAAAGTTATAAGGTAAAAAAAAAAATTCATTGTACTTCAGTAAAGACAGCATAATAAATGTATAATTGGTAAGAAAATAGGTATTAAAAGTGTACATAGCCTCTTAATTTTCTTTTTATAATTAACTATGGATTTTAAACACAAATAATCTTCATATAACTAGTGAAATTTTTTTCCCGGAAGTTTTTTAAAAGTGTGTCTTGGAATTTACTCAAGACCTGTATGAGGTCTGTCTATGTATATTAAGTTACAAATTTAGAGGCTTAATATCAGACTGGTATTGTTTCTTTTAAAATATCAAGTTTAACTTTATTTTTCAACAACAACAAAATTGTAAAATAAATTGTTTTTTATTAACACTGAGTGAATTATAATACATTATGTTAAATTTTTGCGATAATTTCTTTGTAGGTGATTTCTTCATTTTTAAAAATGTTACAATCCGGAAATATTTCAACAAAATTGGTATCATGCAAAGCTCTAGAAGTACTAAAAGTAAGATTTTTTATAGTTCCTTTTTTGTTCAATATAAATTATGATTCCTAATGTATTTCTTTTCACCATAATTTTCATTAAATATGAAAAAAAGGATTATTTAATTTGCTGGTAAAATTTTTATTACGCATTTTAAAATTTGGTATTATTTTATTGCAAAGCGAAGTAAAATTATGTTTTTAAATTTATGTATCTTATTGGTGAAAATTTAAGCAATACTTGCAAATATTTCACTTCTTTTATGTGGTTACCTTAAATCATTGAGAAATTGCATGATTTTATTATTTTTTTAAAATTAACTTCCTCAAATTTAAAATTTCATTCCCACCCGTAAAATTTTTTGTAAATGGTCGATATTTGTTAAAAAAAAAAAAAGTGAAATTTATAACTTTTAATATTTTACTTATTTTTACCACTATATGGAAGATTGTTTTTCATTTGGTTGAAAATTTAGATGAATTATCTAAAGCTAAATAAATATTTTATTATTTCATAGAAAAATTATAATCGAACTTTTATTCACTGAAAGAGAAGACTAATTATTTTAAACTGTAGTTAAAAAATTGTGTAAAACAGGCTATTCATTAGTTATTTTATTACTAATTTTCTTGTTTTGTTACTGACTGCAACTTATATCCTACTTAATCCTCTTGTTGTTATCCTATTGTAATATTCTACTTGTTGTTACTGACTGTAACAAAACAAAGTTACATTATTATAGTGTTTTTTTCAAGTAGGATAGGCTTCCATTGTATTTGAAGTATTTATTTTATCTTAAATATCTTCTAAATAATATAATGACAAACTGAGTTAGTAATTGTTTCCATTCTCATATAGTGGAACCCTTTATTTAAGTATTAACTTTTTCTCTTTTTCAACATGCATTATCAACATATAAACAAACTGCTGCTTAATATTTTATTTTTTGTTACAGGCAAAACATTGTATTGAGCAACTTGCTTATGTAGCTGATACAGATAATGATGTGAATGTCCGTGATGCAGCTAGGTGTGTTCTGAGATGTTTCGGTAAGTAAAGTTTGTTCTAAAGTTTATTATTTAGAAAAGATTTTAATTATCCTTGCTATTTCTGTTTCCAGCTTCCTTGGTTTTTAAAAATTTTGAACTTTTTTTTATATTTATGCTTCTAATTAAGTTTTTTTTAAAAAATTGATTAACCGAAATATTAATTGGATAAAATTAAAATAAATTTATTTAAAACAATCGAATCATAATAATTGAATAGTTCAAAAAGTGTGATTTGCTGTGTTTTATAATATATGACCTATATATAAGGCATAGCAATTCCAAATTTTGTTTTGCAAATTAGGCTAAATTGGTGTCAAGTATTATAATTTAAAGTCGTCGTTTTTGTGGGATAATACAAATTTTATAATAAATAGATAATGTTACTAAAGCAAATAAAAATATATTAAAATTTACTTAGTTATTAAGTACTATAGAATCAGATATGTACTTTATGTAATTCTTAGAATATTTACTTCATGTATAAATTAATACTGCAAAGAGATAATATTCTGTTTATTACATAATTTAAAATCTTTTTACATTATTATAGTTTATAAACCATCAATATCTATATTTTATAAAACTAATACACTTCTCTGAAGTTTGGGCATGGCTATGATATTCCCTCCTTGTAATTTTATGACTAATTAAAATAGTGCCATTTGGCCAAACCATTTTGGTAATTTCGTAAATGTATAAATGACCTCTAACAGAAGCTAAATTAGGAAAAACATTATATATCCACACATTTGCTACTTGCATGTTTAAGAACACAGTAACTACATGATCAAAAGCATCAATGTTTATCTGCCTATTTTACGTTTTCTGTTGTGGATAATTATAGGAAAAAGGTTTTAGTTTTTGAAGTGTCTCAATTAGAATTACATGCCACTTTTGGGAAAGAGTAATCACCAACATGTATCAATATGCCTTCAACTGCAAATTTGTCTTTTACGAGCAGAATGTATGTTCATCTAACTTATTTTTCAACATATGTATCTTTTGTGATTTTAGTTATGGCTCTGAAGAAACTAGTTCAATTCTAGTACTGCCTTAGTTTATTGTGTTCATAGACTGGGCTTAAAAAAGAATCCCTCACTAAGGTGCTGACATAATGTGGTTAATGTGAAATTGTTTAAAGCATTGAAAGAAAGGGGAAATTATTCTTGGGGCTTATAATTTTCTTCTGAGAAATGGTGGAGAGCTCTGAACTGTTAGACTTTCAACACTAAACTTAATTTATGAGTCAATGTTTTCTACACTTATTGCTCTCATTAGATTGTCAAATGTTTAATTTAACACTGTTGATATTCCTCGAAATTTAACTGTCCATGACTTTTAATTTATTAATTATTCAATTTTTAAAATCGAGTGAAATATTATTTAATTTTTGTCACAGAATTTAAAATTTTATCTTCTGAAAAATAATTGCTCTGGATTCTTATTTTGAGTATTTTCAAATGGTTTTCTTTCACAACTTATTCCATATTTACTATATTTTTTTTTCTGTAAGATGACATGGCAAACTATGTCATTGTTGGAGACCATGCCCCTATATGTTACCTCATGGAAAGTGCATTACTTATTGTTGACAATTGCATGTAATACTGCAGAAATCTTGGAGACAGTTTTTCTACACTGAAACAACATATCTTAAATCATGTTCAATTTTAATTGACATTTCATTCATATTTTTTTTTTATTTGTACATTGTTAGGTTATGAACTTGTTAGCTTCTTTTCATATCAAAAACTTCTGCACAGTGATGTTAATGAATAAAACCACTATTTTGCTGGTCTGTCACATTATATGTTAAAAAATATCTTAATTTTTTATTATATCAAAATCTTCTGTAATATTTTATTTTTGAAAAAAATATTTTATTATATTGCATTTGAATTTTTATATGGTAATTTTTGATGCTGTTTGCTAATTTTTTTTAATATATGAAATTTACTATTATACTATGAATTTTACAAAAATTGTATGAAAAGTCTTTTTGGAAAGTCAAAACATTTTATGTTATAATTCAAATTTCTTCATAACCTTTTTTATATAGATATTTGTGAATTTTGTGAAATATCTTCTAAAAATTTTTTTTTTCAAATTCTTTTTATTTTTAAAGATTCAGTTAAAAATGTGTCTAAAAGTTTGTTCTATTTCTTTAATTTTTTTAATTCTTCAAATTTTGTTAATTTACATATATTTTATTTTTATTGTAGTTATTATTTTTATCTTTATATTGTAATGTTTTATAATAATTCTATTTTTGGTAGTGTATTTCATTTAACAGAGAAATTTACTCATATTATTTGAGTATATTATAGCTTAAGTGATTATTTATGTTCAAGTTATAAAAAAAATAACTTTTTTTTTCAGAGGAAGATTCTTCACCTTTGGAAAAAACATGATTTATGCTCATTATTGTACAGAAACAATTTAATCAAGTCAAACTCAAAAGTCATTCCCAAATATGTGTGCTGAAAATTAGACTAGTAGTAAACTTGAGCTGCATTTAAGAGCTTATGTTTCTGCATGATTTAAATTATATTTTAAATTTAACCAAAGATCTATTTCATTTTTATATTGTTTTCTATTTTATGAGTATATATGTCTTATAAAAATGTAGCAAACTACTTGACATTTGATTGTTTATTTTTGAGCTCCTTTTTTAGCTTTGTTGACAAATATGGTGCTTATAGAGGACAATTATGTATTTAAGTAGACAAATAATGTGTTTGTAAAATTGTTATCCATCTACCATTATATTCAGTTTCATGTAATGTAAGAGTTATGCATTGAGTGGTGATGTTGATTATATATTTAAAATTGGGAGGTTGATAACTAATTCAATGAATGAATTGGCATTAAGAAGAAATTAATTATCGATCTACTTTCTTTAAATCTTTTCTTAAGACTTGTGATTGTGTAAAATATTTTTTAAAAGATGCAAGTACTTAAAAAAAAAAAATTAAGTTTTTATTGATATTGTTACTATAGTGAAAAATGATCTTAAAGCTTATCGAAGTCTTTGAGAATAAAAAAAATGCATTTGATATTAAATTGAAAGTACTTTCTATGTTTCATATTTTTCCTCTTTTCTATTTATATAATTATTATTGCAAAAAAATAGTGAGACTTATACAAACTATGAAAATTATTTATAATATATTTACATATTTAATTTTCACTTCTATCAAATGAATTATAGAGATGAATTTTAAAAATGCAGTGTATAAATATGAAAGTTTTTTACTTTAATCTTGGTATATTTTTATCTCAAAACCAAATGCTAATATTAGCAAATGACTGGATAAAGTTGTTTTTGCCATGTGTCAAACTTTTTCAAATTATTATTCTGTAGACATACTATGAAATTGGGAAGCAAATTAATAATGAATTGTATTGCTTTTGGAATATTGTAATTAAATTAAATGGTAATATTATATACATTTGCAGATTATATATACAGACATAATTTTAAAATAACTAAAATTTTTGCTGGGAAATCCTTGTTAGTTTGTTTGGTTTTGGAATGGCTTTAAAATCCCCAAAAGAAGTTATTATTATACAAATGATTATTACTTAGTTTAGAAATGATTTTAAAGCTTATAAATAATAAACATACTAAATATACTTTCCTAAATGTTGAGAACATAAAAAAAAAAAATAATAATAATAATAATAAATAAATAAATAAAAATCCTAAACCAAGAAAGATTTTAAAGTTTCTTGTGATACTTAAATTTTTGTTTAATTTTTGCTGTTTACTTCATTGATTCATCAATTTGTTCATACATTAAATATAGTTTAACTCAATATCTGACTATTAACTTTTTTAGGAGATTTAAGTTCTCTTTAAATGAGAAATAATTAAATTATTTTAAAATGCATTGCAACAGTAAGAAATGATATGGAATATAAAATTCTATTTATATCAAGTGGAATAAAATTGTGTTTATATTACTAATTAGTTTTTTTTTTAATTTTCTATGAATTTTTGATAAATATGTAACTGCATGTATTTTTTAGAAGTTTATCTTACAAATGATCTTTTTTCGAATGCCCCCCTAGGGGGGCGGGACGAGTCTTTTCTCGATTACAAATGATCTTGCTTAACAAAACAAATATAGAAATGTAATATTAATATTAATCAAATGGCATTATATATATAACAGTACTATAATAATAATGGTACAATATATATATATATATAATAAATATTAATGGTGATACAACACTTTAAGCTATCATAATAAAGATCCAGTTGGTATATAATTAGAAGGATTAAGAATAATTTCCGTCATACATATTAGCAATTCCATTAAAAAATTTTTTTTGTTCATTCTTATAGAGAAACGTTTTATGCCTAGTCCATGCCATTTCATGCCCACATTCTTGTGGTTCTGTTGTTTGAGTTTACATTTTCTCATCTATTAATGCATATGATTGTAAAAGTTTTTGTTTGTTTCACACACTGTAGTTAGTAAAATTAATTATTGATGAATTTTATCAATCGATGTTTTCTATAGATTGCTTTTATTTATGGAGGCAAAAATTGCTGATTTCTACTTTAATTCGCATATTACGTTTACATATATTTTTTTTAATTATACTTAACAGTGATTTTTTTGTGTTTTTAATTCAGAAATTATCAAAATGCTGAGTTTCTCTGAATACCACATCTGAAAAAACATTTAAAAAACGTGCACTTTTGAATATTAATTTCATTAAAACATCTTCAATAAATTTCTTTTAATATTTTATTGTAAGAGTTTAAATGAAGTTTTTGTTTCTTAAATATATATGGAATGAACAATTTATGTCATTTATGGTAAAATTGATTCATTTGCTATAAGAACCCTCAGTGTTAAGACATTAAGAACTATATTTGATACAATATTTAAGAGAGAAACATTTTCTATTCATATTGCTTTTTTAATTCTAACTATGACAATGCTTGCATCTTTGTTAGGATAATATTATTTTAAATTTTACTAGACTTTTTCTGTATAGATTCTTAGTTAGATTTAAGAGAATCTTTTATATATCACATTTGTTTATTAGGAATAGTTTGCACTTGTTGTTTTATAAAGTAGAATAAATTCTGTTATAATAGCTGCAGCTGTTTGTAATATTTTTTTTTAGCCTATTAATAGATTTGTATAAATTTGTTTTCTCATTTTGCACCCTATGTTACTATTTGTAAAAGTTTAAGGTTGTTTATTTTAAGTACACATGATTAGCTCATATTTTGAAAAAAAAAGTTACACATATATAATGTTCTGACTTTTATGCCAAATAATAAGTTGTGCAATCAGGCAACTAACTATATATTTATGCATTTTATATTGATTTATTAGTGTTTATGTGATAGTTATTTTCTCAATTGCCATAATGAAAAAACCAAAGATATTTTTTGAACTTGTAATTTTTTGCTTATTTTGAAATATTTTTTGTGATAATTATGACTTTAACTTTTTTATTTTGTTGTAATTTTAATGTTGTTTCATTTGTATTTCTTTTAAGGATATATTATTGTTGACTGTCAAGAATTTTCTTTTTTACATTTATGCAATTAGATCAATAAATTATGGTAATTTATGGTATTGTTTTTAATTTCTAGAACACATAAGGCAATATTTTTTTTTGAAAAACATATTTATCCATGAAAGATCATGCTTTATTTGAGTACCTATAATATTCAAAGCTTACAAAATGTTAATATAAAATTGTCTTTGAAAATATTTCATAGTAGTATAAAAAACTTGATAGTTATAAACTCATAGAAAACAGATATCATTTTTCTGCTTATGGTTTGCTAGACAAATTCTCTTTTATTTGCATACTGTACAAAATCTTATTTTTTGTTAAAATTTGATAGTTGCATATAGTATTAAAGCTTAAAATAATAAGCATGGAGCAGATTAGTTTCCGAAAATTGCTTGGACTTTTAATTGAGTTATATGTTGACTGATTTTAATAGTTAAAAATGACCTTTGAACTGTACTTAATAAAATGTTATTATTTACATCTTAGAAAATATTTAATGTCAACACATTTTAAACATCTTAATTTCCATCAAACTATAAATTAACAAACTTTCTCCATTTAAGAAAAACAGGTTTTAAACAGTATTTATTTATTTATACTTGTCACTAAAACTAATATTTAAATATCTATATCTCTTTATCTTTGAATTGTGTTAATTTTGCTTAAAAACTTTAGGTTGACGATTTGGTTTTTGTGTGTTATGGAAAGTTTATTTTTTGCCACATTAAAAGTATATAAAAAGACTTAATCATTTTCTCTAAATCCTTCATTTTCAGCCTTTGATAAAAATATTTTAAAATATTAGTAATTTAAGTTGTTTATTTTGTTTCATCTTCACTATTTGTAATATATGGAAATGTTTTGTATATGTATTCCACAAAAGCATATTTTTATTGATATGTGCAAGAGTCATTTTCGCTGAAATAATTCTGATTATAGTTTTTAGTTCTTTTTTTTCTATTTGCAAATTTATCATTTCTCTACCAAATTTTTTGATACTTTTGAAATTATCTATAATGTCTCATTGTTTAGGCAATTCATTATGATGTCAGTTTATTTCGTTAAAACTTCTTTTAATCCAAAACCTTGTTTTCCACAAGCATACCACTATACTAGTCCCAATGGAAGGCAAATAGATGGGACAATGTCCTTCTGTAGGACTTTCTGGATTAACTACTCTGTATTAGCGTATCGTATGAAAGAAAGGAAAACATCACTTAGTTAAATACGAGACTCGTTGTTATAATTTAGACCGAGCAAATTAATTTATCAAAAATTGCCTTTTAATTAAGATTTAGTTCTTTAAAAATGGATTTGTGTAGGTTTAACTTCTGCTTCTGTTCTGAAATAATTCTCTGTTTTTGAAGGATAGAAATATTGTTTTGTACATTCGTTTATTAGGAGTTCACCATTTAGTTGATCTCGATTTCCATATCAAGAATTTTTTTTTTCAATATCAATTTGCTTATGTATTTTAAAAGATATTGGATAGAGTGTGCATCCTGTTGTTTCTTATTTGAAGTTAAACTCAGTGACATACACTGGTTTCCCAAAAGTAAGGAAAAATCAGAAAAGCTGTGATTGTGAAATTTCTATTCTTTAAAAATAAGTGAAACTTAGCAAAAAAAAAAAAAAAAAAAAAACGTCATCAATCAAACAGAATTTCACAATTAAGAATCATAGGATTATTTTGTCTTGGAAAATATACAAAATGGAATAATGAAAAAAACAAAACTATAATCTTAGTACAATCTTTTATCAGTTTCAATATGGAGTGCGATTATCTCTAACAGTTATACATGCACTACAACGATGTTCCATGCTCAAAATGATGGTTCTTATTGTTATGTCAAAGTAATTCGATAACCCTAAAAGATTACAGATCAGCATAAACATCTATTGATACCTCCCCACACATATACATTGGACCTACTAAATCTATCTTTTTATTAATATGTTTGGGATAATAGCTGGTCCTTGTTTCCTTCCATACCAATTTTCTTGGACCACTTTGTACAAAAATCTGGGCTCATACAGACCTCTATTGTCTTGCACTCCAATTGACATGTAAGTGCCTAGTTTAACTTTTCATCTTTTGCGTGACTTGAGGTATACATAAAATGCTAAACTTGCTCTTTTTCGTAAAGCCTTCTGCTCACAATTGATCTGGATAATAACCTTTTAGTGGCTGCTACTAGAAATAATATGAGGTGGGTTGATGCTGCGGTTCTTTACTTTGTGGTTAACAAAAAATAGCTGTTATCTGCTACACTTGAAGTTCTAGGACTTTCTGTTCCTTTAAAAACTGATTCTGTTCTTTGAAAGGCATTATACAGTCTATGAATGACAGAAAGGTTTCCATTCAACTATATTGCTGCATAGGATTAACTCTGGTTCCTTCTATTCGCCCAATTGTTTACCAAAGAATTATTTAGATAAATGTTGGTGAGTACTCGCATCTAAAAATGACTATCGAAATTTCACCTTGCAGTTTTTATTTGCAAACGCTTTTAACACTTGTTTTCGGCCACGAGTCAATAAGATTAAATGACAGTAGCTCCACAAATTTGTATATCATCAAAATATAGCATATCAATTGTATATGGTATCTGACAACTCTGATGATTAGGTATTATTTTTATCATTCAGAGCATTAGCATCTTTCTAAAGAAATAAGTAAGCACTTACATTCAATAATCTGCTATGAATTTTGACATGACCATTAATTTCCTTTAAAAATATTAAATAAGACTATAAAAATAGCCTTTTTTTTCCCCTTCTATAATTTTATAAAAACGTGTTAGGTGAATTGAAACGTTAAAAAACTGGAATTACAGAATTCTTATCGCAATATTTTCAATATAAACATAAACAAATTCTCTATTATTGTGGGAATTTCATGGATAAAAAAGAAATTTATTAGTTAAATTATTTTTAATCGCATTTTATTTTTATCAGTGATTATCGAAATAATATATATTTAAAAATATATTTTTTTGTGTGTTATACTTGTTTTATTAAACATTATTTTAAGTTGAATTGGCAATGTAGTTTCATTTAAATTTAATTTATATTAAAAAAATAATTATTAATGTAACATTATTTAAATTTACAAATTATACGGAAACTAAATTTGTAAATTAAAATTTTATTTATAAATATAATATTGAGGTTATAAACTGTCATAAACATTTAGACTTTCAAAGCAATTTAATTAAATTTATTATAATTTATAAATACCAGTGTTAGACATACACAATTGTTTTATAACATACCAATAGCTGTTTTTCAACTCTATTATTGAACCGCAGTCTTAACTTTTTCTAATATGTAATTCAAATCAGTTTAGTATATGAAAATCAAACCACAGATTCCGTTGGGGAATTAGTAATATATTAAGTTCAAAATCTAGTAGCTACTAACAGTGTAGCAATAATTACTGTTGTATATATATTAATTTGTTAGAAGAATCCCAGCTGTTCTAGTTACCCTATTTATTTGACATATTAATACTATCGCAAATTTTTTAGACATGTTTACAGATTGATCCCGATTTAGGCGAACATTTGATGAGTATGTAGCTTACATGTGATAAATTCAATGATCTAATTTTCTCTATTCTTTTTTGCCCTCATTTTATTTGTTTAGGGAACGATAAGTATGGAACATTTTTCTTGAAGTAAGGCTTAAAAGATGAAAACAACACTCATAAATGTCCTCTCAAAAAGAATTTTATTTAAATAATATTTCTCCAAATTTTTTGAATTTTATGCAAATCATATCTAGAATAAAGAATATTTTGCAGAAAATATTAGTAAAAAGTAGCGCAAAAAATTGGACTAATTGACTCTTTTTCAAGTCGTTTACATTAAAATGCGAATAGAAATTCACATTTAGTAAATGTTCTTTTTTTATTTTTTCATTTTATGAAGGTGTAATAAATTAATAATTTAGAAATTATTCAATTTTTTAAGAATATTCGGTTTAATTTTCATGGTAAATAAAAGAATTTATTATAGGTTAACTCACTTTATTGTACGAATATATTTCTTTTTCAATGTGTGTTCAAAATAAATAACAATAAGAAAATTTAACATAAGTTAAAAAGGATGAAATTATGAGAAATGTATCTATTATTATAGTGAGAAAATATTTCATTATACTTTCTTCAGATTGAAGTAATTGAATTTCCTGTCATTAATTTTTTATTATAATAATGAAAAATGCGTTGTTAAATAATGTGTGAAGAAATTCTCTTCATTGTGGAAGAATGCTTGAAGATCACATTTAAAAAGAGTTTCAAATTACTTAATCACATGTGTTCAGAGTTTTTTACAGATAATTATTATCGTTAGTGTGCTTTTTCTTATCAGCGAATATTTGTTGAATGTGATAGTAAAATTATAAATTGCTCATATTCATAATTTTCAAACCCGGTGCACAAGTTATGATATCTGTAGAGGTATAGCTCTGATGTAAATATGAATTAATTTATTTATATGCTTTGAAATTTTATAATTACAAAATGAACTTGAAACGTTGAATATTACCCACGTTCAAATTGACCCACGAATGGTATGACATATTTCTAGATGAATTTAATTGTTACATGAAGCACTAAAATGATGATATTTATGCTTGATGACACTGAGACCGATACTTTGCGTCTTGTCTTATTCATTGCCGTACTGCTCAATATCCAAAGTTTTAAGTAAAGTGTTAGCCAGTAAAGATACTGGATTATTAAAATTTATTATCGTATCGGGTGTTCTGATAAGCTGGCTCAATATATTCTTTACAGATGACAAAAAAAAAAAAAAATTTTTTTTTAATTTGATGATAAAATTTTTGCCATGGCTAGCGAATTCATCAGATCTTTTATAGAATGAATACAACCAGCCCACGATTACACTTGAACTGGTATGACGACGCCAGTAGTATTTGAAACAAATAAGTTTTGGCAAACATAGAAATCTTGTGGTTTGCAATATCCTGAGTTGACATCTGAAGCTAATTCGTTTCGTCGTACAGCCCGTGTAACAGCATTTATTGTTATCCATAATGTCTACACCATATGAGGATTTTTACACCTTCTCTATATCCATGTTTCTTGAAAATAGTAATAATTCCAAACTCGTATTACAAAGTAATTTTTAGTTTAATATGACTTTTTTCTATCCTTTGTTCTTCATGATATTGCACTTTTAACGACCGGCAATATAAAAATACGATTTCTGAAATTGAGGAAATGATTTTTTATCAAATATTCTAAGTTAGTTCACAAATGTTTCTATTTTACGCCGTCAGCTTAAAATTTGGTTTAGACCTTACCTTTGCACCAGAACGTCTTACAACTTCTTCATCAAAATGTGGGAATTTAGCTGGTTATCAAGCATTTCGGAACAATATTTTAATTAACAGCATGCTATTTTAATGACTTTCATTAAAAGTCTCAATTATTTTATAATTTTATAATATTCATTCATTTTCAATTTTGTAATATTCATTCTGCGGAATCAGCTAGATTATTATTTTATTGTGCAATAATTTATCAATCTGTTAGGTTTTGTTGTGCAATTCTCAATGGTACTTTTGTTCTTGGAAATTTTTTTCCTGGTAACTATAAATAAAGGTTATTTAAACCAACAAACAGTTTGCAGCAAATGATAAAAATATGAAAAGCAAAGCATTTTGTTCTTTATTGTGCAACATGCTTTCCTGTTTTGAAACAAGAAGCTCATGCACAGTGATAAGGCATACAAACATCAAAATTACTATGAAGTTTCAATAGATAAATTTATGCTTTTATTATATGATGGAAATACATATTACAAAAAGATTTAACAAATTTCCTTGACATTTATTTTTTAATATTACTGAAGAATTTCATTAAAAATATATTTACTTGAGATATTAGAAATGTACCCAAGGAATTATTATATAAATATTCTTGGGTAAACTCTGCATATTCTGCAGCTATTTTTACATATTAAATGTATCATTATTTCCAGATGCATCTAATATTCCAGGAATAATTTAAGTAAAATAGAGATGTGATATGAGTATTTAAATTATTATTTTTTATGATATTGCATTTCTTCCTTTCTTAAAATATAAAGCTTTTAATTCCTGATTTAAAAAAAAAAAAAAAAAAAAAAAAAAAAAAAAAAGGAATTCGATAAATATTTGGTTTTCTAAAAGAAATTATAATTAATTGGAACTAGGAATACAGAGAATTGCGAAATTAGCGTATATTCATTATAACTTGATATTCATATCTTCATTGTAACTTGACGGCGAAAATTATCCTTCATATATATTTAGTTCATTTCTTAATGTATAATAGAAATAAATATGATAATATAATAAAACATTAATAAAGAATTCGATGCATGGGGTTACATTAATTTAGTATTTGACTCGATATTTATAGTAATAACGTAAAAGTGGATAAATGGTTTTTATTTGCCTTTACAATCAAACTTGTTTTTATGCGGTATACAAAAAAAATTCCATCAAAAGCATATCACGAGTAAAAATTAATTAAAAAATTTAATACAGAAAGAAAATCAATAGATGGCTATCAAAATAACATGCAGATTAAAAAATTCCAACAGATGGCCCACCTGATATTACATCATCTGATTACCACGAGTGTTATCAGAACCGAGGTAGTGCTACATCATAAGATTTTGATTTACATATTTTCTATGTAGGTTTTTTTTTACGGTTCCTATTTTCCGTTTAATTTTTTTTTTTAAATTGTGTTTCAAACAATATATTTTACAGCTACGTATGAAGTTTCAAGGAATGTTTTTATGCAATTTCTTTTATGCTGTCCTTATCCACCACACAAAAATAGGCTTGACTGTATTTCCTTCGTACCTGAAAATATTTGTTCACAATTATAGTTTTATTAAACAGGCGTTTGCATTTTAATGTTTTATTTAGCAGCAACAACATCTACACTGGTGTTCAAAATTAAAACAATTTTTATTTTTAATCGAATATATCGAAAACTATTGGACAGATTGTAATGAAGGTAATATAAAAGTCACAGAATAGTCGTTGTACACACACACGTACGTGTGCGTGCAACGACTATTGTGTGGCAGAGACTTATTAGATTCGAAAGATCTAAAACAGAGCTTAGAATAAGAGGAAAAAATTAGTTAATAGTGGTTATGGTTTCCTACCATAACATTAAGTCAGGCTTGAAATTAGGCAATTTCCAATTTCCTGTAGTAGTAGTCGGTTCCAAAACGATGTTTCAGGCTTTGGATGATAGAAGGCGAAGAGCAACTGTCATCCCTAGAGTGTCTCAAACATGCTCTATGGGGTTAAAGTCTGAAAATCTAGCAAATCTATCCTTCCGGCGAAAGTCCTATTTTTTCAGAAATTTATTTAGCAGATGAATCCTATGTGGATGAGCGTTGTCACCCATCAAAAGGAATTCAGTACTAACTGCACTCCTAAAAAGGTGAACATAAATCTATACATCTAACATATCTCTATATTTTACAGCAATCATAGAGCCTTTGACAAAGACTTTGAGGCATGTGCTGCCTTCCGCATGATCAAACATTTACTGACATTGTAGTATCTTTCTCGGATGCTGCGGGACAAGTAGGGAGTTGGTCTATTCCAAATGAACGTTTTTAGACGGAACAGGTAAATATAACGGCACTCCATTGGTTACTGATCTAAAGTCACTGTTTCTTGCACTATGCTAAACGGGCTTTTCTGTGTATAGAAGTGAGAAGAATTCAAACATCGAGTCTTCTTACAAACAAACCTTTCTCATGCAGCCTTCTGGAAACAATAAACGTTAAAACTGGGATTCTTGTGTCCACATGAAGGTCACAAGAGATTCGAGAAACGCTTACATTCCTGTTACGACTCGCTGTAATGTACAAATAACGATCTTCATTCGTCGTTGTTGCATAGAAGACATTCACCAGGTTACTCTTAACGTATCCAGTATTCTTAAACTGTTTCCATAAGTTGGACTCGACGCTGGGCTTTACATTTAAATCTCTAGCAATCTACACTTGAGAATGCCCTGCTTCAGTATACTTATGATTGGTACCTAATTCTATCTTCTAAATGTTGGTGGTTACTCTTTGTAACAGTTTGCAATTGAATTTCATCGAATGTCGTAAATTCTAATTTCTCATTGACCATCTGTTTCAGTTGTTGGTTGTTCTCTGGTGGATAAATCGTGCTGAAGTCGTCTCCCCAAATCATTACACACATTTTTTTAATAAAATTTAAATCAAAAGAGTACTCTGCCTAATCCTTTCTAGTAATATCTTCTATCCTAGAGCTCCTCAATAGCACAAGTTCGATGTGGCCTATCATTATCTTACGAAATCTTCACCAATTGCATCTCCAAACAGACACATGCGGGGCCTTTTCTGATAGTAGGATATCGGATAACAGTACCTCTACCAAAATGTTTAATCTCAGTCCGCCTATTCATCATAATGCATCTCCAGACAAGTCCGCCAGGACGATTGTAACAGTGTCTTTCCTTGATTTTAAGGGGATAACATCGCATTCCAATGCACGAATGAATGCAAGTTAATTCGGGGTCATTAGTTGGAGATTTATTTATATTTAATGTTGAAATAACTTTACTTAAAATCGATCTTGATGTACAACTTGATTTTAATTCCCGATAGACGGTAGTCATCGCTTTAAAAAATGAATTGTCTTGTTAGCGATTGTGACCACATCGATTCTGTTCGTTCGGTTCGAGTTTTCTAGATTTTCTCGCATACAACATATAGAAGTGGTACATTTCCCTGTAAGAATAACATTGGACGATATTAATCTCTCAGTATTAAGAATTATTATTGTGGTATGTTTAGTGAAGCACGGAGTCATGGCGAATTTTAGAATTCCAATCAGAAATTTCTCTTTAAAACATCTGAAATGATTTAAAATTCGAAGTTAAATGTTTAGAGGTGATTTTATGATGACTGGGATTAATAAAGAAGGTTGATTACATTTTAGTTTTATGCTCTTGGAAAAGTGATTTCAAAATTGAATATTATCCCATATATTAATCAAACAAATGCAGAAAAAGTGTATAAAATTTAGTAGCAAATTTATTGTTGCGATAAACAGTTTAATTTTTCTCTATCATAAGAAAATAAAATGCCATTCTTTAATTAATAAATTTATCAGAAAGAAATTAATTATAGGGCAAGGGGATTCTGGACAAAGTTTATTTTTGAAGCAGTTTAAATATAATTCTTGCCATAAAGTTAAGTTTAAGGAACTTCATTAAAGTTAGTATTAGATAAATTACGATGCATATTTTGGTAATTTATTTAAATATTGGAGCTCTAATTTCAAAAGAAAAAAAATTAACTTCGACGATCCTTCTTCCCATTTTTAAGATACAATAATTTAGATCTCAATAAACAATATAAAAGAAACACTTTAATGTTTTTAATCCTGTAGTTGAAAATGGATTCAGATAAAAGATATTAAGAACAAACAGCCTTCAGAACAGAAACTTTATTTTCAATAAGTGCACATAATTTACAATTCATCAGTTTAATAAATTTTTTAGAAGAAAATGAACAATTAATTATTCCAATAAACCATTTCCTGAAATATTAACTGAACTATCTGTATTCATTTCTTTACTTTAAACAATAAAATTATATTATTTTCTGCTCCATAGACTGAGATCTGTTACAATATTTGTATACTATACCATAGATAATTTTTATATCATGTTACTGATCACCATTGTATACCTTTCAATTTACTTAAGCTTATATTAGCTATGTAGTATTATACCATATTTTTTTATCTATCTTAGAATTCAATGTATTCCTGTAGTATCATAATTGGAATTTTTTTTACTATTAAAAGTTTTAGATTTATTTTTACCAGCCTCACCTTTTTAATTCTTAGGGGTTAGCCCTGAATAAGTGGGCAAAGTAAGCTTATACAAGTGGAATATGTAACTGGCATTGTGTAAATAAAATATATAAAGAACCCTCAAAAATTTTCCATTTCAAAAAATTTTTAATAAGAGAAAAGCCAAGAAACATGAAAATGATGAACTTACCAGTAGTATGAAATTAGATGAATAAGAAGCATATTTACTATCCGTTTTATATTGATGTTTAAAAACCAATAATTGGTAAAGTACAAATTATCAAGAAAAGATGTAAATATTTCAATAAAGATGTAGATTAATTCTTTTCTGCAAGTTTTAAGTTTTAATAGTCTAATAGTATTTTTGCTGTGAATATTATTATAACACACTTAAATTTATGTTATTTGCTATCATTATTGTTAATATTTCCTTTAAGTTTTTAATCAAAGAAAATATGTTTTATGTTTTTAAAGATGCCATCTTGGCTAGAAGTTGCTGTCGGTAGAAGTCAGTAAAAGAGCATTCATTTGTCTTCCTTTTTCCACTTATTCTGATAAAAAAACCGAAATATATGTATTTCTTGAATGGAAACATAGTTTTTAGTTCCTAAATTGTCTGAATCATGAATGTTGAGATAATAAAAAATGACGTAATTAGATTCTATTCCATTTTCAATATTTCTAAATGTTTAAAGTAATTTTGCCAATGGTACATACATTTCACTTTTCCGACATAACATTGATAAGTATACTTATGACTGAAATTCCAAACAAAAAAATTGTTTTCAAAAGAGGCGATACTTATGATACTTCATTTATAAATAGTCATCAATAATTTTGTTAGTCAGGCGAAGTAAATATGAGACGTCCAGATAGAAATGATTGATAATTCAAAGACTTGTTTACGTATTAGTCTTGACCTTAGCCTTGCTTATATGAGCAAAAAAGTAAGCGACGCTATCTCATCATGCTAAATTGTTGCGTTTGCTTTTCAAACAACTTGTCTTGGAAGTCACTTACGTTGGAGTTTTTCAATACTATATAAATAGGAAAATTTTGTAGAGTCAGTGACTAAATTAAACTTTCTCAGCAACTATGGGGCTGAGATTTTTTGCCCTAGCCTGTCTGGTGGGAGCTGCTTTTGCTGGTAAGTATTTAAACCACAGATTGCGGACCATGAAATTGGATAATAATGATTGATTATTTGATGTGGCATTTTCAATCTTGACTTTGAAGTTCTTTTAATTTTAATTCAAGTGAGGCAGATTTTAATCAATTACCTACAAACTTCGAATATTCTTTTGGATTACTGTATTTTAAGTCACAAGCTTAATACCATAAGGTTTCCAAATGGATGATGAATAAGATTTTTTTAATAAAATTTAACCAATTTCTAACCTTTAGGTGTATATATGTATATATATATAATTATTTGACTACTCAGAACTTTTCAGCAAATCATTTTAAAGCACAGAGAACAATAAAATATTTCGTTTTAAATATAATTTTCAATTTCTATCGTACATATAAAAAATGCACCGATTTCGAACTAAATATGAGTTTTTCTTAACTACTTTTAAATTATATAGAGATTAGCATTGGTTAAAAAGCTTTGGAATGCTAGCTTTGTTGTCTCAACTAGCATAATACATAAAATTTTTAATAAAATTTATTCGATTAAGGAAACTGGAATCAAAATATTGTGATGTTTAATGCAGATGCATTTTTAATATCTAATTATGTTATTCTTTATAACTTACAGTAAAATGCATCAAGTTATTTCATTATTTCAAATCGAAACATTTTCAATGCCTTATAGAAGAGCAATAATCAATCCCTTTTTCAATGTAATTTGCTTTCAATTAAATATATATATATATAAGTATATGATTTTTAATATTCTTTCGACAAACTTGTGACTTTATATTTTACTAACCAACAAAAGAAATATCAGGAAAAGATAGAGAAATTTTTTAACTTAATAGCAGGCATAATTGATTTACTTGTTAATTGTTTTTTACACCGTGTATGATTTCTCTCTCTCTTTTTTTTTTTTTTTTTTTTGCCTGAACAGTTATACAATTTTAAATGAATTTTTAAAATTATTATTATTAATATAACCTATAAAAATATTTTATTTTCTGATTAAATAACTCTATGCACTTAAATAAATGAAAAATCCTGGTCAATTACTTATTATTTTTCTATTTGTAGAAATGGCCCACATTAAATGTATTCTTTAATAAGTGAAAATTTACATTTACTTTATTTACTAAAACAAAAATGAACAGCAAAATTTATATTATATAACATAAGACATTAGTAGTATTTTAAGATTATATATATATATATATATATATGTATGTATAAATCTTAAAATACTACTAATGTCTTATATATATATATAAATCTGTGTCCATAATAAAAAATCCCTAAATAAATATAAATCCATAGTGTAAACAACTGTTTCACGGATTAATTCGTTTGTGTTCTTTAAAAGTTTGCTTCTATTTTTGAAATGATTGAAATTTTACCCGGTGCCAAAAATTATTACAGCTAAAAGAGCTTTATTTTTAAAGACACGAAAACTTTTTTTTTTCTCTTTATCATAAAATAGTTGCAAATTGATTTGAAGATGGAACGAAACAATTTACTAAGGAAGTTAAAAATTCCTTTTAAAATGTGCGTCTGGCTTATCTTTTTATCTGAAAATTTACTTTCAAATTTCAGCTAATAATTTACGTATAATAAAATGTTTAATAATTTTAGGCCCATTGGAGAGAGAAGGAACTTCTACATGCTCAAAGAAATGCCATCGTCGTAAGTATATGATATTAAAAATTTTATTTCAAAGATATTGTACTGAGAAAAGAACTGTAGTCAAAGAAATGCACTATTTTGTTAATAAGAATTAAACAGTGAATAATGACGATAACAATAGTCAATCAGCAATTGCTGAATGATAAATGTAGATTAAAAAGCAAAATAAAGCTCAGAACTTTCGATACACTCTACTCTATGCTAAAAAAAATGCCATCGTCGTAAGTATACAGTATTATAAATTTTGTTTCAAAGAAATTGTACTAAGAAAATAACAGCAGTCAAAGAAATGCACGATTTTATTAATAAAAATTAAAGATTGATTAACGACAATAACAATAGTCAATCGGCACTTGTTGAATAATAAATGAAGATTAAAAAGCAATATAAAACGTAGAACTTACGATACAATCTACTCTATGCTAAAAAAAAATGTGATCGTCGTAAGTATACAATATTGCAAATTTTATTTCAAAGAAATTGTACTAAGAAAAGAACTGTAGTCAAAGAAATGCACTATTTTATTAATAAGAATTAAACAATTAATAACGACGATAACAATAGTCAATCAGCACTTGTTGAATGATAAATGAAGATTAAAAAGCAAAATAAAGCGCAGAACTTGCAATACAAATTTGATTATGTTTACATAAAAGTACTATTTGAAAAGCTAAAATAACTTCCTATTATGTACTGTGTTTTGTACATTTTGTTAGACTTTTTAGGATAGAAATTAAATTGTTTTAATTAAAAAAATCAATTCTCAGTGTACAAGTGTTTCAGTTTCAGTTACTATCTAATAGATTTTGCAATTTGTTTGCCTAGTGATTGATTCTTGTGTAGATATTTTTTTTTTGTTTTATAGTTAAGCTGGTATACATAATTTAAAAGTAAAAAAAATAATTAAAATATAAGCGATTTTAACATTAAATTAAGTTGATTTCGCACACATTTGAAACAAACTCAATTTAAAAAGAAGACACAAACCTATAATATATTACGTTACTAGATATATTACTTAAATTCGCGAGGTAAAACATGGCATTTAACTTTATCAAGAACCAAGTAAGTCCCAGGGTAATAAAATTTCCTTTTCATGATATTATTTCTGGCATAAGATAGTTTAAATGTGCCTACTATTCTGTCTCAGTATCATGAAAAACTGCTTCTAATTCAAAGCAACTTGACTAATTTTGGTACAAATTTCCTACAGAGAACAAAGTTTAGCAAATCGCGACAACCCAAGTTAAGAGTAAAACCTACAGACAAGATTAAATTGTGAATTTAGCAAATACTTATTATAATAATCTATGAAAAAAAAAGGAAAGCCTTGAAAATACAGAAAAAGGCCAAAATAGTTGTTGAAAGCTCTAACATTTAATGTGATGTCAGAAATTTAAAATTTTTATAATTAAAAAAACGTTAGTTACTGGAGAAACCATATTCCTATAAGAAATAATTTCAAACGAATTCCACAAACCATATCAGAATGGTTGGGGACTAGTACTCTGGCGTTCGGTGCCACAGGTTTCGAGTTCGAGTTCCGGCTTTGCCATGGATGTTTGCAGTTTTTCGGAATCCACTTTAAACTGTAGGTCCCGGTCTAATATGATAGTAGAGCGTTGCGGTGTTAGTGTTACTCGCGTCCATAGCATATCTTCAAGCTACACGTGCCCCCTGGGTAGTGCTAAATGAGTAATGTCGGTGCAGCCCTTGCTTATGACATAAAGATAACTGTCTAAGTATTTGCCAGCTGCACTAGAAAAAAATATCAGAATGGTAGATAGCATTGAAATTTAATTATAAAATAAATACATGGCTTCCAGATGTGAAGAAACAGTTTAAGTCTATAATGTTGAAAAAAAATGCTATTCAGGTAATCAAAATCCTCACTGCACTTAAAACTGTTAACAGGAGAAGATGAAATAACTCTTAAACACTGATTATCTGAAAAAATTTCGGATTTGAACTGACTACTGAGTGACGGAGGTATCCACAAAATTTTTTAAAGTTTTAAATGTACAATTTTGTTAAATACTCCTCATTTGCCTTGTTATTTTAATATTTTAATACTCATTATTGGTAGTAATGTAAGTATTTTATTACCATTATTTTAAAGCTGCACTTTATTTTATATTTTTAACTGTATCTTGCTTACAATTGTAAGCCACTCATAGTAAACTATGATGCACTAGGATTATTGAGGGGTAATGTTCTTTCAAAAAAGAAAAAAAAATGTCAGAAATTAAGAAAAATGGTACACAGTTCTAAACCGTCAGTACTCAAATAGTTTAAATCTAAGGCGATGATAATATCATTACTAAATCTTAAATTGACTGGGACAACTACAAACTTCAACTTTTCAATGTGCTTAAAGCTACTAGTCGTCTTGAACGAGTACAAATTGGATGCGATAAAGTAAAAAATGCTCTTGCAACTGAGCAGAACTCTTTAATTTCGTACGAAATATGATTAGATTAAAATATTAAGCAATCATTATATTAAGTCATCATTAAGCAATTATCTGAAGAAAAAAGAATCTTTTAGACATGCTAAGTCACTTACGTACTACTGTGTCCAAAAAGTAAGACCAGTTTTAAATTTCTCGGACATATGGTATTTCAATTTTTTTTCTTTTTTAGGTTGTTGGCACTGTCCTTGACATCTGTGTGAAATTTTACGTCAAAATATTCATTAGTGCTTGAGTTACGCTTGGCTTTGTGAGATGCTAAAACTGATTACTGCGATTTTTGAAATGTCTCTTCAATGGATTCAAAACGGTGTCCCCGGAGTGGTCTTTTGACTTTAGGGAATAGCCAAAACAAGCACGACGCTAAATTAGGTGAATACAGTGGTTGTGGAACGATATGGGTTTTAATTTTGGTGAAAAAGTCTCGAAAAATCAATGCAGTGTGATTGGTTTGGTTTGTCGCTTTACGGTCATCTTGTGCACACTTTAGACTAAACAGACCGGGACGTACGGTTTAAAGTGGATTCCGAACCACTACGAACATCCATGGCACCGCCAGGACTCAAACTCGAAACCTGTGACACCGAGCGCTAGTCATTCGGCCATTCGCAGTGTGAGCTGGAGCATTCAGTGTTTTAGGTATCAATCAGGATTTGACGTGTTTGAGGCTCAAAACAACTTTTAAAATGGAATTTTGAAATTCCGACATCATCAGCAAGGTTTCTAATTGTAAATCGACGGCTTGTAAGCACCAAATCTTTAAATTTTTGGTCGTGAGTTTCGTCGGTTGAGGTTGGTGGTCGACCAGAGGGCTCTTCGTCTTTAACGCGTTTTCTGCCTTCTTTGAACTGTTTTTACCACTTCTAATATTTCTTTTCGATATTGGAATTCTCGCCGAAGGCCTTCTTCAACGTTATATACGTTTCCGCAAACAAAACTTAACTCAAGTTCTTACTCAATTCAGGCATTTCAAAAATCGTCGGAATCAGTTTTAGCGTCTCACAAAGCCAAGCGTAATTCAAACACTAATGAATATTTTGACGTCAAATTTCACACAGATGTCAAAGACAGTGCCAATAACCTAAAAAAGAAAAAAAAATTGAAATACCATATGCCCGGGAAATTTAGATCTTACTTTTTAGACACAATAGTACATACTCAAAAGTCAGTTAAATAATAAGTTTTTTATTGATGAAGCTTTCCAGACCCAAAGGGACTTGGAACTACGGTATCCAGACACCCTAGGCACCCCAATCTGGGGTGCTTAAAAACTAAATATAAAAATATATTAAAAAAATTCATAGAAGTTATAATAGAAATGACAGAAAAAGACAACTGGTAGACAATGTATTAAGATTAAAATCAGAGAAAAATAGATGCAGGAAGGAGTAATAAATTAGTAGGAAAATAAATAAATCAGAAAGAATTATTTATATCTATATCTATATATTTATCTATCTATTTATAGAAATGACTATAATAATTAATAAAAGCCAACGGCCATACCATGTTGAATATACCGGTTCTCGTTAGATCACCGAAGTCAAGAAGCATTGGGCGCGGTCAGTACTTGGGTGGGTGACCACATGGGAACACCGCGTGCCGTCGGCAAATTTGGGACCTGAATGGCCGAGTGTCTAGCGCTCTGGTGCTCGGTGCCACAGGTTTCGGGTTCGAATCCCGGCGGTGCCATGGATGTTTGTAGTGGTTCGGAATCCACTTTAAGCCGTAGGTCCCGGTCTCCTATGACTGTAAGAGCGTCACGGAGCCAAAGTCAGGCTTCTACCTACGGGTACTCCATCACAACAGAAGCTGCTTCCTTCCCCTTCAATCATGAGTACGTATGGGCTCGTGGGCTTGGCCAGCCAAGTGGGATAAGAAACAACAACAACAACATAATTAATAAAAGTTATAGACAATTCCAGATTTTTAAAGAAAAAGTTCCTAATAAGTGTTACGCCCTAATATCAAAGGGGTATTGATTCTCGATAACGCTAGATTCTAATTTAGGCTTGACGTGCTTGTATTTCCTAATTTGTGTATTTTTGTAAAATTTTGTCCATGCTTGAGGCAGTCTGCGCTGTAAGCTTAGTTAAAAAATGTTTAGATTTTTGTAATTATGTTATTTAAGCCTGATGTAACGGTTGTCAGTACATTGAAGTTGCAACTTATAGCTGTGCATTGAGGAGTATCGACTCTATATTACCCCCCTCCTCCATTCTAGATTTTTAGAATTAGGAATTAAATAAAAATTAAAAAATATCGACAATTCCAGATTTTTAAAGAAAAAGTACCGAATAAATACTACGCTTGAATATCAAAAGGGTATTAACTCTCGATAATGCTAGATTCCAAATTAGGCATGGCGTTTTTGCATTTCTTAATTTGTGTATTTTTGTAAACTTTTGTCCATTCAGAATTATATATAACTATGTATATATATTTCTAAATATTATTTCAGCATCACATCCAAAGTTTGACTGGAAAATCGGAAAAACTTATGTTTATCAATATAGAAGTAATAATACCCTGACATACATGTTACATGAAAAGCAGCAATCGAAAATGGAAGCAATTTTGGATTTCCATGTAGTTTCTACATGTGATGTTATTCTAAAAGTAAGAAAAAAATTATTTCCTTCCATTTCAGAAATAGTAACTAAAAATTATTCATTTTAATTATACTTTCAATTTATATTTTTAAAAAATAGATCTGTAAAGTAAATTTTAGTGTTATAAAAATCTAGGTAAATTTCATTTTTATGATTATTGATTTACTTTCTTCCTCTAAAATCTGCTTAAAAGTGTAAAATTCAGTTAAAAAAAAATTTTTTTCCAAATCTGAATGAAATAAAACGTGAACAATGTTTAAATATCCTGTGTGTATTAAGTATATTTCATTTTATTATTTTGTAAAATTTTACTAAAGTTCTAAAAAGGCACTTATGTAATCAATAACAACACATTTAATCATATAAATTTTTCTCTGTTTATTTTTATTGAATTTAGATAAAAATATCTATGCATCATTATAAATTTTTATTATAAATTGCCACACATTTTTGAAATAATGTACAATATTTTCAACAACATAATGTATAATTGGACAAAATATATGTCTGACTATGGCAATTGTGGGCCAGTGTCAACGAGCACATCTAGTGAGCAGAAGTATTCAGGTTGAAATCCGTCGGGGGCATTCATTGCAGTCACTGCTTTCTGAAACGAGGATACTGGATAACGTTTGTGACAGCTATGAAAGCATCTTACCTCGAAAGTCAGACTGCTTGGTAGGAGTTTTCTAGGTTTTCCTCCGTTTATTTAATATATTCAAATGTTGGACTATTGCCTGTAAAAAGGTTCTGTGGAAGGCAACGTCCTTCCAGTTTTGATCGTTGGTGGACTGTTCGTGGCATACATTAGTAGAATTCATTCAAATTACATTCATTGACATTCGGCATTCATTGCAGTCACTGTTTTCGGAAACGAGGAGACTGAATGACGTTTGTGACAGCTGTGAAAGAATCTTACCTCGAAAGTCAAACTGCTTGGTAGGAGTTTTTTTAGGTTTTCCACTATAATATATATTCAAATATTGGGCTATTACCTGTAAAAGATTTCTGTGGCAGGCAACGTCTTTCCAGTTTTGAACGTTGGTGGACTGTTCGTGGCATACATTAGTAGAACACGAAGTCCCCCGATATGTATTCACACACAATACAAATATTTTTTTTATAATGTATAATTGGACAAAATATATATTCGACTGTGGCAATTGTGGGCCAGTATTCAGGTTAAAATCCGCTGGTGGCATTCATTGCAGCCATTGCTTTCAGAAACGAGGAAACTGGATGATGTTTGTGACAGCGTGTGAAAGCATCTTGCCTCGAAAGCCAGATTGCTTGGTAGGAGTTTTCTAGGTTTTCCTCCGTAATATATTCAAATGTTGGACTATTGCCTGTAAAAATTTTCTGTGGAAGGTAACGTCCCTCTACTTTTGTTCGTTGGTGGACTGTTCGTGGCATACATTAGTATAACACGAAGTCCCCCGATATGTACTAATATACAATACATACATACTCACATACAATACAAATATTTTTTTTACTAAAAACAAAAGAATGCATTAATATATATTATATTATTTCATTATAATATAATATAAATATATATTATATATATTATTTATTTCATTGTATTTTTATATTTCATTATATTTCTATCCATTTAGATCAAAAATATTAGAATATCTCAAAAATTGTCTGAAAAAGAGGAGAAGGAATTAATTGAAAAACTAGAACTACCTCTAACATTTTCTCATGCGGACCAAAGAGCAAACCACATTTGTCCAAGTCCTCATGAAAGTACACAATCTATTAATATGAAAAAGTCTATCATTTCTGCATTTGTTAACTCAATGACCAAACTTGATACTCCTCAAGAAATTGAAGAGGTAAGACGTAAAATAAAAGACGAAGTAATGTATGAAAGCTTTTTAAATATTAAATGTCTTTAAGTTTTAGATTTCCTTTCATATTTTTATAAAACTGGTTGATATTTTTTTAAAGCCTGAATAGTTTATTTTATGAAGAATTCAGCCTTCATTCATGAAGAATCAGCATTCAATTAAGAATTCAATTTAAAAGATTCTCGATGTAAAGAAAATTTTGAAATTTAAATTAACAAACTTTAAACTATTAAAGCAAACTATTGTATTCCCATGATTGTGGCTATTGTGACAAATATAGTATCAAAGGATAGAGAAATTTTTTAAAAAATAATTATAAAATGTATTGTCCAACCAGTGAGATCACAAAATACAAAAGATCAAATTCAATAAAGTTGCTTTGCGTTTAGACTTGTAAAACTTGAGCGTCTTATTGAATTAACAATAACTATTGCATATTCTTGGAAATAACATTGATCAGAAAAGAAAATCTAATACAGTAAATATCGTTTCTATATGTTCGTTTTGTCAAAAATTATTAACCATCAAAATATTCTATATACTGCAAATTTCCGAATATAAGCCGATCCGTGTATAGCCGAGAGTGCTTTTTTTCTTCAAAAGATTTACTCAAAGTTCAAAACCCATATCTAAGCCAAAATGAAAAAAATAGAAATGACGAGGATTTTGAGCGGTTTATATAATTTTCTTTTCTTTTCGAATAAAGATATTCAAAACAAACCAAAAAGTAAGTGAAAAGATTAAAGTAAATATTATGTGCTAATTATTGACGGTATTCTATTACTCTTTCTGGTGTACGTTTTGGTACTTCCCGTTAACCGGGGCCAAATTTCGCCAACCTTAGATTTTTCAGCAATATAAATAATTTCGAAAATAAAACAACACGTTTTCATAAAAAGAATAACTCAGTTAATTTAAAATTAATTTTTTACACAAACTTAAGTTCATGTATCGTAAGGGTTTTGAATAAATCGCCAAATATCTCTAAATATAGCACTTTTTATTTCTGTAGTTCACGTGCTATATTTAGAGATATTTGGGGATTTATCGTTTTGGCCCAGCTAATGGAAAAGTACCTACGTTTTTAACGTGATTATCGGATCCGTATGTAAGCCCCAGTATTTTCGCTTTAGAAGAAGTTTTAAAAATTATCGACTCGGTATTTGTAACTTGTATTTTTTATTCTTTTCTCAAACGAACACTTTTTCTTACTTAATCTGTTTCCTTCGAAATTGAGAAAGGATGAATTCTTCACAAACATTGGTGTCATAAACATCGGAGCATAATAAGTTTTCAGCGTTATTTTAAAAGTTTTCATCTTTCTTTTTAAACAAGTTTACATTATTTTAAATTTTTAGTTATCCAGATTATTTTGGGGTAAATTAGTCGTATGTAAAATCTGAGTATTTGAAAAGTTTATGTTTTGAAGAAAAAATAATTTAAAGAAATTAACAAATTGCAAGAAAATTTTGATTTATGATTATTTACACGGTTTTATGGACTTAAAAAAGTTAAATATTAAATATATGCTTTAAACAGAATAAAGGCTATTTAGCAATATACATCATATACAAGAGATATAACTTTTTTACATTTATCCAAGAGAAAATATTTAAATCCTAACAATTAATAAAGTTTAAAAATGTTGAAATTATACTCTGATGTAATTTTTCAATTAAATCTAAAACATGAATAGAAATTAACTTATAATATCGCATAAAATTTTATTACATTGCACCTTTTTGAGGCATAAGTAATGTTAGATATTCATTGTATTAAAAATCTTATTATATCATTGTATTAAAATATTGTTATATAAATATATCATTGTATTATTTCATATCATTGTATTAAAAATCTTATTATAGTGTTATGTGCTAGAATATTGCATAAATATTATTATATTTATGCAATAAACATTATTATTAATTTATGTAATATTTTAAACACATTTTATATTGCATTATTAAAATGTGTTTAGAATATTGCATAGATTAATTAAAATCAAATTATAGGGTGGTAAAAGTTTTGGACTGCTATGAAAAATGTGTTTAAAATGAAACAAAAGACAGAAACATAGGGTTAAAAGGAAAATTTATTTTTTTACCTTATCTATAATAGTTCTATTTTTTCACACCTTTAAGGGTATGAAGGATGTAAAGCCTATATTTCAGTTCTCGCTACGTTCTTTGTAACGTAACAGCGCCAACAAGAAATGCATTGGTTACGATTCGTCTTTTTTGAAGTCTTTTAAATCGTATTCTAAGGTCTAATGCAGCTGGTCGAGTTGATTTATTTAGACTTCATGAAAAACTGAACAGTGTAACAAAAAAAACGCAAAGCGGTTCGCAACATTTGAAAGAAAAATTTAATTTTTTCTCCTTATCTGTCACAGTTCTATGTGTGTACCTTTAGCGCAAGAAGGGCATCAAGTCTTTATTTCAATTTTCACCGTGTTCTTTGTAACATCGCTGAGTCAGCAAAGGATTTAGAGATTACTCGTGGGCCTGATGGCCAAATGGCTAACGCTTTAGTATTTGGTACCACATGCTTCATGTTCTAATCCAGGAGGTGGCGTGGATGTTTAACGGTTCGGAATCCACGCTAAAGTCTAGCTCCAGGTCTAATTAGCCTAAAGTGTTCAAAAAATGACCGTGAAGCGACAAACCAAACCTAGATACTCTTAAGGCTCGTGCCCACCGAGGCGAGAAGTGTTTAAACGGCAAGATTTGGTCAATCACTAGCCTCACCACGTTCGCCAGAAACCGGTTTGAAATGCACCGCTTCGAGTTGACCAACTTTCAACTCGAAGCGGAACTTCACTAGGCGTAATGCTATTTCTGACGTTTCGCTGTGAAGGGGTCGAAATATTTTCTCGCCTGTCGCCTTTAGCGTTACTCCCCTCACACCAAGTCTTTTAAATCTGTTCGTATTCCAAGCTCTAATGCAGTTTACTGATTGACTGTTGGTTCAGTGGTAATGTGCGCAGCGTGTAGGGAGCTCATGTTCAATTCCGCTGGAGGCGTTCTTTGTATTCACTACTTTCAAAAACGTGCAAACTCGATAATTATAACAAAGTGTGTAAGCGTCTCGCATCGACGTTTAGAAAGGTTTTTTCAGGATCTTCTCCCATACGATGCTTAAATGCGGAAAGATTACCTCTATAAGTTCCCCCTAAAGGCAATTCCCCCATCTTCATCCCCTGGTGGGTTGTTTGTAGCATACATAAGTGGAATACGTACGAAGTCCATCGATTTACCCCTCTCCCCATCAAAAAAAAAAAAAAAAAATTGCTTGTCGACAATAATTAAAAATTGAAAAAAAAAGTAGCTTCGAAGCGCTCGTTTTGAAAAGCAGTACCTCGTTGTATCTCTTGTATTTTTTTAATTATTTCTTTTTTAAGACCTCTTCAGATTTTTCAACCACCCGGTATTTTTCACATACCTTAACCGGTATTTTTCCCAGCCTTTAATAAATTTCAAAGAAATTAAAAATATAAAATATTATATTCCACACAAATAATAAATTAATAATAATAAAATATAAATATCTTAATATTTTAATTAAATATTTATTAAAAATGTTTAATACATATTTAAAATTAAGATAATTAAAATATTTAATTATTAAAATATCAAATAATAAAACATTTAAATAGTTTTTAAAATATTTAATATTTTTTTTTATTAAATATTTTAATATAATTTTATTATATTATTAAAAAATAATATAATAAAATATAAAATATTCTACACAAATAATAAATTATTGTCATAAAACTAATATTTCTGCATCTTTCTGTTTTGTTTCAATAGCGTGACAGTTTGGGAACATGTCTCACCAAATACGGTGTTATATATGATCATGGATTAGTGATTACGAAAGAAAAAGATACGTCAACTTGCTCTCATAGACATGCATTGCTTACTCCTTTCTTTAGAAAAGTAAGTAACTTTTTGGATTTTTAATGTCCAAAATATTAAAACCTATACTTCATAAAGCCAAACGAATCATGCATCATTAAAAATAATGCTGAAAAAATTTTTCTTCTAGGATTCCGCTTCTCCCTTCTTTTTGAAAGAAGACGTTTTATCATGTAAACAATACATTGAAAACAAAATTATGAAGAAAGTAGAGTGTGACGAAACACAAATCGTGGCACCTCCTATGAAAGATACAAAAGACTTAGTTGGATTTAAAGGACATATTGTTGTTGAACTTATTGAAATTAGGTCTTCAGAACTAATGAACTCACGTAAGTGTTTTGAGATTTTCGTTGAAGAAAAATAAGCCATGTAACTTTAAACAAGTAATATAAAAAAAATTCATACTTTTTTTTTACTTTATTGCAGAAAAGTCCTTTACAAGTAAAGGTGAAATTTTCTTCTTACATCTGGCGCCATCCATTATTAGATACATGCAACTTAAATGTAAAAAAAAAAACTAAAATTGATTAATTAAATTTAATTATTGAATTAATATTTGAAAAAACTGTATTAACATCAAGTGTCCTCCACTACAAATTAAAAAAATGTATTTGAACTTGGGTGGATGTATAAAAGTATTTTATTAACGATTGAAAATTTGAACAAGATATATATAGGGAGAGTGTGAGAAATGTCACTTTAATCAAAGAGGAATTTACTTCTTTAAACTAAATTGAATAGTTATAGCTAATAATTAGAGGTTGTGAATATAAAAATTAATTTAACATTAAATATAATATAATATTGTTAAAAATATCAAACTTTTTTTTTTCAACAAGGGAGTGCTTAGAAATACTTATTTTCATAATACTTAATCAATGAACCCACTAGCTTATACATTACTTTTTATAAATGATACACAGCTTAGGTGGGTTAATATTGTTTCCTGGTCTCAACTCAGTTGAAAACGAGCACCATTAGTGGTAGCCTTATTTAAGGTTTGAACTTCCCATGTACTTATGTACTTACCATGTACCCCATGCCTAGAAATACTTAGTTTCAAAATACTTGATCATGAACCTACTATCTTATACATCACTTTTATAAACGAGACACAGCTTAGGTGGGTTAACATTGTTTCCTGGTCTCAACTCAGTTGAAAACGAGCACCATTAGTGGTAGCCTTATTTAAGGTTTGAACTTCCCATGTACTTATGTACTTACCATGTACCCCATGCCTAGAAATACTTAGTTTCAAAATACTTTATCAATGAACCTACTATCTTATACATCACTTTTTATAAATGAGACACAGCTTCGGTAGGCTAACATTGTTTCCTGGTCTCAACTCAGTTGAAAACGAGCACCATTAGTGGTAGCCTTATTTAAGGTTTGAACTTCCCATGTACTTATGTACTTACCATGTACCCCATGCCTAGAAATACTTAGTTTCAAAATACTTGATCAATGAACCTACTATCTTATACATCACTTTTTATAAATGAGATACAGCTTAGGTGGGCTAACATTGTTTCCTGGTCTCAACTCAGTTGAAGACGAACACCATCAATGGTAGCCTTATTTAAGGTTCGAACTTCCCATGTACTCAAACCTTCTGGCCTATATTTTAATGTGTCATATGCTGCCTAGACTTTGGTGTTGGTTGTTCTGCTCGAACCAAACTCCATCATTTCAAAAGCTAATAAGCTACGAACCAGGTTAAGATATACATATATCGAGTATATTTAATAAATATTATTAATACTATTTCGAAAAAGAGAAAGAATTTAATCAATCAGAAATTAAATGAATTTCAATTAGGTTTAAGTTTACTAACTATAAAATTTTATCCATGTAAAACCATGAACAAGAATCTAATTTCGGTTGAGTATGGTATTTCAAATATGAAATTTCATTTAACTAGAAGAATTGATTATGAATTTAAGTAATTACTCCTAACAACTGTCATCTTCTTCAATTTTTTTTTCAGAATATAACCTGTGATCATTTTTCAGAATTATTTGAGGCACCTCTGATAGAACAAGACATTTTATACAGCCTTGAAGAATCCAGAGACGGAGACCATGAAAACGAGGTAGAAGAAATTCTGACAAAATTGTGCAAAAAAGAAAACCATGTTATAGATTTTAGCGTCAGTGGTGACTTTGTGAAACTTGTCTCTGGGGTCAAACGTTTAAATTATGAAACACTTCGCAAATTTTACCAGTCTTTGAAAAACGGTGAAATTTGTTCTAAAAAGGTGGTTCGGTAAGTAAAATAAAATAATAAAATTAACTTGTACATTTTTTTTAAATGTCTAAGGAAAGTCTAAAATGTCACAATGTTAATATCTCGGAATACTTTGTTATTAATATTTAAATTTCTCTTACTTTTATTAATTTTAAAATTCCAGTTACACTTGAAACTGATGTTAATTCATTTTATACGAATTTATGTATTAGCTAAATAATTAAATTTAGGACTCCATGGATGTTTTTATGTGAAAATCGGGAAGTAAAAAGTTTGTAAAAAACAAAATTTTTATGAATGTCCTTGCTTTATCAATTTGTAATAAAATAAATGAGTGATTGTAACGGTAAAAATTATTTTGTTATAAATAACTGCTGAATAAATAAAATTATATAGATTAACTTAAAATAGTTATTTTAAAAATCTAACAACTAATAAATAATTATGCGATTCATTAACTAAATAAAAATTGTATTTTTAAAAATCTATAAACTGACTTTAAATTATGAATTCAAAAACTTTTTAAACGAGTATTGCATTAAGAAAAATATTAAAAATGGTTCAATGCACTGTCTAATTATTTTAATGTAATGTTCAAGTGTATATAGAATCATAAATATCAATCTTAAAATTTATTTGTTTAAAATATAAATATATAAAACTATTCGATTTAGTCAAGACTTTATAAATTTTTAAATCAAAATCATGTCAGATAATTATTTAGCAGATCTAACCTTGCAGGCAAAAGGAAAATTGCACTTATAAACATTAATGCTGCTTTAGATAAAAAAAAATAATGCATAGATTTCTTCAAATTAATATTTAAAGAAAATATTTGGTTAAAGAAAGGTTTAATTTTAATCAAAGTTGTCATTTTAATAATAATGAAAAAGTTAATATAGTGAAAACAAAAATAGTTTATTATAATAAAATAAATAAAAATTAATTATTGAGCACATTAAGTCACATAAAAGTTGTCATTCAAAAAATAACCTTTTGTTTATATAAGATTCTTCTATTTTTAGAGACATGTTTTGTGATACCTTACCGATGGTTGGAACTAATGCTGCAATGAAACTCATGGTAGAATTACTGGAAAGCAAAGAAATAACAGGTATAAAAGCGAAACTATGGCCATTATCATTTGCTTTGACTCACAATCCGACTGAAGAAACTATGAAAGCTATTGTTGTAAGTGTTTTTTAATTCATAAATTACTTTTGAATTAAAGGAATTATAAGAAAAAAAAATAATTATTTGTGTGAATTAAATAATTTTTCCCAATCTTCCCTAAGAAAACTTAAATAATTAGATGTGTATATGCGCATATTTATTAAGACTTTTACATTTGCCTTATCATTGAACAAAGTTAAAATGTTTAATTACTGTTTCAAAACTGTTTCCAAACATTAAATACAATAAAAAAATTGAAATTTCATTTGAAAATTATTTAAACTTCTAAATTCTTCTTTCTACAAGTCTATGGTATTTTCTTCTTACTAATATCGATCAATATGCATGGCATATAGTTACATCTTTATATAACGAAATTACTTTCGACCTATGAAAGCTAGAGCTGTGGAAGTAACATCTGCTGTAATAAAGCAAGATATCATGCTATCATCTAAAACTGATTGCAGTGTATCTAGTGTTTTTTTTGGACATTTATACCACATTTAGAAAGATTTGTAGCATCTATATATTATATATATATATATATAATTACTGAGAACTAGGTACGCTGAAATAAATCTTGTAATAAAAATGGTATTATGTATCTCTCTTTTGGACGATAAAGTTTAAGAATGTGTTAGAATTTGGCGTATATATCCAAATACATATTTAGATGCTGTTGCCCTTCGTTAGAAAAGTGGAAGTGAGAACCCTGGGATTTTTCTGACTCTGGATAACATTAGGTCAGCGGTATTTTACCATATTCAGCTTCATTTTGCAAATATTAGGCTGGCTTTCCATTGCTTCCTAATTTGAGTATTTCTGTAATAAATTTATCCGTGCTTCAAACATCGGTTTTTTGACCAATAATAGTTTAGAAATCTTTTATTAAAAGCTAAAACCTTTGTTAACCTTCTGTAGCTATTTTATTTAAGCCTGTAGTGAATTAATGCATTGAAAGTTGGAATTGTAGATACTATATCACTAGCAATTTCAATGTAGAGTCTGTTTGCTTGCACACACACTTATATATATATATATATATACTGAAAAATAAAATAATTTTTACATTATATAACATATATATTTTTTTATATAACAGCCTCTTTTAAAAGTGGACACTTCTGTACCTGTAATGCTTGGAGTTTCGGCTTTGGTTCACCGATATTGCAGCTCAAATAAATGTGACCACTCACCAGGGGTAAATGCAATCGTGTCATTGTTACACAAGGATCTAGGTCGTAAATGTTCTGGAGAGGATGATAAGGTAAATTGAAAATATTCCTTAACATGAAATTGAATAATAAAATTGCAATCTTAAATTCGAAAGTTTTCTGTCATAAAAATGTTTATCTGAATTCTTGAATAGTTTTAATTATACTTGCTTTATATCGTGTGCTTTATCAATCAATTATTAATTTTTCTAAAATAGGTATCAAAGAGTTTAATGAAGACTTTATTTGGAGATAATGAATTAATTTATTTGGAGATAATTTTTAATTTAAACGAATGTTTAGTAAAATAATGATTTTCAAGGAATGATTCTATTTGCAGATATAGAATTAAATGGCATTTGATTTTCAGGTTTTAAGAGTCCTAAAAGCGTTCAGTAACATGGGATATCATGGCAAAACCAAAGAAGACATTGTGTCATGTGCAGAAGACAAATATAAGTCAACCAGAATACGATTAGCTGCTATTGACTCATTCAGACGTATAGACGAGGTAAGTAAACAATTTGACATAAATAAGCAGTATATAATTTTATGAGTACAATAAGATAAAAAAAATTCTGTTTAATGTTTTTATAATAATTCTTATATATTTTATTATATGTCATTTCAGCCACGACCAGAAAAATTAATTGAAATGTATTCAGATACAAATGAGGATTATGAGATCAGAATTGCTTGTTTTGCCACTTCAATTAAAAAAGCTGATGGCAAACAACTCAGAAAAATCAGAGAAACGGCCGAAAAAGAAACTGATGAGCAAGGTGAGAAAAAAAACATATTTTTCAATAGCTGATTAATACGCGTTGCTTCAATTTAAAAATAATACTGGTATATGTTCTGATTCTTCTGTTGATTATAATTTTTCTAATACTAAAGGCTCGTTCCCATCGAGGCGTGAGGCGGCGACGCGTCACGCGGCAGGGAAGAAAAATTTTTCTACCCGTTCACACCGAAGCTTCAGAAATCGCTTTACGTCTAGCGAAGTTCCGGTTACTTCAAATAGATGGCAGATCTACTATTGGCCAATCCAAGTCACATCACGCGGCAAGCATTTGAGAGTTGAAAGTTGGGCAACTTCAAGCGGCGGATTTTGGGTATAACGCGGCGAGGCTTGTGATTGGTCAACGCCTCACGCCTCGGCGGGAACTAGCCTTAAAGGAATCAGTTAATTTTTATGAGTTGCTCGTAATTCTTAAGAAAACTATCTTTATTATTATTATTTTTTATGTTTGCAATTATACCAGCAAAATTAATTTTTTTAATGTCTTAATGTGTGATCATGATTATTTAACCAAGAACTTTCACTCTAAAAAAAAGCTGATTTTTCTTGCTAATTTAAAATATCGATTGACGTTTACTGTTAACTAGAAGTATTCGTCACAAGAATGACAAATGTGTGGCACAGGGTGCATCATGAGGAGTTTTCTACACTGCAACTCCATTTTGCTCCACATTTTATTTAGGAGCTTGCTACATTGCAACCCCATTTTGCTCCACATTTTATTTAGGAATTTGCTACATTGTTACCACATTTTTTAAGGAGGCATTGGATGCTTGCTTGATGAACCCAGCTCCCCTAACATGCAAACTCAACACATTATCCACCATAGCGCTCCTGTTCTATTTTTCATTAATGTATTTATATCACACATTTTGTATTTTTATCATTAATGTATTTTTATCACACATAAATACATTGATAATAAATTCATCAATGTATTTATTATCACACATTTTGCCATGAAATTTTAATTTTTCCTCGTAACTGAAGAAGGCGGAATCAGTAATGTTCTTAACAGAAGGAATTTGTAGCATTCAGAGTATGAAGAGCGTTATTATAATATAAATATACTTGCATTAGTATATAATATTGATACATTAGTTGAATTTTATCGGAAAATTGCAGGAATTAATAATTAAATATATGCAGATTACTTTAAAAATTAAAAAGAAAACTTTTGAGGTTTATTTTGTTGAAATATGAGTTAGTTTTAATTTAGTAACAACTAGTGCTCTTAAAATTTAATAAACTAGTAGCTTAGTAGAAAAAGATAAAGTATTTATAAAAAGAACCATTTAAATAGTTATACAATATATATATATATATATATAGATAAATTTTTTTTTTCTTTTAGTGTCTAGCTACGTTTATACATTTTTTCAAAATGTGAACAAGACATCTATTCCGAAACAGAACAATAGAGAATTACTTACAAAAATGTCGATGAATATACCTAAGAATAGTACTTGGGGAAGTTCTAAATACTTTACATTTGGCAGTTATAGTGAACAATGGAAATTAGGAGGTTCTTTGGAGGCCGATATAATTCATTCTCCGGATTCCAAATTCCCACGAGCTGTTTACGGTAGTTTCAATGCAAAAATGTTTGGCACTGAAGTGAACTTGCTTCAGGTAAGTAAAATAGAAGTTAAAATTATTAGATTATTTATGTGAAAAGTTAACAATGCTATCTTATAAAACATTATGTGCGTATATGTGTGTATATAAATATGTGTATTTTTTATTTACCATTAAAAGGAAATTATTTATTTCATAAAATTAATAGAATTGATAAACATACTTATTATAATAAATGGTTTAAATTTCATAAAATCTCTCCTATTTTATAAATTTATATATATATATATATGCAATTTTAAAATCACTGGAATTTTTCATTTGCAAATGTTGATAATAAAAGCTTAACAGTAAGATTAGACAACAGCAGTCTGTGATTGAATTCATAACTTTTCGTTCTGTAGATGGGTGGCAGAATGAAAGGCGTTGAAGAATTAGTGAGAAAGTTCATAGGATCAAAAGAAAATGCCCCTGAAAAGAAATCCAATTGGAATTTTTTTGGTGTCAAAGATGTGAGTACAAATAGAAGCGATAATAAAATTGAATAAATTGACTTTTAATTTTACTTTAAATTAATTAATATTTGAATTTTGCGATAAGTTCAATAACAAACACTTTTGTTTTTACTTCCAGATGATTGGTGAGTCTGATTCTGAAGCATCTTTTTATGTGAGAACTTTGGATACTGAAATTATGGATTTTTCTGCTTCTGACTTGTCTGGAATAGCAGAAATGATGAAAGTTGCTGAACTTGTAAATAAGGTATATTGTAAGAATTATTGTTTACAAAATTTCTGCACTTAAATATATAAATAAGTCAATTGAGTTTCGTAAATATAATAGGTAGTTTCATAGTCTTATATACTAAAACAGCTGGTTTATTTTTTTTTAATTTTCTAATTTTTAAGAAAAATTTTAATCTAGTTTTTTTCCTCGAATATGTTAAAAAGCGCTTATGAAATAATAAATTTAATTTTTTCATTATAAAGTTTTTAAATAATTTTTTTAAAATTATTTCTTAGTGCATTAAAGAAGAATTTATTAATTTCTTTATTTTTTAAAAAATAATAATCAAAACGGAAATTTATTTATAATGACAGAGAATCATTTTTGGAACGAATAGAGAAACTAGTGTCCAATATTACAAAAGTAAAGTGTCAATCAATTACAAAAGTAAAGTACGTGTCCCATATCTCAAGTCAGCAATTCTAAAATTTTCAAACAAATACAATAAATTTATTTTGATGGCAGATGTCATTCATTTCTTAGTGTTTATAGAATGGAAAACTAATGAAACCTTGATTTCAAATAAAACTTTTAAGTTATTTTTCTTATCTATTAAAAAAATAACGTCATAACATCACAGAAAATGCACTATGAAAGTTAAAAATGTTCTGGGCTATTAAAAAGACTAATTCATTGATAGTGTCAAAGGTTTAGCTATAATTTTCACGCAGTTGATCCTGTTATACTTTTAGGATTCACTAAGGGACCACTAAAAAATTAAATTTCAATAATAAAAAAATTAAATAAATAAAAAAAAAAATTGATCGAAGATAAATCGAAGTCTCGAAGGTTTATTGCTAAAAAGATTGGCAATGACGCAAAACGCTATCAAAAAGTAGGCTGAGAGCAGCACTCAAAACCGCGAGAGGACTACACAACAATGATTTTTTCACGAATCGAAAATTTCGGATAGTTGTGAGAAAAGTGAGTGAAAATTCAGAGTTCCAAAATTAATGTAGAAAGTAATTATAGTGAATTTTGCAACCATGAAACAATTTCTGTTCTTTATAAAAAGCATATGAGGCCTGTTACACTCAGCTAAAAAACACGTTTATATGTAAAGAGGAGATTTCGTTAAAAAAAAACAAAAACGAAAGGCAACTGTCAAAGCTTTTGGAATTCTGCAATTTTTCAGATAATAGTAAATTAAAATTGTATGGATCACATGAACGTTAAAAAGTTTGGAGAACACCAAATATATAGCTCAAACCATAGATTATGAAATGATCTGCAAAACAAGGCAGTAGTTTGATTTATGGGTAGAATGCGCATATGGGTAGTCTGGATAATTTAGCAAGCATTCTTGGAATAATAAATGTACAATTTGAATTTTCTAAAGAAAATCTACGTCAAAGTTTACCTAAATTAGGATTTGTATTATATATCTTTCAACTGAATTATGATTCAAAAATTGTACAGGAATAAAGGAAATCAGATCAAACCACTCTTCTAGTCATCCATTATTAAGCTCATTGAGCAATTATGGATATAGCTGTTTATATAATTAAATAATAAATTGAGTCATTAAAAAATAAGAATAATTTGACAAGTGTCGTTTTAAAAAAATAGACGACTCAAAATTTAGTAAACTCAGTATTATCCCGATTCAAAGCGGCGATAAAAACCAAAGGTTATTTTACAAATTAATAATTTTTAATTTTTCCAAAAGAAGATTCATAAAATTAGTATTTTTATCTCTTCTAGTTTCTCCTTGCTTACTAAATTCTTTAATGTGAATAATGCGTTATTTAGTTCGCATTGTCAATCAAATGTTAGTATTTGTGTGAATTTTTTTTGTTCTAAAATTAAGTTCAGATTTTATATTATTGCGCAATGAATGGTTATTTTGAAAATAATATCGTAAATTAGAAAAAAAAAAAAAAAAAAAAAAAAAACTCATCATAACTATTTTACAAACTTATTTTTGGTTACTGAATACATGCACTCTTTTATTTTTACTTCTAAGGTTAATAAGTTTTGTAATATTTATAGTCATAATTATTCTACTACATTGTAAATGTAATATTTTGGTACACTGATAGATTGTTAATGAATATATTTAAAGAATCAAAGCTACTTTAATGTTTCCTTTACTTTCAGTTATCCAGTGGACGGAATGCCGACTTCTCTCATAGCTTTATGTTCTTAAATTCCAAACTTCTTATCCCTAGTGTTACTGGTAAATCTTATTCGATTGATTTCGTTGGAAGTTCAACTGTAGGCCTTAAAGCCAGGACCAAAGTTGACGTCTTGTCTTTGCCGAAGAATGCTGATGTTCAATTTAGCATTCAACCAAAGTACTACTATTTTTATAGTTAATAAACAAGAGAATTTTTGAAACAATTTTAGTTTAAAAGAAAATTTCTTATTAAAGTACTTTATTTGCAGAATGAATATTGAAATTTCCTCAACTATTGGCATTCAGTCTAACAGACATAGACCTGATGTGAAGATTCTATCCCGTGGACATATGGAAGCAGATTGGGGAGTGAATTTCCGTGTTGAAGATGGACACGTGGCCATAGCAAAGTTGGATATACCTTCTGAGAATATAGTAATGGGTAAAGTAAGGTAAATATAACTTTTAACTAATAATAATTGTGAATGTAGACTTGATATTATAAGAGAAATGTTATATTTCGTTAAATATAAAGAAAACTGTACTGGTGTTAGGCGAATTGCGGAAAATAACCTACAATTATATTTATATTGCTAAAAATTTTAATATGGCTATATAAGTGGTATTCAATCATTTAATTATTAATTATGGAATCATAACGTATAAAATGAAACACATTTACTTGAGTTAAAGCATTTTATTATGTTGAAAAATAAATATACGAAAATAATCTATTACCATTTCCTGGAGGTGTGCAATCAACTTTTTACCATTTCCTGGAGGTGTGCATTACGAGGCTAGATATGCAAATCAGCTTCTCTATGATTTCTTGTTTTGCAGTTTTACTGATCTCAAGTTTCATGAGTTACCATACATTTTCTATTAGATTTATGTCCGGTGAGTTGCCAGTCCAGTCCAACATAACACATTGGTGATTTTATTAGCTAAAAACGGGCTGACTGTTTTTGATTTATGGTAAGGAGCTCTGTCGTGCATTAAAATTGGTTCTTTTCCATCATCAAACCATTCAGAAACCTGAGGCAAGAATTCGCTCTTCTAAGATGTCGAAAATAAGTTTAATACTTAATTACTGGAATTTTATAATTTATAAAAACAATATGTAAAATATTTAATTTATATTTTTAAAATCTAGGAATAAATTCTTTACAAATTAAACAATTAATCACTCTCCATTGTTGTTATTGACATTCATAGAAACTCATGATTCTAATTACGCTGGTTTCCAAAAGTTCTGGAAAATCAGGAAAAATTGTGATTGTAAAATTTCTATTCGTTAGAGTTTAATGGAATTTGGTGGAAACAATCAAACGGTGCTTTACAAATTAGGCATAAAAAATAGATTTATTTTCTGTCTTGAAAATACACAAAATGGAACCATGCTAAACATAGTATTTGGCGAGCTTCAATTTGCAGTGTGATCACTTCCAACAACTAAACAGCACGACAATAATGCTTCACGTTCAGAATAATGGTATTCATTAAATCAGCTAGTCTGCTACTGTATCAAGATAGTTCTAAGACCTTGAAAGATTGTAGGAGGAAGTATAAGCACAGAAGTATGACTCTCAAGAACATCCCAAATATACTCAGTGAGGTTCAAGTTAGGAGAACGTGCTAACCAACCCATATACGGAATAATCCCCTTATGAATGTCATTCTTTATAAAACGGATTTTGTGTGATCTAGCATCTTCTTGTAGTATGAAGGAGTCACCAACTACATATGCATAATGTAATGAAGCCAATATGTACACAAGCTACATATGAAGCCAAACATGTCAGTGTGGTCATCGAAAGAGATATCTACTCACACAAATATATTGGATTTACCAAACTTGTCTCTTCATGGGTATGACTGGGATAACAGCTGGTTCTCGGCTACCATCAGACCAATAATCTTTTGAACCTCTTAATCAATAAAATCTGAACTTATAAGTAAAAAACACTTTTATCCATCGACTTACAGTCTAATTGAAATGTGTGCGTCCTCTTAAACCTTTCATTTCGTTGGCATATGTTAGGAGTACACACAGTGCTGGATGTCTTGCATACAACCTTCCTCCATGAACGTACAACCTTCCTTCTTGAGCATATTTATTCTGGATACTAGCCTTCCCGGAATGCTACAAGAGAAAATATAAGATGGCCTGGTGTAGTGATTCCGTGTCTCCTTCAATTTAATTGAAAATAGTGATAATCCACCCAACATTTGTAGCCGTAAATCATTCGGGGTTGTATCTTCTAGAAGCTGATTCTGTTTTGAAAAGTTCACAGTCCATGAATTACAGAAGGGTTGTATTCAACTTCCTTGCTACGTAGAATTACTTCTGGCATGCTTTAATTTCCCCAATGGATCGACATCGTAATTCTTCAAGTAAATAATGGCGTGCATTTATGTCTGGAATATAGCTATATAAAAATTTCACTATGTTATTTCTACTTACAGACTTACGTTATTTCTACTTTCAGTCACGTATCCAGTGACATTAAACAATAGAAGCTTCACTTATTTGCTTATAATATTTTGATGCAGCAATACCTTTACGTATATTGCTTTATTTTTATGAAAATTTACTTATTTTCGACCATAAAATCGCAAATTTTCTGATGTTTTTTCTTAATATATGAAATAAAACATGATTATTTTAATTTAGGTATGCTTTTAATAAATGTAAATTTATTAGGAAATAATATTATTAATGCATACTATGATTTTGTATTTAATCCGCAGCACCGTTTTGTTATTATTAGTATGTACCATAAAATATTTTATTTTAATTTCAGCACTGATGTAATAAAAATAAACGCCGATCATACTGAAGAACCTTACTTTCCAAAAATGCAAAAGAAAATGGACTACTGCATAAGAACACTACACAAACCATTAGGCCTTTCAGCTTGCACTACAATAGAAGTGGCCAAGCCTTTTGTGACGAGAAATTTTCCCATTTTGGTATTTGTTGGAAATGCAGAGTTTGCTATTAAAAAAACCGATGATACTTGCAGTTCTTACGAGGCTCGCATTGAAATTCCAAAGCATTCGGTGAGTTTTGTACCGTTTCGAAAAGTTTTATTGATAGTATTAGTTTTAACTATTATAAGGAAATTATAATTTGTAAAAATACTGTTAATAATCAAAGAAGTTCAAACTGGAGGAAGAAATATTCCAATTAAATCAAAAAATTTTCTGTGGGCTTGTAGGTATTTGGTTTTTTAATTGAGGAAGAACAGCTATATAGGAGTTGTTTGTGCCAGAAATAAGCCTGGTAATGGCCTATTAGCTGGAAGGTTTATCTGTTTATTCGAGGAGGAAGAGAATCTTCTGATGTGATGCCTGGATGTGGTCCCAGTCAAATGACAGTGGTAGAGTGTGGGTATAGACTCACCATAATGAATCATTTGTAAAGCTGGATCTGCTAAATATTTGTCGTTCCAGTGATGAACGACCTCATGCCAAAGCGCTTAAAAATTGCATATTTTTCAAGTTTAAATAATATTGTCGAACAATAATATTATGTATGAAAAATTGTGTAAAGGATTTAATTTTTTTAAAATACCATCTTAATTGTTACTTATTTTTTCAAACAACTAAATTAAATAAAACTTTTTTAAAATACTCATCATTCGTAATGTATGGAAAATTATGTAAAGGAATTAATTTTCACAATAAGTATAATCGAATAATTAGAACCAGTAAGAGACGTAACAATAAATGGCAATTCGAAGCATTATTACTTCTCTCTGTCGAATTTAGTGATATTAATTAAATTATGAGAAAATTCCATTTTAATTGTTACTTATTTTTTTAAAACAACTAAAATAAATAAAATACTCTTCACTAATTTGTACTCATCACTATTTAAAATACTCAACACTCACTAATAATAAATCATTAAATTCGTAAATAATAAATATTCGTAAAAATAATAAATCACTAAATTCGTAAATAATAAATATTCGTAAAAATAATAAATCACTAAATTCGTAAAGTCGAATGTATTTTTATTTATTATTTGCCATTAAGAGTAAGTCAAGTTATGAAATTTAAATGAATTTTGTTTTGTATATTTCATTATTTTTTGCTTTTAAATATGGTTTATTTATTTGCTTATCTTAAGACTATGAGATATTTCTCAGGTATGTCTGATTTTTTAAAATAAATAACTTATCCATTAACAAGTAATATAAATTTTTTTTTTTATAGTCAATTCCTACTTTTTTTCACTATATTGCAGAAAGTCTTTTATAAATAAAGTTGAAATTTTCCTCTTACATCTGGCGCCATCTATTGGTAGATACATGCAACTTGAATCTAAAAGAAACTAAAAATAATTAATTAAATTTAATTAATGAATTAATATTTGAAAAAAACTGTATTGACATCAAGTGTCATCCACTACAAGTTCAAAAAAATGTTTTTGAACTTGAGTGGATGAATAAAAAGTATTTAATTAACGATTGAAAATTTGAACAAGATATATATAGGGAGAGTGTGAACTAATAGTAGGAATTGAATTAGTGTTTATGAAAAAAAAAACCCTCTAACATTTCATTTTTCAACATTACTATATTTTTCTTTTGGTAGGGACCAGTTATGAAGTACAGTGCTTCTTTAGATACTCCAGGATCACGAATTTCACGACGTTTTGCAATGGAGATGGAATTAAAGAAGAATAAACATCAAAAGGAATTATCTGTGCAACTCGTATCTCCTTTTAAATCTTATGGATTAGCTGGTATGTTGAAACTTACAAACCCTAAGTTTTTTTAAAGCATACTGTATTATAATAATTTTAACGTATAATAATTCATATTTTGTAATATTACATTTTTGTTTAACAGGTTCATACGTATTTGACAATAAACTAATACAAGCAACTGTGGAATTAGGTACTGAGTCAGAAAAACTATTATCAGGCAACATCACTGTTGGAATTTCTTCATCCAGATCAAGTATAGAATATAAAGCTTCTAGTTCGTTTTTTGTCAAAAATATAGATCCTGTAAAAATCAATGGTTCCTTTAGTATCTTCAAAGGAAAAAAATATGAACTGAAGTATGATTTAAAATCAAACTTACCTATATCGAAGCCTGTATCACTTAAAGGTAAGCATAATTTTCTTTTCTTTCGTAAATAGAGGATTTCATTTGTGTATTAAAGAATATATCATTTTTAAAAATAAGAAATTAGATAAGAATAACGTAATTAAAATTTAGCAAACATATGATCTTGATAAGGGGCCTGAATGGGCTAGCGCTCTGGCGCTCGGTACCACAGGTTTCGGGTTTAGAGTCCCGGCGGTACCATGGATGTTTGTAGTGGTTCGGAATCCGCTTAAAACCGCAGGTCCTGGTTTACTATGATCGTAGAGAGTTGCGTGGATATTGTTACTCTGCATCCATAGCTTATCTTCAAGCTACACGCACCTCCTGGATAGTACTAAGTTAGTAATGTCGATACAGCGCTTGGCTTAAGGCATAACAGACAACTGTCTAAATGTTTGCCAGCTGCATTGGAACAAAAAAAAAAAAAGGATCTTGATAAATCAGTTTTGTATGAATTGAAAAGAAAGGCCAAAATATGGTTTTAATCATGACACTATTTATACATTATGTAAATTATTTCTGTAATTAAATATGTTTATACATTATGTAAATTATTTCTGTAATTAAATATGTTTAAGAATTCACATTCCATATATTGTATTGAAAATAATTTTTTTATGAAATTTGCAAGCACATATCTAATGAACACAAACCTTTTTAATTTAGGGTTTTTTGTGAAGGATGGAGAATTTAGTTTATCAAAGAAAACGGATTTGAAGTTGAGTTCAAGAACCACTATTGTTACGCCATATCTCGAGTTAGATGTGCGAAAGACAGCAGAGCATAAGTTTAAAAAGTCTGAATTTACTTCCGTCAACCTCGTCGTTGATTATAAAAGAGAAGGCGAACAGAAGAAAAATACTGTTACAATTTCAGGGACAACACAAAAACGACACGGGAAGACTAACGGAAATGTTAAATTTCTGTCAACGGTGGCACCGAATAATAACTATCTTATAGCATGGAACACACAAAACGAATTAAAAGACACCTTGAAACAAGATTTAACCGTAAAAACCGGACCAGAATTAGAGGAACTTTATTTAGTCTATAAAATGCATTCGCACTTTCCTGTGAACCGTCTTGGTGAGACTAACGTCACCATAGACATTCCTAATCACTCTGATTTTTTTGTTAAATATGACCTGCAAATGAAACATCAATTAAGTCCTATCTTCGAATTACATGTAAAGGTTGATCTTCTCGATGAAGACGGTGGTCATATAAAAGGTGGTATCCATGCCAAACGAGAATTCTCACACACAAAGAAATTTTTTTCTAAGAACTTATTAGAACTAGACTTTCCAGAAATTCGTTGGAAATATGAAGATGAGATTAAAGAAACAAGTAAACATGGTATTGAAGGAAAATCAGAAATTAAACAGGACAATAAAAGCGTTGTAAAACTTAAGTTTAAATATCACCGATTAAGTGATAACACCAAATTCCATCAAGAGTTTGAAGGTTCCCTTCTAACACCTTTTTCACCAAATTTAATCAAAGGTAAAGCTTCATTGAAAATAAGCAGAGAATCTATGGCTGTTGAAGGACAGTTAGGATCTGGATATTCTATTTTAGCTCATTTAAATCATCCCGGTGTACTTGATTTAAGTTTTCAATCTCCTTTTGCCGATTTGAAATTGAATGCTAAAAACGAAGTTCATAAAAAAAGTTTTGACTTAGATGTAAAATTGAAGTTAGAGGATTTTGGTCTTTCTCATCATCTAATACTCACAAGCGAGATTGAACTACGTGAAAAGACGTCATTTAAATTGGAGATCGTGCCATATGCCGATGAAGAGCCTGATAAAAAGATTTTAATAACTACAGTTTTAGTAATCCATAAAAACAATTCCAATGATATGTATTCCAGTAGTACTAAAATTAAAATATTTGATAAAGTAGATGTTACTCTGACAGAATTAGGATCCCTTTCCTTAACTGGTAACCAAGAATTCACTTTAGATGCTTCTATTAACAACAGCGAGCCTATATCACTTACATTCAGAAGAGAAGTAAGTAACGGACAGTCAAAAACAACAGTAATATATTCAAGAAACAATTCTGAAAGGTTGAAAGGTGAATTAGGTACTAAATTACGTAACAGTGGTAATAAAAGGGAGTTATCAATTAAGTCATCACTTACTTCCCCGAATCCTGCATTTGAAGATATACATTTACACTTTTCTCAACGAGCCACCTATTCCGGTGCTTCGACAATTATGCAATCACTTTTATCTTTAAAGAAAAACGAGAAGGTTTATAGAGCAGAAATGAGCTCTGACTTTAATTCGAATGGTTTGGAAATGAATGCTAAAATGCAGTCACCAATCGAGAAATATGAGAATCATGATTTAAGTATCGCTTACAGACGTTCAGAGAGTGGAATTTCATCATCCGTAGCAATTAAAACTTTGGATGACAAACATTTCTCCCTTTCATCTGAGTTTAAAAAGAAAAGTCATGGATTCAGCGTTTCTTGTTCAATGACTTCTCCTTTTGTTTCTACAAAAGACGTAAAAGCTGAATTTAATATAGATAATCACCCCACCTACCAATCTGTGGAATCATATTTGGCTATTAACAATGAAACAATCGGGGATTTATCAGCATGTAGCAAGTCATCGTCAAGTGGATCTAAAATTGAGGGAAATCTTAAGCTATCAAACCTCCCTTACGTCAAGTGCCGAGGAGTAGCCATCAATTATGAAACTACAGAGAGTTCTTCTTCATTTTCGAGTAAAGTCGAATTACCAAATGATGAAGAAATCTCGTTGTCTTTGGATATTAAAGAAGAAAGTGATAGTAAAGCTTGCACCGCAAACGTGGTTACCCCTTTCGAATCAATGAAAGATGCAAAAGTGCATATCTCAGTAGGCAGACAGTTATCTAGGAGTAATCTTTTATTTTACATTGATATGAACAAGGAAAGAAAATGTGATGCGGAAGTAAGTATCACATCATCACCAAAGTCTGTTGAAATGCAAGGGCGATTGAAAGCAATTCGATATCCAGAAATGTCTGCTCATTTGAAATGTGAGAAAAGTGAAGAAACATATTCAGTTACAGCCAATGTTCTGAAAGGGACATCGCCTTTACTTCACTCGTGTATGTCCTACACATGTGGAGAGAAGTTACAAATGAAGACAAAAAGTTTTGAAAACACCATTCTTGATTTCAATATTTCAGCAGAGAATTCTGAAAGTAACTCGAAAAAACTCAGCTTGAGAGCAAGTGGAGCAGTATTCCCTCCTATATATGTCACAGTTTTTAAGAGTGAGAAAAATCCCTTAAACGTAGGTATACTGGCTTGCATGGATGAACATAAAAAAAATTGTTACAGCTTGCGATTCCATAATGAAGTAAGGATTCATCCCGAAACGAATGGGTATTACCAGGAAAATAGTATGGATATTGAAAAAATTACTGGTGGATATTCTATTCATATTGGAAATGTAACCTTCTTAGTATCTGAATCGGATAACGATTTTAAGACAAAAGTAGCTTTTAAAGTTAAAAACAAAACTGTAGGATTTGAAATTAACTTAGACAAAAGAGCTACTGCTCTTGATTGTTACGTCTATCTGCCTCAACGAACTTCTGCACTCAGATCCAGTTTTCTTGAGAAGAACGGTCATATGAACTTCAAAATTGCTGCCATTCCGAATATTAAGGATTCTGAGAATAAATACGGTTTTGAGATGGAAGAAGAGATCAAGCCATCTAATGAAATCCGGACTACATACAAAATGAACTATCCTGAAATGGTTAAAGTAAGTTAATTTCATTTCTTGTTCATTCATTTTTGCTGCCTACATCTAAATGAGGTCAAAATATTACAACAGTATTCTACAATATTGATTATAGTTGCTTAGAAGTTATTTTTATCCCTTTACCTGAGTGCAAAAAGTTAGTATTTTTAATGAAATTACTGTTTATGATATTTACAAAAGAATTTCGAATACCTTAATATATTGCTGGAGAGAAATAATTACGTCTGCCATAAATTGACTGTCTAGCTTTACAGATGTTTTTTTCATATCTTGAACAATAAATAGTCAAAGATAATAGTAGTTTTTAAAAAATTTCTGTAAAATTTATATAGTTTTTGCACTCATTTGTTTTTTAATTTTGTAAAAAAATAAATAAATATACTTAGTAATTTAAGAAAATAAATAAATTTTTTAAAGACATGTTTAGATCCCTTTAACCTTAAAAAGCGCTAAAATCAAAAATATTCCCTTCAGAATGTAATTAAAGTACCCTTTTCTTTCTTAATGAACAAAATACCATCTAAAAGAATTATTATAATTTAATTAATTAATAATAATTTTATTATTTTACTTTATAACATTTGTACATTCTCTATGAAGCAAAACTTTTCCTTTGTAGCCCCTAGTCACTTGTGTAACGCAAGAGGTGCGAAACACTATTGTTGGACTCAAATGCGTAGTACAAAGTGATTCAAGACGGGGAAAGACTTTGACAGCTGAAATGATTCCAGACAGAGAAAATGGATTTGTGGTCTACACGATATATTCAGAAGGTTTGATCAGTTTATGTGTGCAATAATTATTTTTAAAATAACAAAGTATTTAAAAATAATAAAGTAATTATTATTATAAAAGGACCTGTTACATTTCCTCTTAAAAACAGAACTTATGTGTAACTACATACAGTTGCACTTTAATGTAATGGGTACTGTGGTACCGATTACGGAGTACCAGTGGGGATAGACCCCTTAACCTCCTGGTCTTAATTCATAGATAAATTTACGATTTTAATTGGCAACTTAAGGTTAGTAAAAACAGATTCAAGATAAAGTTTCTAAAAATTAACATATAGTTCTCAAAAAATTAAAAATAGATGAAAGTAAGATAAAAAATAAAAAAATTAAAAGGATTTAAATTAAAATTCGATACAATTAGGGACCGTTGCCATAAAATTATTGAACATGATAAAAATATTGGGATATGCTGAACGCGTGGGATCCATAATGATGATCTGTAAAGTAAAAGCATTAATAGCCACCCCTCCCCCTCCCTCCCCAAAAAAAACGGCCGATCTCAGAACCAAAGATTATTTTTGAATCTATTGGTAATTTTTTTTTCTCTAATCCTTTTATTTTACTCAAAAAAAAAGGCCTTACTATGCCACTAGTCGGCAAAAGACTTAAAAGCTCGTTCCCACCGAGGCGACAGGTGTTTAAGCGTTAAGAGTTGACCAATCATTAGCCTCTCCACGTTCGCCTGAAACCGGTTTGAAATCCGCCGCTTCGAGTTGACCAACTTTCAACTCGAAGCGGAACTTCACTAGGCGTAATGCTGTTTTTGACGTTTCGCCATGAAGGGGTCGAAAAGATTTTCTTGCCTGCCGCGTGAATCTTCAACGCCTCTCGCCTCAGTGGGAAGGAGTCTCATGGGGTACAACCTAGCAGAATAGTGAATGGAGCTGAGTTCAGATTCGAACCTTCGACCTCGCGGTCAGAGATCCGTTTCTTTACCTCTGCGCCAATTCGTCTTGTTTAATGGAATGTCGCAATTTTTTAAACCTAAGGGGCTCTCAGATACACAATGACATAATTTGTCTCAGTGAACGGTTAAATCCACTCTGTTAACTGAGTTCGCTTGCGTTTGCTCAGAATAACAGCCATAGTGTCTTTTTACGCAAGAGAAACACTCATAGGAGACGTCATAGATAGCTCTGGGCCTTTTTTGCGAACTTTTCACACCAGGATGATAAGTCGGTAGGCGCCAATTTTTCTTTCTAAATAAATTTGCCATATTTGCCATATATTTCCCTCATAAAGATGAGTTAAAATTCCATGCGTATAATAGATTTCTTTAGTAATTTACTTAAAATTTAAAAGTTAATGCCGAAATTGATTTTGTTTCAGACAAAAGTTTAGATGCATCTTTTAAAGTGATACAGAAGTCATCAAGTGAGAAGGACGAAATTGGATATGAATGGAAATATAGTTCCCCCAGTGATCACAGGAAAGGAGGGGCCATTGTTACCCTTTATGACAAAAAGTATGGAAGTCCCAAAAGCATGAAAATTGCCGTAAGTTTAAAAGCAAAATGCACAATCAAATACAAAAAATAATCATGCAATGTATATATATTTCAATATTTTCAATTACTAAAAAATATTCAGCTGATAGTATTTAAAATTATGTTGCAGTACTATTCACCTTCTAGTGAATATGAAGTATTAGGAAGTGTAGCGAATGCTCCTGAAGATGCAAGTTTAAGTCTAGCTTCTGTTGGATCAATACTGGCATTTATTAAAATTAAAACATCAGACTCTTGCCTTAACATGGAAATCACTAATTCAGGTAAATAACAAGTTTTCTAATGCAAAGAGTAACAAAATTATAATAAATTATATAAAGTATAACTATACTTTGTCATTAACCTCTAATGACAGTATTCATGTTTTTCAAGTGAGTCATGTCTCTTCAAATTGCAGCTTCTTTTAAAGAATTTTCATTTTTGTAGAATTTTTCACAATAAAATGGTTATAGGGTTGAAAATAATTTCCGAATATTTTTTCCGGTCTTTTTGTATTTTCAGTGCTTTTTTTTTCAATTTTAATTTCAAATCAAAATATATTATACCAAATTTGTGTGAGATATTTCTCCATTTCTGTCTAACTACAAAATACTTGTAAAGTTTTATATACTAAAAAGAATGAAAATTTAATTAAATAAAAAGTTTTCTTTTATTTTAATTAAAATAATTAAACTAAAAAGAATGAAAATTTTGCCATTCATCTAATGACATAAGGTTGTTTATTAAAAAGGAAGAAATTTAAGTTCATAACCCATTAAAAGAATTTTAAAGAAGAAAATAATGAAGAAATTGGTAAATTTTATACCATTAAGTTTTTATTAAGATATTTAAATCCCCACAATAACAGTACAAAAAATGTCGTTTCTGCTTTCAATTATAACATTATTACGACATGGTTTCTGAGTTAGACTTATTATTTTTATCTAATGAATTTATCTATGAATTTTGGATTTATGATGTATATAAATCTGATGTTAAAACATGAATTTATTTTATAATGAATTATTCTATAACCAGATTGATAAAAATATATATAAATTCACGTTTTAATAAAAAAAATATATAAATTCATCAATTAGTTTGAATAAAATCAGGATTGATAAAAATATAGATACATTACTATTATAGATAAATTCCTGTTATAACATCATAAATTTTATGATGTTATAACAGGAATTTATCTACATTTTTATCAATCCTGATTTGATTCAAACTAATTACGAGTTCACATAAAATTTGTCATATTATCATATTATTTGACTATGATATTTTCGATATTTCTTGACTTGATATTTTCATATCACTTGAGATTTTTTTAGCTGTTCCATGAATTATTTGTAATCAAACTTTAAAAATCCCATTATCGTTAAACAAATAAATAAATCCTTGTTATTTATTCACAATTTATCAATATTTAGTTTGTATTTAAAATAAATTAGAACATTTGTTTTAATTTTTCAAATAATTAATCTATATAAATGATATTTATTAAACTTATTTCATGCAGGTCAAACTGTCAAGAGTTCACTCTGCATTAAAACGAATGAAAATAACTCGCTACCATTTATAACAGCTGAATTTTACCATCGTGAACAAAAGAAATTAGATTTACGAATAGGTGTGGATCCAGATATCCCAACATTTGTGGATGTCGATCTCAAATGGAAAACTGCAGATATTTTACGAGCCATGGTAAGTATTTGTTCAAGGACATCTTTTTAATTTTGTTATAGAAATGTAACAACAGAGCTGAATATTTGTTATCTTCATCATGAGAAATAAAAAGTTTGCGGTTTTAAACATGATAAATAAAAAGTTTGTGGTTTTAATTATGATAAATAAAAAGTTTGCGGTTTTAAACATGAGAAATAAAAAGTTTACTGTTTTAATCATGAGAAATAAAAAGTTTGCGGTTTTAATCATGATAAATAAAAAGTTTGCGGTTTTAATCATGATAAATAAAAAGTTTGCGGTTTTAATCATGATAAATAAAAAGTTTGTGGTTTTAATCAAGAAAAATAAAAAGTTTGTGATTTTAATCTTGAGAAATAAAATGTTTCTGTTTTAATAATGAGAAATAAAAAGTTTGTGGTTTTAATCATGAGAAATAAGGTCTTTTAAAAAGCGTTTAATTTTCTTCACGAAGAGATTTGATTTTTCAAAACTATTGTTTTGTGATCATTTCAAAATATCTTGGAGCCGCCTGATTAAAAGCTTATTGGGTTTCGAACATCATAAACTCAGTACAAATCCATACAAAGGAAGTCAAACCTAAGTTTCTGGTGTTTATTTCGGGATTACGTACATTACTTTCATTAGTTGGAAAGTCTATACATAGGGCACTAAAAAGAAAAAGATGGGGTGCTCACCCCTCAAGCGCGTCCAGATTGGAAGCATCCATTCGAATATTCGTCTGTCGCCGGATGTTGCAGTTTGAACTCGAAACATAAATGCCTTTATGTCCCCTAACATGGGAGTCTCCAGTCGTCTTTCGAAATGTCATAAATCCTTTGATGCACCATCAAAAAACAATACCAGACCAAACGTCTCTCTAAAGTTGGGAAACATTCCACATACATTGCATTATCTTTCCTAACTGGTTTGGAATACATTGGTATGCGGCGCTCAAAACTTATGCGTTCGAGTGTAGACACGGTAGATGGTACCCTTGGGATGCTGTGGAAAAATATAGGTGCAGTGTAGCAGATTCTATGTTCGTCACGCTGCGTAATACTACAAATGACCTAAAAAATAACTGATTTTTGAGAACGAAATTAAAATAATCATTATTAATTCATTCTTATCTTAAAATCGTCATTTTGCAATAACCTTTATAGATTTTATTTTAGTAATATAGCTTCTTCATTTAATTTTTACACTCGGCAGATATTCCGAATTAAAATACAAATGTTTTTTGCATTGTAATTTTTATTTCGTTTCAGAGTGAAGTCAGTGGTTGGGATAGCATTTTCCCCCATTTTTCTATATGGGAATGGAAGCGAGACGTTATACAAATATTTTCGAACATCAAGAACTACATTAAGGATAAACTAGTAGACATCAAGAATGACATTCTGCAAAAACTTGTAAAAATCAAGGATGACATTATAAAAAAACTAGTAAACATCGAGGATGACACGCTGAAAAAACTAGTAAACATCAAGGATAACATTCTGAAAACACTAGTAAACATCAAGGATGTCATTATGGAAAAAATATCACAGAGAATTGAAAGTATTTTATCAAAATTGAAAAAAATATTCCATTTGAATGCATTCGAAGCTCCTATGGGAATTGCAAAAAGTTTGATTAGCCACCTTTTTTCGTATATAAGCTCCTTAATGTAAGTTTTAAATTTATTATAATTATTTAAAAACATAACTTTGCAAGTATTTTGGAAAAAAAGTGTAGTTATTAAGTAGAATAATATATTAAAAACAAGTAATATAAAAACAGATTTTTTAAAGTCAATTCCTTTTTTTTTCCACTCTATTGCAGAAAGTCCTCTATAAATAATTTTCATTCATTTTTTTAAGTTTATCTGGCGCCATGTATTGGTAGATATATGCAACTTAACTCTAAAAACAACTAAAATTAATTAATTAACTTTAATTATGAATTAATATTTGAAAAAAAATCTATATTAACATCAAGTGTCATCCATTACACGTTCAAAAAAATGTATTTGAACTTGAGTGGATGAATAAAAAGTATTTTATGAACGATTGAAAATTTGAACAAGATATATATAGGGAGAGTGTGAGCTAATAGAAGGAATTGAATAACTTTTAAATATCTAACATACTCATTTTTTTTTATTCCAATATGATTCAATACTTCTTTTAAATCCAAATTTTCCCCAAAATATATATACTGATGAAATAACATGAAAATAAAACTGAATCTAGATAAATTAAATTTTGAAATAAAAATATTTAAATTTACTAATGGATTGTAATTTTTTCTAATAAATATGCCTAATAATTTGCTATTTATATTTAAAGACATATTAATTTATTCCATAACAGTTTGAAAATATACAAACCAAAGAATATAAATTTTAATATTTTAATTAGATAAAGTAAAAATAATTGAATTATAACTAATTTTGTCATGTAACGGATTCTTATATTTGCATTTTTTCTTTTTTTAGACCTTGGGATTACTTTAAAGATGACGTTGTACAGCCATTAATAAAAACAGTGAATTGCTTTGTAAAGGAAAATATCCAATTTGTTAAGCAGCATATCCCTGACTTCTTAAAAATGGTATTGGCAGGAACGAAGACCCAATTTGAACACTGTTTGAAAAAGTTCTGCATCGCTGGAACGTTTTGTCATCAAATAATTAAAAGTGAAAGCTTTGACGAAGCAAAGGACATCTTTTATAAAAAATTTTCAGAAGCTAGGGCAGGATTTGTAATCGACATTCCAACATGTAAGATTTTTTTCATCATCATTCATTCATCCTATACACCATTTTATCATTCATTAATCCTGTACACCATTTTATCATTCATTCATCATCCATTTCAAAAATTAAATGTAGCAATTGATGTTTTTTTTTTATCCCTTAAAATTTTTTAAATTAGTTAACTATGCCGTTCGCAATTAAAATTATGTTCTGCCAGGAAAATTTAATGGCCCAAAGTTTTATATCTTCTAAGGTATTGAGCTCACAACCTGTAGTAATAGGTTGTGAGCTCAATATCTTAAGTAAATACCTTACCTTAGTAAACTTAGGACCTAGCCTTATCATTCTATTCAAAAATTAAATGCAACAATTGATGTTTTTTTATCCTTAAAAATTTTTTTAATTAGTTAACTATGCCGTTCGCAATTAAAACTATGTTCTACCAGGAAAATTTAATGGCCCAAAGTTTTATACCTTCTAAGGTATTGAGCTCAAAACCTGTAGTAATAGTACCTAGGCTTATCATTCTATTCAAAAATTAAATACAACAATTGATGTTTTTTTATCCCTTAATGTTTTTTTAATTAGTTAACTATGCCGTTCGCAATTAAAGTTATGTTCTACCAGGAAAATTTAAGGGCGCAAAGTTTTATATCTTGTGAGGCATTGAGCTCTCAACCTATAGTACCTAGCCTTATTATTCATTCATCATCCATTTCAAAAATTAATTGTAACAATTAATGTTTTTTTTATCACTTAACGTTTTTTTAATTAGTTAACTATACCGTTCGCAGTTAAAACTATGTTTTACCATATAAAAATTAATGGCTCAAAGTTTTATATCGTGTAAGGCATTGAGCTCTCAACCTGTAGTAATAGTATCTAGCCTTCTTTAAAGTGGCTGGACTAAAATGGGATTTGGTAATTCTTCTTCTTAAGCTGGACTAACTTCGTAATAATTCGTATTTAATCTCGCTCAATATTAGCGTGATATTTCTTCTTTTAGAAACCTTAAAGTTTGCTGCGAAATGAATAGCTCCAACATATTTCATAAAGAAAAACAAATTCAATGAAAAAAAAATTAAACATTCTAACAGTTAATTTATCTTTAATATTTATACAATACATAATTATAACAATTTAGCTATTTAGAAATTTTGCACATAGAATCTATGAACTCCTCTAGATTCACTCACTTTACAGAAAAAGTGAACGTAAGTAATTTGAGAGTACCAAATTAATAAAAACGCCAGAAATATTTAATTTAATGTCACATTAAAATATTATAAATAAAAACCTAATTTTAAAAACTCAAAATGGAAAACAATAATATTAACCAGTTCAAGCAAGACAAAAATATTCGTCCTCTTGTTTTAGAAAAAGCGAAAATTTGATTACCTTGTAAAAATAACAACTTGTACAATTCATTATGTGTTTTACAACTTATGATTATTTTTGAGGCATTGATCTAAACAGTGTTTGGTTCAAATATGAATAAATTGGTTATATTATTAATAAATATTAATAATTGGAAGCTGTAGTTAAATTTAATTTTTAAATTTTTGCTGCAAATATTATACGGAAGTTTCTTTAACTCTGTGAAAAGAAGTAGGAGGTGTGAAACCCCAAATTTTGGTTACAAAATGTGAGTGAGGTGTACCAGTTCCTCATTTTGTACCTTAGGTAAAGTTAAATCTTCTACATATTACTACAGGTTATAGACTACATATTACTACAGGTTGTATTACTACAGATTGCCGTTGTAGTTCAAAATATCTTCAAATCAAAATATCCAGGATTGGAAGACAGCAATCTCTTATGAAATGTGAATGTCTTTTATATTAACATTTTTTACGAAGACTTGACATACAGCCTGAGTAAAAACTTTAAGGGCAGTAAAATTTTTTGAGAAAATGTAAAATGAAATAAAAGGGATTCAAATAATATTAATTATTAAAGTTCATTGATAAGAAAGAAATGCTATAAACATAATTTATAAATACATAATTATGAGAAACATGTGGTTATTTACAAAGTTATTATTTCTGCCTGAGTAAAAACTTTAAGGCCACCAGTCATTTTTTAAAAATAAATATAATATAATCGTGTAATTACCGTTGCAACTATTAGCTTGTGACAACGCTGCAATTTTCATATTTGTCATACGTTTCTTCGAAGTATTGGTGATCTTTGTGAAGATGGCGAAGGGTAAGAAGTTAACTGATCGTGAAAGAGGACGGATCGAAGCTTTGTCTTCAACAGGAATGAGTAGTCGTGCTATTGCGATAAAGATAGGAAGATCAAAGACTGTAGTCAATAATTTTTTTAAATTGAAAGACAATTATGGTAATAAGAATACTAGGGGACGACCTAAAGCTTTGTCCTCGTGTGATGAAAGAAGAGTTTACCAACTTGCATCTACTGGAAAGTACTCAACCAGGAAACTGATTCCGACGACAGGTTTAAAAGTTTGTCAAAAAACGATTTATAACACAATTAGAAGGTCTGGAAGGTACACTTATACAGCAAAATTGATTAAGCTTCAGTTACTGCAGAGACACAAAATAGAGCGTTTGAACTTTGGCCAGAAAGTCATGACCTGGGACAACCAATGGATAGAAATTATTTTTTCTGACGAAAAAAAATGGAATTTGGATGGACCAGATGGCTGGAATTTCTACTGGCATGATATAAGAAGTGAAAAAGAAATATTCTCCAAGCGCCAATTAGGTGGAGGGTCTGTCATGACTTGGGGCTGTTTTTCTTACAATGGTGTGGGCTCAATTGCATTCGTTTCAGGTAGAATGAATTCACAAGGATACCAAAATGTCCTAACAAATCATCTTGCTGGAGAAAATTGGAAATATCAGAAAGACAATGCACCGATCCATTCGAGTAACAGCACAAAAAATTGGTTCCAAGTCAACAATGTTGATACTGTGAAATTGCCAGCTAGATCACCTGACCTCAACCCAATCGAGAACCTTTGGGCTGACTTAGCAAGAAGAGTTTATGCAAATGGGAGACATTTTACATCAACAACAGAGCTGAAATCTACTATCGAAGATGAGTGACATAAAACCGACCCTACCCTTTGTCAAAAACTCATTTCATCCATGAAAACAAGAATATTTGAAGTAATTCGAAGTAATGGCTCCTACACAACCTTATAAGAATTTGTAATTTTTTCCTTATATGTTATTTTCTATGCTGGCCTTAAAGTTTTTACTCAGTCTCAAATATTCATCTGTGTGTTCTGTAATATTTTCTAATGATAAAATATTTGCAAATTAATTTTTCTACTTTTTTTACTTTTATTTAAGCTCAATAATTATCAATCAAATGGTATTTTAATTCCTCAGTTTAAATGTTCCCATTTTCTCAAAAATATCTACTGGCCTTAAAGTTTTTACTCAGACTGTATTAACGCCAGCGAATCATTGCTGAATTAAAAAAACTGCATGTGGCAGAATGAAAGAGAAGGCTTACAATTTTGCTTCAAACGCCATTTAAGAAATGATGTTTGTTAATTTTTTTCTGTCTAAAATGTCAGTATACAATATCATCAAAAACATTTGTTTTCTTTTATCCTGTTTTATTTATTTAAAATTACGAAACTCGAGAAAAAACAACAAAGTGGTTGGATACTTTTGTGATTTTCTATACGTAGCTCAAATTATCACAGAAACTTTGCTCAATGTTAAAAATTTATTCAAAATATTTTCATTGCATTAAAAAAGTAATATACAAAGAATAGAATAAGTGTAACTGAATTAAAAAGAAAATCCGTTTTCATCAAATAAATAATTATATATTTTGTGCATAATTATGGAATTTGAAAAGCTATATCGTAGTCTATTTTCTTTTTTTTTTCTTTTTACAGTTAATCTCGCCAACTTAGGTAATCTGATTCACAGTGGCGTTAAAATGCTCAAGGACCAAATTGATTCAGTTTTTGGTCAATTTCTGGGTGACACAATACTTCATCAAATTGCTCGATACGCAAAGAAGTTGGAAGGTAAGGTTCGACAAAAAATTATTAATTTGATCGACGAAGCTATCAACAACATGAATAACTTATTTAATCAAGACGAGGATTACAGAATCCTTAAAGACATTGTAAATGATAGAAAGGAAAAGGTATGTTGCTCCTAATTTTACAATCTTTCTAATATTATCATTTTCAGTACTGAAGTAAAACTAATCGTTCGATAAGTTATCTCATTCTATCAGTTATAAATTATCGATTCTGATCGATTTATCGATCTGATTAGAATCGATAATTTATAACAGATAAATTATCATTTCATCAGTTATAAATTTATCAATTTATCATCACTTTTATTTAATTGCGAAAATTTTTTTTATGACCTCTTCTAATAAAATATTCTAAATATAAAACATTTTATGGCTATATTGACATCTATGTAAATGAATTACTAGATTTCAGACAGAAAATAATTTCACACTTAGATAAAACTTATTTAAAAAAAAAAACCGATCAGGAATTAGTTTAATAAAATTTAATTTGTTTCCCTCCCCCCCCCAAAAAAGAAAGGAATTTTATGAAAGATAAGCTGACTTATATTGTTTAACGTGAACTTTACTTTTGACTTTTTTAAATTAAAAGTATTTTAAAAAGAAATTTATAAGATTTTAACCTATTTGTGAATTCTTTAGTATTATTTATTTAGTAAGAAATAAGACAACAAGTAATGTAAAAATCTTTTTTTAAATCTTTCGTTTGTGTTACCTTTTGAGACGATGCTTTAAAATTAAAGTATTAAAATATTTTTTATGTAACACAAAGTATTTAGATATATTCAATTAAAAATTGGTTTAAAAGCAAACCAATTGTATAAGAAATATTACACTATAGCATTATATTTTAAAAAAATTCAAGAAATCGTTTATAAAAATAGGAACACTATTAAATAATTATGAAGCTATTAATATATTAGAAGGTTTTTTTTTCTTCTTCAGGAAAATTAAAAAAAAAAACACATTTCTTAAATTTTAAATTTTGTTGTAATATTTTTTTCTCAGATATTTTTCCAAGAGTCATATTTTATTTTCTAAATATTAAATTAAAGATGAAAATATTTTTTAATTGTAATATGTTATTCGAGATTAAGTTTGAAATTCAAACATAAGACTAAGCGAATATAACGGTAATTTATTGATAGATAAAAATATTAAAATATTTCCTTACATTTCAGTGATAAGCCAAATAATTTACTACATATTTATAAAAGTTTTAATACTTAAGATGCATTTTATTTTTAATTATTTCAAACTAAATATGATAATACAAAAATATAACTTTTACTGTAGCTATAGAAAAAAGAAAATAGAATAAAAGAATAAATATGATGGATCTCATTACTGTAAAGATAAAATATTTAAATAAAAATAATTTTTAATGTATATTATATAATATTAGCCTTGAAATTTAAAGTAAGTATCAAACCATACGAATCGATAATTTTTAACTGATGAAATGATAATTTATCTGTTATAAATTATCGATTCTAATCAGATCGATAAATCGATCAGAATCGATAATTTATAACTGATAGAATGAGATAATTTATCGAACGATTTATTATTTCTATTTATTTCATTGATAAGTAAATCACTACATATTAATAAAAAGTTTAATTTCTGGATGAAATTTATTTTTAATTATGTAAAACTGTACTTTATTCAATTCCTACTATTAGTTCACACTCTCCCCATATATATTTATATATCTTGTTCAAATTTTCAATCGTTAATAAAATACTTTATTCATCCACTCAAGTTCAAATATATTTTTTTAAGCTTGTAGTGGATGACACTTGATGTTAATACATTTTTTCAAATATTAATTCATTAATTAAATTTAATTAATTAATTTTAGTTTTATATCTTAGAAAAAAATTTCTCTTATATAAGATATTTAGCAGGATATAAATTAAAAATTTATTGATAAATACCGTCAGTGGCGAAGCGTGTAGATCGCTGGAAAAAAATTTCTTTTTTCATTCTGGGTTCTACTCTGAGTCAAGGAGGGAACAAAATGGAAAATGAAACGTGAATAAATTAGCGAGAGAGATGGAAAGTGTGCGTGTGAGAGAGATAAAGTGTTTGTGTGTGTGTGTGTGTGTGAGAGAGAGAGAGAATTTTTTCTAATTTAAAAGAAATGAATGAAAATTATTTATAAAGGACTTTCTGCAATATAGCGAAAAAAAAGTAGGAATTGACTTAAATTTTTTTTTTTATATATTACTTGTATTTTTTTCTTTGCTAAATTGAAAAATGTAATTTTTGTTATAGGTGATGCATGCTTGGAGAAATAAAGAAGAAATCGCCGAAAATTCTTTCAGACATATAAAGGAGAAGTTCATGAACAAAATTAGGAAAATGATCCATGGACTAATACAAATAATAGAGTTCGACTCTGAAAAGGGAATATTACAATTTAGGTTTCGCCAGCCTTTAGGGCCATCTGAAATTAAAATTATGAAAAATGAGCTACGTACTCTTGAACGTAAGTTGCTTATAAACTTAAACATTATATAAAACAGGTGTGACCAATCCGCGACCCGCCTAGAATACTTTTGCGGCCCGTGAGATTTAACACACTTTTTATCATCATCATCATTGGCGCAACAGCCCAGTGTGGGCCAAGGCCGTCTACCTACTAGCAGATTTCGAGACGAGAGATTTTTCCTTTTTTTTATACGGAGTAGGGTTGTCAGCTCTACTCCCGACAGTCACATGAGACCGGGTCCTGCGGCTTAAAGTGGATTCCGAACCATTACAAACATCCATGGAACCGCCGGGACTCGAACCCGAATCCTGTGGTACCAAGCACCAGAACGCTAGCCACTCGACCATTCAGGCCCCTATCAAACTTTTATAAAATATATTTATTTTATAATGGGTAAAGTAGTGAAAACCAACGTATTAAAAAATACATTATGTGTGATCCGCGGCCCAATTTAAAACAATATGTGTCTAGCTACATATATTGGTCTATCTAGCTATATATATATATATTTATTTATTCGGGTTTGGGGTTCGTGGATCTGTGCAGTGGATTTCGAATTCCATTTTAAACCGCAGGTCAAAGTGAATCCGATTCTAATATAACTGTAGAACGTTGGGCGTAAGGCTGATACACCTACACCTTAAAATGGAAATATCTCATGTTTCGGAATCTGCCAGTAGACAGAAGGCCTTAGCCTACCATGGGCCTGTCGCGCTATTGAAGAAGAAGATGTATATATAGGTGCAAATGTATTGAAATGAAGTTTTTTCTTTTAAAAAATGCTTATTGTATATATTAATAACTTTAGAAACTGGAAAAATACAAGTGAGTAATGGAATAAAATTTTAATTAAGATTTTTAGAGTCTAAATCAGGGCCAGCAGCCGCGGCCGGCCTTGAATATTTTCCGGCCCGTGAGATTTATCACACTTTTACAAAATATTTTTATTTTATAATGGCCAAAGTAGTGAAAAGCAATGCATTAAAAATACATTATGTGTTAATCCATATATTCAAAAGTTAACTGCCGAAAATATGAGAAAAATTAATTTTGATTCTAAAATAATATTTCTTGCAATATTGCCTGTCTTATTTATGAGTTTACAGTTATAAGTTCACAGAATAATTAAATTATATTCTGCGAGCTCATAATGCTCACGCATCTTGAAACATATGTAATATAGCAGGTTTTATGTTTCACTTTTTAAGTGACCTCAATGACGCGGTGACTCTCTAGATATGGACAGTTGATTATTGATAGCAGAGCAAACCAGACTCTTAGTTCAAGTTGTTTAGCGTTTTTGGTTCAACTTACTCCTGCAAAAGCGTTTTTGGAAATGAAATTGAACATAAAACACGCCTAAACATAATGTACGCTAACCTGCAACACCAATGCGCAAATACCCAAATTGAGATCAATTTGCAAAAGCTAAGTGAAAAGTGGAGAAACAAATATACACTAGTAAAAATAACTATTTTTTAATGATTTCATTTTTTTTATTTCGTTTATATTTATATATCATGTTTAGTGTTACATATTTCTTTACAATGTGCGTTTAGTATCATTAATATTATATTGTCCTATGTTTACATGCCAAGAATAATAGTAAACACAAAAACAATAACTCATTATGCTCAATTTTTCACTCAAAGAAAATATCTATAACGGGTCTAAATCTAATATGGGGATATATAATTTTATATGCGGCCCGTGGGTACGATGCATTTCAAAGTGGCCCACAAGATCATTTGGATTGGCCACCCTGACATAAAACACCACTTGATCATTACATGAAACAAAAAATTCTTAAGTATATT
>BPLQ01000271.1:0-85462 GCA_021605075.1 Caerostris darwini
AGAATTAAAATAGTTTTGATAATCGGGGTAATTTTTGTTTTAAGAAATCAACCAAAAGTAGTAATTTCTATTGTTTTATTATATTCTTTATTTATTTATTTCGAAATAGGAAGTTTTTGATTTAGATATATATTAATTTTAGTTATATTAAGAGGAGTATTAGTTGTATTTACTTATATAATAAGAATTTTACCAAATGAAAGAAAGAACTAGATTAATATTTGGAATTTTAGGGTTTAATATTAAAGAGTTGTATTTAGAAATATTTGAAAATTCAAGAGTAATAAGATTGAAGATTTGAGAGAGTATAACTATATTTAGAAGAATATTTTTAGTAATGTACTTATTAGGAATAATAGTAATAATCGTATGATTAGGAATTATAAGGGATGGAGCTATTCGAATTTCTTAAATAATGTGCCTGATTAAAGGGTTAAATTTGATAGATTAATTAATGAAATATTTTAATTTCGTTATGAAAGAACGATAGAGTATTAAAGAATTTAAATGGTTCATTAGTAGATTTACCTTCTCCTTAGATTAATATATTTTTGAAATTTTGGATCTTTATTAGGAGTATTTTTAATATTTCAAATTGTAACTGGATTGCTTATAGCTATACAATTTTCAGGGAGAGTAATTTTATCATTTGATAGAGTAATTAATTTGGTTCAAGATGTAAATTATGGATGATTATTACGAGTATTTCATGCTAATGGGGCAAGATTTTTTTTCTTTCTATTTATATATATTCATATAGGGCGAGGTATATATTACGGATCTTATCGATTTGAAAAAACCTGATTAGGAGGTGTAACTATTTTACTATTATCCATAGCAACCGCTTTTTGAGGATACATTCTTCCATGAGGTCAAATGTCTCTTTGAGCTGCTGCTTACTAATCTGCTATCAGCTATTCCATATGTGGGTGTAATACTAGTAGAATGAGTGTGTGTGGGGAGATTTTCTGTAGGGATTCCTACAATAAAAACTGCTGTCATTTTAAGCATACTGTTGTGTCTATGAATATTGAAATTGGGACCTTTTAAAAGTAGTTGCGATTGCAAAACAGCGTAAGAAACAGGAAATTTCCCCTTCTTCACAGCCTTGTGGAAATGATTTTTAACGAGCCATCGCACGAAGAGTGCGAGAAGAATGGGTTGGGCATTCACCCACCTCCCTACCCGGTCCAATTAATTCGTTTACACTTTCGGGAAATCAACTTCTACATGAGCGCAGAAGAATCAGTAACTGCGACCGTTTTTATGCCGCAAATGATTTTGTTTTGTCTGAAAGAGCGCTTCCAGCGACTTTGTTTTGAAATGTTATTGGCGTCTCCTGTGAATTCAGCTACTCATAGCTTGAGAGAGACCTCGTGATCGTGGGAGAGATGTTTCGTCCGTCCAAAATTGTGTTGAAGAACACACCCGGCTTTTAAAAGTCCACGGAACAGTAATGAAAACATTCCGGAGAATAACTTGATAATTGGCAAAGCTCTTGGCGTTTGATATTCAATGCTCTAAATTCCATTCCCCCCCCTCCATCATCCAATTAGCGTGTTTATACTTTCGGGATTGAGGAAATCAGCGAAGAAGAGTCATTAACTTTGACCGTTTCTGCGGCAGTCATTTTGTTATTCCAGTTATCTGCAGGCTGCTGCATTTGTGTTGTCTGAGAGAGCGCTCCTAACGATTTTGTTATGGAATTGTAGTCGCCTCTACTGTAAATGGCGCCTTTCTCTCTGTAATTTCCATTTCAAAATGACACATCTCAGCCACTGCTTTTAATGAAGACATTATTTTAACTCCCAAATGCTGCAGTTGTTTTGTCTGCTGACCATTTGCTCCGACGAGTGTGTAACTCTACACCTCGGAGAGAGCGATAACAGAGAAGAAATGCGCAATCGGTTCAAATTGTAATCCTCCTGTTAAGACACTCCTATTTCGCATACATTCTACCACCGACGTTCATGGACCCCCCCCCCCCTGCTTTCTTCGAAAAAAGGTTGGTCGCGGCTGGAGTCTGGAGTGGAGGAACCCTGGCTTTTCACTAACACGGAAGTAATGCGCTACCGGCTGAAATTGTAAGCATCCAATTAGAGGACTCTTGCTTTTTATTTTCCCGTTTGATAATCGAATCGTTTAATACTGTACGGAGATGCAAGTATTAAAAATTATCCGTGTTGTCTCAATTTTTTTGAATTTTGATTAACAATGAAGTATGGTAAAAATTTGCCACTTCTACGGAAAAAAAGAAGAAAAAAAAATGTCAATTTCGGACGAGGAAAATCATTAAAATGCTTTGTTTTCTGTTGCTTCTCTTTCATTTTTCTTCTTCGTCGGTGTAACGCCGGCGATTTTCGTGCTACATGTACACCGGTAGAAAATAGTGCTGATGATAAGCTCTAGAGGAGAAAAAACAACTTAAAAAATTGATACCAATAAAAAGGTAAATTAAAGAAAGAGACGAAAGTTAAATTTCATAATTTTTTTTATGTATTTCACCAAAATGCATTTGCATTTTTCTATTTTATTATCAAGCATTGTTTAATTTTTTTTAATCAATCCCATCAATGTATTAATATGCTAATAAAAAGCAAATTGTCGACTGTGTTTTGAAGATAAATGAACACGTGGCTACAGTACCTGAGAATCGTGGAACGTTCGGTTCTGATGGTCACATAAGAATATTTTTTGCCAGAAATCATAAGAGAGATGCGAAGAAACAACCGATAAAGCAGAATATTTTCAACATTATAAAGTGATCTCCCACTCAAACTCGGCATTTCACATGCCAAAATAGGATGATGACTTGTTGGGCCATCCATTGTACAGCCCTGTTCTGGCATCCATCGATATTTTTTTTTGGCTCCCGAATGTGATGAATGGGACCTGATGGCCGAGAGATTAGCGCTCGGTTACACATGTTTCTGGTTCGAGTCCCGCGGTGTCATGGATGTTTGATGTGATTCGAAATCTACTTTAAATAGTAGGTTCCTGTCTAATGTGACTACTACTACCACCACTACACCATACCCCATCACTGTGTCTAGATCTAAGTTGCCCTTTTACAGTTTGGGAATGATGTGGGTGAGAAGTCAGATTGGGCGCTGTGATGCTCTACGGTCATATGAGACCGGGACCTACGGCTTAAAGTAGATTCCGAACCACTACAAACATCCAGGACACCGCCGGGATTCGAAACTGAAACCTGTGGTACCGAGCGCCAGAGCGCTAGCTATGAAGCCCGGTCTAATGTGACTGTAGAGCATTGGGTGTAAGGGTGGCAATCCTACCCCGTAAAACGAAAACGTCTCCTGTCTCAAAATCTGCCAGTAGGCAGACGGCCTAGGCCCACTATAGGCCTGTTGCGCCAATGAAGAAGAAGAATGTGAAGAATAAATTATGAGGTCAACGATTTTCGACTCCAGAAATAGTGGTTGATGGGTTCAAAATACATGTTTTGGGGATGCTTTAATTGAAATGGAAAAGGTATTATGAAAATTGGTTCAAACGTATGCTAAATTATATCACCGTATATAAATTTTTCGAAAGAGAATTATTGCTGAAAATTGATGCCTATTTGGTCTTAGAAGCCAATTAAGATCCCACCTGATTAAAAGAAGAACTAAAATTTTACTGTATAAAAGTCTCACAAGACCAGTATTAACATATGCATCTGAAACATGATCACTAACAGCAAGAGAAGAGAAAATGTTGGCGATCTTTGTAAGAAAAGTGCTACGAACTATTTTTGGTGGTATCAATGACAATGGAAATTGGCGAAGAAGATACAATTTTGAACTTTCCAAGCTTTTTAGAGATATTGACATTCTAAAATTTATTAAACTGAACAGAACGAGATGGGCCGGTCATCTCATGAGAATGGAAAGTGATAGAGCTGCTTTGAGGGTTTTCAATGTAAGCCCTTTTGGACAGTGACCAAGGGGAAGACCGAAAAAGAGACGGGTCGACTGTTTAGACTCTGATTTTAATGTTATTAAGATAACAGCTGGAGGTCCACGGCCAAGAGGAGTACAGCCTGGCTGGTTCTTTTAAAGAAGGCCAAGAAACACAACGGGTTGTCGAGCCAGTTATGATGATATAAATTTTTATCATACCGGAAAATATTTTGACAAACTATGTATAACACCAATTTTAATGAAAACATTTTTTTGGTTTATTATTCCAATATATAAATTGCAACTGTCAGAATCCAATTTAAACAGTAGGACCTTGTCTAATATGACTGTAGAAAAACGGGCGCAGGGCTGACAACCCTACCCTGTAAAAGGAAGTTACCCTGTTTCGAAATCTGGCTCACCACAGGTTTTTGCGCCAACGAAGAAGAAAAATGTGAAGAATAAACTATGAGGTCAATGATTTTCGACTCCAGAAATAGCGGTTTATGGGTTCAAAATACATGTTTTGGAGATGACTCAATTGAAAAGGAAAAAGTTGCATAAAACTAAGCATGAACTATGAAAATTGGTTCAAACGTAAGCTAAATTATATCAGCATATAAAAATCTATAGCATCACGGAAAATATTTTGACAAACTGTAAAACCATTTTTAATGAAGAAAAATGTTTTTCGTTTATTATTCTAATACATAAATTGCAACTATACTATGTTCTCGTTGTTCACAAAAAAATAGAGCAAGCATCAATTTTCCTTTTGTCATGCTTTCAAATGAATGCATAAAATTACAATTTCAAAAGTTCCAAAAAGAAAGACCAGACATTGTTTTTAGAAAAGCCAGACATTGTTGTTAGTTAATATTTTTATCATGAAATCGTTAGCGTGCATTTCTTGATAACGGTTTTACTGTTTTCTGTTTTACTGTTTTAACGTTTTACTGTTTACGGTTTTACTGTTTTAACTGCAAATTCTGCAGCATCGCCCAATTCGTCTATTATAATGAAATGCCACAGACTTGCATTTTCACCGTGTTTCATTTTTAAATATTAAAATTGTATAAACAGTTGGAATTTTTAACAACTACAATACATGTTGAAATATTTGTTCAAGCATTGCCTCATGCGCCACCTATATACTACTGTTTCCAAAAAGTAAGACCAGTTTTCAATTTAAATTTCCCGGTCATATGGTATTTCAAATGTTTTTCTTTTTTAGGTTGTTGGCATTGTCCTTGACATATGTGCGAAATTTGACGTCAAAATATTCATTAGTGCGAGCCACGCTTGGTTTTGAGATGCTAAAACTGATTCCGGCGATTTTTGAGATGTCTCTTCAATCGACTCAAAACGATGTCTCCGGAGTAGTACTTGGAGTTCAGGGAATAGCCAGAAGTAGCACGATGCTAAATCAGGTCAATACGGTGATTATGGAGCGATATGGGTTTCATTTTTGGCGAAAAAGTCACGAAGAATCAATGCAGTGTGAGCTGGTGCATTCAGTGTTTTCGGTACCACTCAAGATTTGACGCGTTTCAGGCCCAAAACATCTTTTAAAATGGAATTTTGAAATTCCAACATCATCAGCAAGGTCTCTAAATGTAAATCGACGGTTTGCAAGCACCAAATATCCAATTTTTTTTTATGTGAGCTTCGTCGGTTGAGGTTAGTGGTCGACCAGAGGGCTCTTCGTCTTCAACGCGTTCTCTGCCTTCTTTGAACTGCTTTTACCACTTGTAAACATTTCTTTCCGATGTAGGAATGCTCACCACTTCCTCTAATTCTATCTATTCTAGTGTAACTATAATTCTATCATTAAAAATACGTGAAAACTATGGTGTGAATATTTTCTCTACTTAAATTAATCTGCTTAATTAATAAAAAAAAAGGAAAAAAAGCGTCAAATGTTACATTTGACTGCGCGAAAACTGTGAAAAATTACATACCCAACTAAGGTATGAGTAGTCTAATCCTCAGTGTCCGGTAGTATGGAAAGGGCATCCCTTGAGTAATCTACGCATGGATGAAAAGGAAAGCGACAGCATCTGTTGTGATAGGTGGCCTGACAGCCGATTGTCAAGCGCTCTGTCCTTGGATACCAGAGGCTCGTTTTCGAATCTTGGCTATGGCATGAATGTTTGTGCGTGGTTCGGAATCCACTTTAAACTGTAGAACCCGGTGTGCTAAGCCCTTTATGCACATCGACCCTAGAGAGGCAAACCAATCTGTTGTGATGCAGCACTCGTTGTCTGGCTTGGCTCCTAGTCCTTCCTTGTTAGAGCGATAAACCAAACTTAATTTTTAGCAATCTTCCCCACTTAGAAAACTAAATACCAGCCATCACACTTCATCTTCCGCATGAAACTTTTACTATAATCAACACCTGCTTTCCCAAAGGCAATTTCACCATTGAATGGTTGCAATATATCTACTTATATTATTCTTGGTAACCTTAATTCTCATCATACCATTCTCGAAACATCCTACATCATCATGTTTGTTCGGAATCCACGTTAAACTGTAGGTGCCGATCTATCTAGCCCAAAGTGCGCACAAGATGACAGTAGAGCAACAAACCAAACCTTTTCGTACAGATAGGAAGCTGAAGTTTACATTCTTGGCACGGATACCTATAACCATAGAAAAAGTCCCCAATGCTGCATAATCTTTTTCTGTCTAGATAAAAATATCAACTATATTCTTATCCACGTCGCAACATTTTGACTCTGGTATGGATGGAACTTGTAAAGGTTGTTCTTAAATCTCTGCCGCAATTTTTCCATTGTAACTGTGTTTTAGTAAAAAATCCAATTCTAAGGCAACTGAAACTGCAAACATCACACTTTAAATTGGCACACATATCATCCCACGTTTCAACCGCAACTTTTGGAAGAGAAGTACTTTCCTGCTTCAAAGATTCAGCAAAAGGTATTTTCTTTTCAATTAAAAGTTTCTCTGTAATAATTCCAGAAGCACACGACGAAGCAGAACTAGTATTTGAAGAAGAAACTGAGACACGTGGCTTATTTCTTATTCACTCAAACTTTTTGAGTTGAGCAAGATACTTCCTTTCCTTGGAAGGCCGATAAGACATCTTTCTTCAATTTTCATCCAAATTTAGAACGGTTTAAATCAGAGGTAAACAACCCAAAATGATCTTGCTTAGAATCACTTTGGAAATGCGTCATAAATCCGCGGGCTGCATGTAAAATTGTTAATCCCCGTATAATTTTTATGGAGTGAAAAATTTAAACATAATGAGTTATTATTTTTGTGTTTACTAGTATTCTTGCATGTAAACGTAGATAATATAATAATGATGCTAAAAGCACATCGTAAAGAAATATATAACACTAAAATAAAATATAAAAAAATATATATAAATATAAACGAAATAAAAAAATGAAATCATTAAAAAAAATATTTGTTTTACTAGTGCGATATTTGTTTCTGACTTATTTTCTTATTTCACGTAGCTTTTGCAAATTGACTCCAATTTGAGTATTTGCACGTCATAATTAGTGTTACAGGTGAGAGTCCGTTATGTTTGAAAGTGTTTTGTGTTTGATGAATTTCATTTTAGAAAAAATCGATTCGCAGGTGTCAGTTGAACCAAATGTGCTAATTACTTTAACTAAGAATCTGGTTTGCTCTGCTATAAACAATCAACTTTGCGTATCTAAGGATGGTCACTAAGGTCACTTAAAGTGAAACATAGAACCTGTTATATGAGATGTTGCAACATGCGCGCATAGCATTAGTTTGCAGAATATTATTTAATTATTCTGCGAACTCATAATTGTAAATTCATAAGTAAAACAGGCAATACCTGCCATATATTCGCAAGAATATTATTTTAAAATCAGAGTTCATTTTTTCCCATCATTTTGACAGTTAATTTTTGAATATATGCATACACAAATAATGCATTTTTTATTACATTGGTTCCCACTACTTTGGCCGTTATAAAATAAATATATGTTGCAAAAGTGTGATAAATCTCACGGGCCGGAAAAATATTGAAGGCGGGCCGTGGGTTGTCCACCCCTGGTTAAGAGCTTTCTGTAGTTCTGCAGACTTCATGTAACACTTGGCAATTGTTTATAGAATGATAACGTTTTAGAGTGAATCAAGTTTTATAAAATTAGAGTATGGGATCAAAACCATAAAAGGTGAAACCAAACATAAATGATAGCACGTCTAAGTACTGTACTATATATAAGAAGTTAATTTTCTTTAATCATCGAAGATGCAAAATTAGTCAAATCATAGATTTGCACAGATATTTGCGGTATTTTTTTTATGTGTGTGTTTGTGTAAGCAATGTGTTTTTGCCAAAAAAGATATTAATAAAAAAAATCCTAGATATTAGATACTGCCATTAAAATGAAAACATAATTTTTAAAAGTAATAATAATTTTTTTTTATTAATGTCTTTTAGAGAACAGTTTTTTCAATATTAATTGTAATTTTCCATTTGTCGAACCAATTTTCAATTAAATTATCAATTTTTAAATTATTTATGAACTTAAGAGACAAAACATTGGGATTTTTATTTTAGCAGATAATAGCGTTCTCATTGGCATTCTCATTAAGGTATTTATGAAGGGTAGGGATATTTGAAATACACACAGTGATTATAATTAAAGTCCTACTTTCAAAATGCTGTAAAAAAAGAACCTCCCGTCACAATGAGTTCAAATTTGAAACGGGATGGCATCAAAAAAAAAAAAAAAAAGTCCCACCGATTTTTCCCATCCAATTTGGTATGACCTTGCCGCGGTGGATGGGCTTTCCACTCATAGTGTCACAACTGTTCAATGATTTGAAAGTCATTTTTTTCCGTCTAAAAACCGAAACAATTAAGCACATTGAACGCTGCAGTCGGTTTCATGTGCAACTCAGGCCAATTGTTATTCCGATTCAAAATATCCCTGGCAGCCTTCCTTTATGCCGCCTACACCATCATCTGTTAATATACTTTGGAACTTTTTTTGATGCCGTACCGTTTCCCTCTTTTTCAAGTATCTTCGGTTCAAATTTAAGCTCATTGTGACGGGAGGTTCTTTTTTACAGCATTTCGAAAGTGGGACTTTAATTATAATCACCGTGTATATTGAAAAGGGTAAAGGAATAATTTTGCTTCTGTGCGGAGTTCTTGCTAAAATGCCCCTTAAGGAGTAGTGCATCTTACCGATTTTGGCGATAAAAATATAGACGGAAGATATAAAAGCTCATAAGTTTTAATTTTGGCTGGAGAAAAAATGAAGCCGATAAGCTTAAAATAAACTGTTAATTCAAATACAATCAAAGGCTTTTTGTATATCGAGAAATAAGCCTACCATGCTTTCATCATTCGGTAAGCTTGCAGCCTTGATGTCAGTATCAAGAAGTTGTCTCTAAATTAGCATAATGGATCTTCAAAATCGAACTTGATTAAATAAACCGAAATCCGTAAAACAGAAAGTTGAATTCAGAAACGTAGTCGCACAAAATTCGCAACGCGGAAACCCCATTTGGTATTAAATGGAAAAATGTCTTCAAGGTTAAAGATATTCTAAACTTTGAAATTATCAATTCAAATCTTTTTTTACTGATATATTCTTGTATTGTCATCAACAAAAAGTGGATGTGCCATATTTGTATTTGATAACCTATCATGTTTTTCAAAATGACAGTAATCTTTCAAAGTATTTTAACTCAACTATAAGCGTCACGAGTAACGTAAAAGTTTATCAAAATAGCAGTAACAATAGCAATACTAAAAAAATTTTTATAATAATAATAAAGAAGATTAATTGATAAATAATGTTCAGACATTTTTGTAAAGATTTTGAAATTTTCCACGACTAAAATTTAAGTAAATAAAAACAAAATCTGAATGATATCATTTCGGAATAGTGTTACTCTAATTCTATCTATTCTAGTGTAACTATAATTCTATCATTAAAAATACGTGAAAACTATGGTGTGAATATTTCCTCTACTTAAATTAATTTGCTTAATTAATAAAAAAAAGGAAAAAAAGCGTCAAATATTACATTTGACTGCGCGAAAACTGTGAAAAAAAATTACATACCCAACTAAGGTATGAGTAGTCTAATCCTCAGTGTCCGGTAGTATGGAAAGGGCATCCCTTGAGTAATCTACGCATGGATGAAAAGGAAAGCGACAGCATCTGTTGTGATAGGTGGCCTGACAGCCGATTGTCAAGCGCTCTGTCCTTGGATACCAGAGGCTCGTTTTCGAATCTTGGCTATGGCATGAATGTTTGTGCGTGGTTCGGAATCCACTTTAAACTGTAGAACCCGGTGTGCTAAGCCCTTTATGCACATCGACCCTAGAGAGGCAAACCAATCTGTTGTGATGCAGCACTCGTTGTCTGGCTTGGCTCCTAGTCGCTGAAGAAAGAGCGTAGTGCCTTGCGAGAGGACTACCCCGCATTTGCGTATCGTATGGGAGAAAACCCGTGAAACTCTCTGCAGGTTGTCCGACTCATGAGGCAAGATACTGAACATCACGAACGCCATCGTGTTTTGAAACAGTGTCCGAATCCGCCAATGGAATGATTACAGATTTTTGCATGAAAATTATTTGGCAGGTGATGAAATATGTACTTAGAATGGATGAGATTGGAATATATTTCCCTGATTTCAATTGAAAAATATCGATTTATTACCGAAGCAAAAGAAACCTAAAATGCTTTTCGGGAGAAACAAGGACAGTTTTGATTACCAGTATTACTGGATTCTCTTATAATGGTCATCATCATCATGGGCTCCATGGTGGGACAAGACGGACTTTTTACGGAGTCGGGTTATCAGCCCCATATTCAACGTTCTGCAATCCTATTAGACCATGGTCTGCTGTTTTAAGTGGATTTCGAACTATACAGACACACATTGTATCAGCGGGACTCGAACCCGAAACCTGTGGCATCGAGCGCCACGTCTCTGGACACTCGGCCATCTTATAATGGAACAGAGGCCTACTGGCCAGCGGCTCTGGCCTTTGATAATCTAGGCTTCATTTTCTTACACTGGAGGGTGGCGTGGATGTTTATGAGTGGTTCGGAATCCACTTTAAACTGTAGTTCCACGTCAGTTCAAGCCTAATGTGTACAAGATGACCGTAGAACGACAAAGCCTTATAATGGAAGAATTTGAATAGGAAAAGATAAAAACATTGTCGTAATTAAATCGCATTAGTATAATGCTTTACATGTTTGTTTTTAAACATCTTACACTTACCACTTCACCTAAATGATCTTCATTGTGCCAAGTTCCAACAGGATAAGGCTATGATTGGAAAACATGAAAAATGAAACGAAGAATTGAGGTTAGTTCGTTTAAATGCATCCCATCCAAGTCACACAATGGATGGACCATGGAAGATTATGGTGGTTTGGTTTGTCGCTCTATAGTCATCTTGTGCACACTTTGGGCTCATTATGCCGGGGCCGGCAGTTTAACGGGTGTTCCGAACCACTCACAAACTTCCATGCCACCGTCAGGATTTGAACCTAAAGCCTGGGGCACCAACGGCCAGAGGGCTAGCTAATTGGCCAGCAGGCCACGGAAGATTACGGTAGAAAAGTGAAATAAAATCAACACAGATTTTCATATTTTAAGAAAAGCTTTTATATTGGAAATCAAGATGCGATATTACAGTTCAGTGAAAAGGCGAACAAAATAAACATATTAGAAAATAAAAAAAAAGGTTTCATTTTTAAATATATTTTTTCAAAATCATTAAAAAAATGTAGGAAGAAATGTAGGAAAAATGCAAAAGACGTTTATTATTTTTTATCACGTAAAAAACACATAAAAACACAATAAATAATAACACATAAAAGCACATTGAATTAAAAAAGAATTGCACTTATCAGGATTCTAATTTTCACCATTATGCTTACATTTTTTAAATTTATGATTAATAAACAACAGATGATAAAGAACAGTTCTTGCAACTGAAAATAGATGATTCTTTAGCCTTTTGAAACGATAAAGCTTCGGAAAAAAGGAATTTTAGCTTAGGTAATATTTGGTGTTGCTTATATTTAGTAGTCTACAATTATGTATGTACATTTCCGTTAAATAGGAATTCTATTTAAATTTGATAAAAACAAATTGTGAAAAAGCATTTGATTCAGAAAGAAAGTTTGAAACCATCATTAACGGGCGAGAGAAACGTCAAAGATCAAATTAAGCAACATGTACTTGTATGTCATCTTGGTGTAGTTATCTGATTTCCGGCAATAATTGATTTGTGCACTGTGATCTTAAAAGTAAGAAGACACAAAAAAGTGGCGATACTTCTGGCCATAGCGATACTTATAAAACGCATTGATGAGAAGTATTTTTTTTTTCCGATGGTAAGCAGTTCTGATTATTATTCTTAATTTTAATTTCTAAAAGTAATACCACTTTTTAATCGATGCTGAAATCCTAAAATTTTAATCCTTAATTTTCAGTGTATTATGTATCTTTCGCTAATACTGACTAATTTGTCTTCTATAAACACATCAAAAATGAAATTACGATAGTTAAATTTACATAAGATATAGTTAATTTTTTTTGTTCGATGCATTTTTTTAAAATTGATTATAATGCTCGTAGTATTAAAATTTTAATTTTTCATCTTAAATTTGTCGATTAAATCATCATTTTTCTTTATGCAATCAGCCTCAACTTTAGAATTTTAAATCAGATTACATTAATCATCATTAATCATTAATTTTTAAAAAAAGCATGCCTACTTTTCAAAGAATTTTTTATTTCATTTTTATCCAATTATTACTGTCAGTGCATGAAATTAACTTTTTTAACGTTGATACAAAAGAACTCTATATTATGTTTTGTTTATTGCTATTTACTAAAATGCGATATTTCGACATATATATTTATATTTTCCATGATATATATTTATATTTTCCATGAAATTGCGACAATTACACACACTCGAGAAAATTTTTGAAATGCAAACAAATATAAAAGTGTAATTTTGAGAAAAAAGCAAATAAAGATCAGATTTGCACAGAACAACATAAAATGCATGTTGAATTATATTAAAATTAAACATTATATGAAAATATTTCGTGTTCATTTTTATGTAAAATTTACTCAAAAAATTAAAGTACTGTAGTGGAAATAGTTTAGTTCCACTATAGTACTCAAAATTGAATCAAAAAAATTCTTCTCTTTATATGCAAAGGTATGTTTTATTTAAAAATAATTCATTTTACTGATGAACTATTTAAAAATAAAACATATTTTCTGCTTACAAAGAGAAGAATTTTTGATACAATAATCACTGTCAGTGCTTGTAATAAAGTTTTTAATGCATATGAAAAAGAAAAAAACTCAAACTAAATCTTGTTTATTACTATTTATTAAACCTCGTGTTCTAAATTTCATGACATTTCAAATATTAAATTGATGCGATAAACTTTTTTAAAATAAAATATAAAAATATAAATATCATGGTTATCTTGTCTCAACCATTTACTATTTACTCATTGGTTTTTGGATACTATATAGCTTCTTTTGATATTTAGTATTCCTTCTAAGCAAGTCCCCTATATTTATATATTTAGTTTTCTTTCACATTCCACTTTAATTTTAACTTGTTAGTTTTTGTTTATTAATCAATGTAGATCCAGGCAGTCTTAATTCGCACTTAATATGGCACAATGGAACATACTTCTGATGCCGATCCTAATTTAAAGGTTCATTGAGAAATTCTTGTATATTTGCAAATTGCAATTCAATATAGCGCTTGTTTTTTTTTCCACTATAGTATATAAATTTCTCAATGGTACGATTCCGAAAGATCCTAAAGTATTGAAAGACAACAAGGCCGATACACTACATAAATTAATTATTTCCACAGATCATTTTGCCAGAGTACTGGAAAATATGATGGTGGCTATTCGAGTTATCCCGATTTCAGTATCTTTTTATCCCCCCGCAAAAATTAATATTCGTTTTTAATTTCATAACATCCACACCGATTTATATTTGCTCCCAAAATAACTGGAAAAGGAGAATCACTTCATGGCCACAGAGCTCAATAGATTTTCCGATGAGCAATATAAATCCTTCACACAAGGATTAGTCTCAATTTTGGGAACATTTTTACCTGAGCATGTACTCTTATGGCTTGAGCGACAAAAAATGTCTTTATTTTTTTTATCGACCCCGTCACTATAGGCTTTGCTTTTCAAATATATTTCAGATATCAAATGAACGTGTTGGACATATCGTGAATGAATATTTGGATATGCGAAAGCTCCGTTCAAAGTGGGTGCCGCGGGAGCTCACAATCGACCCAAAACAACAACGAATTGATGATTCTAAGCAGTGTTTGGAGCTGTTCAATCGTAATAAACCCGAATTTTTACGTCGATATGTGACAATGGATGAAACATGGTTCCATCATTTCACACCGGAGTCCAATCGATAGTCAGCCGAGTGGGCTGCACGTGATGAACACTGAAAATGCTATAACTCACATACTAACAGTGCAACAGCTGTCCAATTTATACACGTGTCTTTTGAAGGTTAGGGCTAACTAAAACTCTTATGGATTTAATACTAGTAGCGCCATCTATGTGTCAGCGTAGGAACTTTTCAGCCCACCTCTTACATGGTTTTCCAGAAAGAAAATTCATTTTTCTCTAAACTCAAAATTATCAATATTGTAATCTTATCAAATCATCAATATTGTTCATCTTTTGTAATACTATTAGAAAAGAGAAACTTACTCAAATAGTAAAACAACAATCCAAAGAAATCTGTAGAGTGCAAGATTCTTGTTATCACGAAACGGTTAAAATACTAACCGAAAATAATAGCTGCTCTTAAAGATGAAAAGAAAACTGAAGGAAGGAAAAAACGATTTCGAAGTACTGGATTTTGACAGCACAATGGTGAACTTAGCAGAATGTGGCATTCCGTATAAAGTTCCCTTCCTGTCATGATGCTATATGCTTCACATTGCTATGTTGTTAGAAATCAGTTAAAACTCTTATTTTCGATTTATTAATTTTTTAAAATTTCCTCTTAACTTTTATTTAAACATTTTACAATGGAATGCTCGCAGTGTCTTGCAGCTAAAATGCCCTACTACTTCAATTCTTTTCAAGTTTACATGATACCAAAAAAGACGGATATATCATGCCAGATATTTGCAAGTGCAGGATCGTTGGCTATTAAGTCTCGATTTTCTGCGGTATTTTAAAGGAAGATTTCGGTTTTGTGACAGTTGGCATGTTTCAAACCAAGATCCCTTAGTTCGGAAATCCAGCGGGATGTACACCCACTTATGTAATCTTCGTGTGGATTACAAATTTAGGTAAAAAACGAAATATTTATTAAACTGGAATTAGTTATTAAAAAAATAAATAAACTCATGTAGATAAATTAAGGATAATTCAGAATCACACAGAAATTGAACTCTAAAATAAAAATTTCACCTGTAGAATTATCACACCCATCTTGAAGAAGAATATGCAAATTACAGGAAACCACCAGATGGCGTGGATAGTACGTCCCACCATCATATTAACCATCATACTAACCGTTATACTGTTTTTTGTAAATAGGTCCTTTTTGGAAATTTGCTCCAGGGAGTAAAAATCGCAATTTTTGTTAATTACGTCAAACATATAGCATCTTTTTTGCTCTTTACCTTTTGTTTAATAAATAGACTTTACAAATAAGTCAAATTTGTTTTGCTTCTGTCTCTTTCTTTGCCTGAATTTCATTATCCTTAATTTATGGACATGAGTGTATTATTAATTGATTAATTATTTTCATATATGCATGTGAATGAGTATTCCCTAACTTTTTCTGGACTCGCTTCTGTTGTGAATTCTTGGTAATGCTGTATTTATTGCAAATAGTTTTAATGGAAAATTATCTAAATTTAAAGCTACTTGCAAAGCTCCCTCACAGGATTTCATTTTGGGCAATTGGCAAAGCAGCTTGATTTAGTTAAGTTCTAATAAAAGATGGAAAAGTTTAGTAGCTTATAAATATTTGTTGGCACATTAATGTAATCTTGGCCATCAGTCGTTTAATATTTATAAGCAAATGGGGAAACAATTCGTAAAAGAAAATCCTAAGAGTCATATAAAATTCTTTTGTAGAAAACAATTAAAATTTGCAGCAGAATGTAAACAGCTGTGATGCAATTTCCCTTAATTTTCTAAAACAAATTACTATTATTACTATTTAAATAGCTTAAAATAATTTTTGAGCTTACAGTTTCAAAAAACGAAATTGTATTACCCAAAATTACAATTTTTAACTGATAAATAATTCAGTCAGACAAAAAAAAATAAATTTTTTTTAAATTTAAATTGTATCCTTTTTGGTGCTCATTTAAAACTTTAACAACACTTATTTTATCAACCACAATTTTTCAGCAAATTCTACTTATATTTTACAATTATAACATTAACATTCAGTGCAGTAAAGTTAAAGGTGTGTTTAAAATGATAGTAAAAATGCACTTACATTTTCATAATTTGCAACATACGATACTGAAAGTTAGGGCGGGTATTATTTTTCTTCATAGTAATTCAAAGTTTAGTATTTTCTTAACCAACAGTAATTTTCCATCGTATTTATATCATCTTCGAACTGATTTTCTGTTATGCTCTGCTGGGGAAAATTCTCATTTGTTCTTCACTTACTGAATCTAAATTTCAAGAGAAAAAAATTTTAAAAATGTGATTGCAGAAAATAAACCACAGGCTGCTTCTAATTTTCTCGTCCTAATTTAAGTTATAATTTCTCTATTAGGGTCTTTTTGAACTTGAAGACAATTCCTTTAAATACAATGCAAGCCTCATTTTCTTTTCATTTCATTTCGGTTTGAAAGTTGCGGCCTAGCATCAATTTTCAACATAGAAACTCTCTTTCAATTTTATTTCTGACAATATATATATATATATATATATATATATATATATATATATCTTTGCATAAATACTAGAAGCAAGGTTCAATTTTTGAGTCTGTTTTACTTAATGGGGTTGAATTTTATGTCCAATGTAATGTTTTAATAAGAAGAAAGTTTTTAAAGAGATTATCAAATTCGCTCTAATATTTTGACATACCGTAAAAAGTCCGTAGATCGTTCCATAACACATGAAAGTTTTTTTTATCCACATGATCTTCTAAGCAAACATTACACACTTTATGCGATGCACAAGATCTTTGTTGTCCTCAAGCTTTACCTCGAAGTACATAAACTACACCTTACTCATTAATTCTGTTCGATAGCTCACACAAGAAACAAATTCCAATAATGACAAATACACAGATATTAATAATGGACTGTACATAAAACTCCTTTATTTTGGTAGACATCAAACTCGGAGATGAACTGACCACACAACCTCTCTCTGGGGTTACACTTATTGAACTTATTTGATTATGCAGCCATCACACTCATGGATAGACTGCCACACGCAACCTGTCTCGTTGGTTACAGAAGTTCAACTCTTTTAATTATGCAGCCATCAGACTCGAAGATGCCCTGCTACACGCAACCTTTCTCTTTGGTCGCAGTTACTCAACTCCTTTGTTTAAGCAGTCATCGCGCTCGAGGATCGACTGCCAACACAACCATTCTCTTTGGTCGCTGAGTTTCAACTCCTTGTACTTACATTCCTTCTTTCTCTCCCTGGCCCTCACCCCCTACCAGACACCCCCACAAACAGGATGTTTTTCTCCACATAGGGCGTTGACCTCCCCTAAGCAGGGGAACCTGGGTTTCGACGTAACAAATTCTGTTGTGCTTCTTGGCAACAAACTTTCCAGAAATGTAACAAAATCTAAGGGGCTTTTAACACAACCAAAATTCGATATTTTATTAAGCACAAAACAAATGAAAACTAAATATTGCGTAGGCAAGTGAATGATGTAGCAAATGACGTAAACCAGTCTAGCAACTCAAAATAGCACCACCTGGAAAATATCTACATCCTTGATCGGGATATTTGTAGCTACTCTGGTCTGAATGCATCAGTAGTATTGGGATAGTAAAATATATAATAATTCATAATTCATTAATTCAATAATATTCAATAATTCATAATTCTGTTGTTTATATTATAATTTTCTTGTTTATGTTTAATTAAATATTAATTGTTTATAACTTTCTTGTTTATTTTGATTAATTATTTTTTAATAGCTTTCTGGTTTATTTTTAATTAATTATTGATTGTTAATAATAACAAATAAAAATTCAGTAGATATAAAAAAGAATGGGTCTGCTTTAGTGTTATAATTTTTCTAAGAAATAAACGACCGCAATTTTTTTTTATATTTCTTATAATTTCTTTGAACCTTGAAAAGATATAATTAATTAGTTTAATTTTAGTCGATAAGAAATACGCAGTCCAGTCACATTAATGTGACCGCCTGTCAAAAGCCAGAATAACCCCCTTTGGCAGGTAATTAACGATTGAAGTGCTTTCCGATGCCCTAGAACATCCTTTATCTGCACTCCACTGCATTGTGCTGCCACCTGCCTTTTGTGATGGGTTATTTCACGTTGGCGTCGAAAGTTGGTGGGGGTCACATTAATGTGACTGGACTGTGTATTTACTATTGTACAATGCAATAATCGCCAATTTATTGAACTGAATTATTATAATTTTATTTATATATGATCACAATTTTGAAATAAATGTTTTATTTTAAGAAAGAAAATGAATATCAGAAATAAGTAAGTTTAACGTAATATTTTAAAATAAGCAATATAACAGGTGGATTGAAAAGTTCGTAGGCTGACACATAGCGCTATTAGTATTAAATCCATATGAGTTTTAGTTAGCGCTAACCTTCAAAAGACTCGTGTATAAATTTGACAGCTGTTGCGCTATTAGTATGTGAGTTATAGCATTTTTAGTGTTCATCACGTGCAGTCCACTCGGCTGACTGTCGATTGGACTCCGGTGTGAAATGATGGAGCCATGTTTCATCCATTGTCACATATCGAAGCAAAAATTAGGGTTTATTACGATTGAACAGCTCCAAACACTGCTTAGAATCATCAATTCGTTGTTGTTTTTGGACGATTGTGAGCTCTGCGCGGCACCCACTTTGAACAGAGCTTTCGCATATCCAAATATTCATTCACGATATGTCCAACACGTTCCTTTGATATCTTTAGGGTCTCAGCTATCACAATCAACTTCCCTTTACGGTTATCAGAAATTATTTTGTGGATTTTTTTGTGAAAAAGTCCACAAAATAAAAATACTTGTTTTTCTCCTTCAGGCGTCCACTGCGTGCATCGTCCTCGGTGCTCATTTCGCCTCGTTTAAATTTAGCAAACCACTTCTCTACGGTTGATTTTCCTGGTGCAAAGTCCGAATAATGTTTATCAAGCCAAGCCTTGGCTTCAATTGTATTTTTTTCTCCAAAAAGCAATGCTCTAATTAACACGAAATTCCCTTTTGTCCATTTTTTCGAACTAACCAAAGTTGCTTCCCTAAAAATGCTATAACTCACATACTAATAGTGCAACAGCTGTCAAATGTATACACGTGTCTTTTGACAGCTAGGACTAACTTAAAATCATATGGATTTAATACTAGTAGCGCCATCTATGTGTCAGCCTACGAACATGTCAGCTCAACTGTTAGTAATCTCAGTCATAAGTTTTCTTTTTCCAGTAGTGATCGTTTCTTTTTGAATAATATCCTACTTGCTGTTGGTCAATTTTATAGTTTGCAATTCACCTATGTTACATTTTATTGGACTTGGAATTCACATAGTATTTAGTAAAATTGCACAGCACCTCAGAAAGTAAACAAACTAATGTAATAAGTAATAAAAGTTGAGTGCAGAGTCATAGACCAAAGTAAGAAATATGTCCCTATTAAATTTCCTTAGTTGTCTTATTTCACGGGAAGGATTGATTTATGCTCCTTTTCTTTTTGTGATGCTGCTCTACACAAAGAGCTGCTTTAAAATTTTCTTTCGTTCTGAGCATTTAAGAAGTCTTTCCAATGGCGGTAAGAAGTTTGATTCATTCTTTGTCTGAATTTTATTTCGCAAAAACAATAGGCGTACTTTATATCTATGTGTTAAATATTGTTTTCTCCAGTCGTTATGCAATACTGTCTTTATTCGTTATATAGTAATGTTGTGTTTATACGTTTTCAAGTTTCAATAATAAAGGAGTTGTCATTGGTTTCCGAATTCTGCTCGAACCCTGATAACCAAATATTTTTCTTGAATGAGCATGATAAATCCATAGGCCGGTATTTTTTTAACGCATGAGGAGGTAATAAGGGGATGTGAAGCCTATATCCTCGTGTTCACCTCGGCTGGTTTAAAACTGCCGTACTTACAAGAAATCATAACTTGTTTTTAATCTTTTTGAATAGATTAGTAGATGCCCCAGCATTTTCGCAGCGTATAAATAATGTAGTGAGATTAAAGTTTTATTAAGAAAAAAATGATTAATATTATTTTGAATTGGAAAAGAATTTCTCCATCAATCTAATTTTTCATCCCATTTGATATTCTGCAGTATATAAATTTCCATCCACATTAAGCCGAGCCATGAATGAAACACAGTGAACAGAGACTGGATGACTTGAAACTTTGAAATCCAGAATACATTACTATTTTAAATATATATATAAATTTGCACGCATCAGTTTGGACATATTTAAAGATATTAATAATCACTTTGATATTTAAAAAAAGTAGTTATTTCAAAATTTTTTCTCCTTTTTATATACCATATTGTTTTGTTTTTTAAAAAAAATCCTACTAATCCATTTAAATTTCTAGCAAAAGGTTATATTATATAAACCAAAGTTTACGATAGATATTTCAAATTATGGTTTCGTTTGATTTTATTGATTTAGTTGTTGTGGTTTATTTATTTCTTTTTTTAAATCCTACTATAATCTATTTAAATTTCAAGTAAAAGACTATATATTATATAAATAGATATTTCAAGTCAGGTTTCCTCTTTAAATACCATATTGCTATTATTTTTTTTTTTTAAAATCCTACTATAATCCATTTAAATTCCAAGTAAAAGACGATATTATATAAATATATATTTCAAGTTAGGTTTCCTCTTTAAATACCATATTGCTATTTTTTTTTTTTAAATCCTACTATAATCCATTTAAATTTCAAGTAAAAGACTATATTATATAAATAGATATTTGAAGTTAAGTTTCCTCTTTAAATACTCTACTGCTATTTTTTATTTTTTTAAATCCTACTATAATCCATTTAAATTTCATGTAAAAGACTATATTATATAAATAGATATTTCAAGTTAGGTTTCCTCTTTAAATACCATATTGCTATTGTTTTTTTTAAATCCTGCTATAATCCATTTAAATTTCAAGTAAAAGACTATATTATATAAATAGATATTTCAAGTTAGGTTTCCTCTTTAAATACCATATTGCTATTGTTTTTTTTTTTTTTTTTTTTAAATCCTACTATAATCCATTTAAATTTCAAGTAAAAGACTATATTATATAAATAGATATTTCAAGTTAGGTTTCCTCTTTAAATACCATATTGCTATTGTTTTTTTTTTAAATCCTACTATAATCCATTTAAATTTCAAGTAAAAGACTATCTTATATAAATAGATATTTCAAGTTAGGTTTCCTCTTTAAATACCATATTACTATTGTTTTTTTTTAAAATCCTACTATAATCCATTTAAATTTCAAGTAAAAGACTATATTGTATAAATATATATTTCAAGTTAGGTCTCCTCTTTAAATACCATATTGCTATTGTTTTTTTTTTTTAAATCCTACTATAATCCATTTAAATTTCAAGTAAAAGCCTATATTATATAAATAGATATTTGAAGTTAGGTTTCCTCTTTAAATACCCTATTGCTATTGTTTTTCTTAAATCCTACTATAATCCATTTAAATTTCAAGTAAAAGACTATATTATATAAATAGATATTTGAAGTTAGGTTTCGTCTTTAAATACCATATTGCTATTGTTTTTTTTTTTTAAATCCTACTATAATCCATTTAAATTTCAAGTAAAAGACTATATTATATAAATAGATATTTCAAGTTAGGTTTCCTCTTTAAATACCCTATTGCTATTGTTTTTTTTAAATCCTACTATAATCCATTTAAATTTCAAGTAAAAGACTATATTATATAAATATATATTTCAAGTTAGGTTTCCTCTTTAAATACCATATTGCTATTGTTTTTTTTTTTTAAATCCTACTATAATCCATTTAAATTTCAAGTAAAAGACTATATTATATAAATAGATATTTGAAGTTAGGTTTCCTCTTTAAATACCCTATTGCTATTTTTTTTTTTTAAATCCTACTATAATCCATTTAAATTTCAAGTAAAAGACTATATTATATAAATAGATATTTGAAGTTAGGTTTCCTCTTTAAATACCCTATTGCTATTGTTTTTTTCTTAAATCCTACTATAATCCATTTAAATTTCAAGTAAAAGACTATATTATATAAATAGATATTTGAAGTTACGTTTCGTCTTTAAATACCATATTGCTATTGTTTTTTTTCCTTTTAAATCCTACTATAATCCATTTAAATTTCAAGTAAAAGACTATATTATATAAATAGATATTTCAAGTTAGGTTTCCTCTTTAAATACCCTATTGCTATTGTTTTTTTCTTATATCCTACTATAATCCATTTAAATTTCAAGTAGAAGACTATATTGTATATATATATATATTTCAAGTTAGGTTTCCTCTTTAAATACCCTATTGCTATTGCTTTTTTCTTAAACCCTACAATAATCCATTTAAATTTCAAGTAAAAGAATATATTATATAAATAGATATATGAAGTAAGGTTTCCTCTTTAAGTATCATATTGCTATTATTTTTTTTTTAAATCCTACTAAAATCCATTTAAATTTCAAGTAAAAGATTATATTATATAAATAGATATTTGAAGTTAGGTTTCCTCTTTAAATACCCTATTGCTATTGTTTTTTAAATCCTACTATAATCCATTTAAATTTCAAGTAAAAGACTATATTATATAAATAGATATTTGAAGTTAGGTTTCCTCTTTAAATACCATATTGCTATTGTTTTTTTTTTCAATCCTACTATAATCCATTTAAATTTCAAGTAAAAGACTATATTATATAAATAGATTTTTCAAGTTAGGTTTCCTCTTTAATTACCATATTGCTATTGTTTTTTCTTAAATCCTACTATAATCCATTTAAATTTCAAGTAAAAGACTATATTATATAAATAGATATTTGAAGTTAAGTTTCCTCTTTAAATACCATATTGCTATTTTTTTTTAAATCCTACTATAATCCATTTAAATTTCAAGTAAAAGACTATATTATATAAATAGATATTTCAAGTTAGGTTTCCTCTTTAAATACCATATTAGTATTGTTTTTTTTTTTAAATCCTACTATAATCCATTTAAATTTCAAGTAAAGGACTATATTATATAAATAGATATTTCAAGTTTGGTTTCCTCTTTAAATACCCTATTGCTATTGTTTTTTTCTTAAATCCTACTATAATCCATTTAAATTTCAAGTAAAAGACTATATTGTATAAATATATATTTCAAGTTAGGTCTCCTCTTTAAATACCATATTGCTATTGTTTTTTTCTTAAATCCTACTATAATCCATTTAAATTTCAAGTAAAAGACTATATTATATAAATATATATTTCAAGTTAGGTTTCCTCTTTAAATACCCTATTGCTATTGTTTTTTTCTTAAATCCTACTATAATCCATTTAAATTTCAAGTAAAAGACTATATTATATAAATAGATATTTGAAGTTAGGTTTCCTCTTTAAATACCCTATTGCTATTTTTTTTTTTTTAAATCCTACTATAATCCATTTAAATTTCAAGTAAAAGACTATATTATATAAATAGATATTTGAAGTTAGGTTTCTACTCTTTAAATACCCTATTGCTATTGTTTTTTTCTTAAATCCTACTATAATCCATTTAAATTTCAAGTAAAAGACTATATTATATAAATAGATATTTGAAGTTACGTTTCGTCTTTAAATACCATATTGCTATTGTTTTTTTCCTTTTAAATCCTACTATAATCCATTTAAATTTCAAGTAAAAGACTATATTATATAAATAGATATTTCAAGTTAGGTTTCCTCTTTAAATGCCATATTACTATTGTTTTTTTTTAAATCCTACTATAATCCATTTAAATTTCAAGTGAAAGACTATATTATATAAATAGATATTTCAATTTAGGTTTCCTCTTTAAATACCCTATTGCTGTTGCTTTTTTTTAAAAATCCTACTATCATCCATTTAAATTTCTAATCAAAGGTTATATTATATAAATATAAATTAAGTTCAAATTAGGTTTCCTTTTTATATATCATATTGATGTTTTTTTAAAAAATCAATTATAATTCAATAATTTATAATTAGAGACCTTGCTGATAACGTTGAAATTTCAAAAGGATCGATCAATTCCATTTTGGGCAAATCTCGATTGGTACCGAAGACACTGAATGCGCCAGCTCCCATCGTATTATTCTTCGTGACTTTTTCGCCGAACATTAAACCCATATCGTTCTAGAACCACGTATTCACCTGATTAAGCACCGTGCGACTTCTGGCTATTCCCTAAACTCAAAAGACCATTCCAGGGACACTGTTTTGAGTTGATTGAGGAGATTCAACGTGAATAGCCCCGCTGTTTGAAGGCCATCCTTGCCGATGACATTTTTAGCATGCATTGAGGATTGGAAAAAAAGTTGGCATAAATGCATTGTGTCCGGAGGGATTACTTTGAAGGCGATGAAATAAGTTTGGATGAATAAATAAAGCGTTTTTGAAAAAAAAAAAAAAAATTGATCTTACTTTTTGTGCATAATAGTATATTCCATTTAAATTTCTAGTAAAATGTTATGTTATATAAATAGATATTTTAAATTAGATTTCCTTTTTATTTACTATGTTTCTGGTTTTTTTTTTTAAATTCTACTATAATCTATTTAAATTTCTAGTAAAAGGTGTTACATTATATAAACAGATATTTACGATAGACATTTCAAGTTATGTTCTTCGTTTTGAAATACCACGTTGGTGTTTTCTTAAATTGTTCTATAATCTGATTAAATTTTTTAAAAATAGGTTTTTTTTCCTATTTACGGCATAATGGCGTATTCGCCACGTCGTATGCAAAACGTTTTTGTAAAAAAATATTAATAATAATTTTTTTTTCATTCAATCTTGTGGATGAGTATTCACCCATATTTTTCAAAATTATGTATCTTCTTTTTATCAGAAATTGATTTTGGGAATCAACGTTCATTCCACAAATTGATGGTGATGACGATTTTAAATATCAACATTCATTTGAGATCTGTCACAGCTGGAATACCAACTTCATACTAATTAGTTAGTATGAATATATTATACTACTAATTAAATTTATACCATTAATTTCATGTTATTTTTAATAACTAAATTTATACTAATCTAAAGAACACATAAATCTGTTATCCTGCGCGACACGAATCTGTTATTTCTATGTTTCTGCAACGTAAACATCTTCAAAGACGATTACATATTTATTACACAGTCCTGTCACATTAATGCGACCACCACCTACTATCTTTCAATGTGAAATAACCACAAAAGGCAGGTGGCAGGACATTGCAGTGGAGTGTATATAAAGGATGTCCTAGGGCATCGGAAAGCATTTCAATCGTTGGCGTTATGCAGAAACTCGCAGAGGTCCGCTCTGCCAAAGGTGGTTATTCTGGCTTTTGACAGGTGGTCACATTAATGTGACTGGACTGTGTATATTACACTTAAGAACACATCCATCTCTTTGGATAAGGCTTTTTTAATCTTTATCCCACCGTAATACAATCAGTGACAAAAAAATCCAGACATTATGTCATTTATGAATAGGATCAGTCCAATATGAATTATTGTTATGAATTCCGTGAAAGCGTTTTTAAATTTTGCATTCAAAAAATTTTTCTTCTAATAACATTTCTGTGTAATCCAACTAAATCGATGACTTTAATTGTTAAATAGAATTTATTTTTTGATGCAAAAATAATAAATTTCAAATTGCCAATACTTGTTTTGTTACGAAACAGCCACATTTTAAGATACATAATATTTTCACAAAATAAACTCTCAAGGAGGCGATATTTAACACGCTACCAAACTTTATTTAAACTGCTGCAGCCTATTTTTTAAAAGTAATAAATAAAAGACAGTTGATGTTTTTATTAATTAACTTATTTGAAAAAAAAAAAACAAAGTCTCTTGAATTTGTAATATTTTTACTGTTAGCATGTATTTTTATTTCTCATGAAACAGTAAATCAATACTCAAAAGTTATATAAATAGCTTTATATAGAATACAAATATGATGATATTATAAAATGTTTTGCGATTTTTTTTTTTGAAATTCATCCCCTGCAAACTTATCTTTTCTGAAAAACTTCTGGCCATTCACTTAAGAGAGCTGTTGAAATTATTTAATATAACAATCGATCTGTCAAACTGTGACAAATATACAGTTTTTTTAAAATCTGGATAACTTTTGTACGAAGAATAAATATTTCCCAGTTACATATTTTTTTTATCTTTTCAATTTTACAGTTTATTTTTTTAAATATATATTTGTGGGGAAGAAAATAAAATAAGTTTACTGCCATATTTTTAATATGAAATTAACCATTATAAGTACAAGAATAATCTAAAATGACGTCATGAATTTGATACATTTCAGTATGATTCTTATCTTCTTAGATGAAAATTTTTGGAAAATTTTGATACGTTAAGTTTTGTTTTGTTTCAGGAAAATATTTCTCTGAATAAAAGGGTTAAAAAGTAGTTTCTATTTCAGTATGATTGCAATTCTTTTAATATTCGATGAGCAATTTTTTAAATATATGATACATTAAGTTTTTGTTTTATTTTAGGGAATTATTTCTATACATAAAATGGTTAAAAAGTTGCTTCTATATCAGTATGATTGCAATCCTTTTAATATTCAATGAACATATTTGGAAAAAATATGATACATTAAGTTTTTTTTTTTTTTCAGGGAATTATTTCTACACATAAAATGGTTTATAAAGTTGCTTCGATTTCAGTATGATTGCAATCCTTTTAATATTTGTTGATCATTTTTGGAAAAATATGATATATTAAGTTTTTGTTTTATTTCATTAAAATATTTTTCTGCATAACATTATTAAAAAGTAGCTTCTATTTTAGTATGATTGCCATCCTTTTAGTTTTCGATTATCATTTTTGGAAAAAACGATATATTAAGTTTCTGTTTTATTTCAGGGAAATATTTCTCTGAATACAATAGTTAAAAAGTGGCTTCTATTTCAGTATGATTGCAATTATTTTTGTTTCCGATGCTCCTTTTTGGAAAAATATGATACATTAAGTTTTTGTTTCATTTCATATGTTTGGTTAAAAAGTTTCTTCTATTTCAGTATGATTGCAATTCTTTTAATTTTCGATGGACATTTTGGAAAAAATACGATACATTAAGTTTTTGTTTTATTTCAGGGAATTACTTCTTTGCATACAATGGTTAAAAAGTTGCTTCTTGGACCTCTAATTATTTTAATAGAAATAGCGTATTTGAAAACACAAGAAAGTTTACCAAAACCACACATAATCATAATTTATGCTGATGATCTTGTAAGTAATTTTGTCTTTTATAAAAATATTCACATTCAATTAATTAGGTTTTATTTTGATGCTTAATGTGTTATTATTATTATTATTTTGATTTTTAATGGATTTGTGACCAAATTTTCATCAAATGTGAAATAAACTCTTAGTATTTTCTCTGTTGTAGGAAATAAAACAAAGAACAATGAAAACAACTGTTGTTTTATCAAAATGTTTAGAGAAAGGAAAATCAAATGCATTATAAAAATTTGTTGGTGATCACTATATTCTCTTTCATGGAAAGCATCTTTAAAGGAATTGTTTTCGATTATTTAATAAGCTATAACAGCTGTTTTAGACTTCTGGAGGATTGGACGACACTCAATAAGCGAGGTGATTTTCCCAAAAAAAAAAAAAAAAAAAAAAAAAAAAACCAGTTATTAACTATTACAAAAAATAATATACTTCAATAAGTTTATTATTAGTCATTAGTACAGTGTATATATTAGAGATGTGACACCTTGTGGAAGAAAAATTCCTTTGGCGAGTCACACACCCTTGATGGCAGTTCGTAGATGAATCTATTGAGTCTCTCAAAATCTATTTTGCTTCAGAAAATTATTATTTCAAAATTAATTTTCAGATTCACACTAAAGTCTGAGTTTCATTTTGCTTCATTAGGGGCTTAACCCATCTCCGGATTTCAATAGAAATCAATTGACATGTTAGAAAATCGTATGTTATGTTTATTGAAGACTTATTATCATATATGGGGTTAGCATAAATAAAAGACAGGACATTATAAAATTTGTATTTCGAAAACTACTACATATAATGTAATAGGTTACGCGTGAAAATAAAGAAAACTTTCTAAAAAAATGAAAACTGAAGTTTCTATTCAGTTATCGTGTTTGGACTTTCATAGCAAATCAGACATCTCATATGTAATCAAATTTGTGTAATATATTTTGTAGTTTTATACTGTAAACTGTTTAAAGTGCAAACACTGATAATTCTTTAGTGTTTTTGGCAATAGCGGCAACAAGAACTTTTATTGTAACTCCATAAAAGAAGTAATGGCATTGATTAAAGGACCTTGGAGAGAGATTTGACACAAGAATAGGACTTTTGTGACATGTCATATACAAAATTTCATGTGGTAGCCGTATAATAAGGATAAATCACACTCACATGCCCAAACCAAAGTTGCGCATACTCCTTGTTTACGAAACTACAAACATCCGATGTCGGTTAGGGGAGAGCCTCATCTTGATGAAACACAAAATTCGCACTGTACTCATGCAATTGCGGAAATAACGACATTTTCAACATATTGAGATAATTGCTACCTGCTACCACTATCTAGGACAGAAAAAATGCCTTATGTTTTTATACGTAGAATGTGGCGTGAATAACAGTGTAGCTAGTGTAACAAGTGTGTGGGACTTCGGCAAAGTCCTAGCTTATCATAATTGTGAAGTAGGAGTTGTTCTTTAAGTTCTAAATTTTAATTTTCAGCTTCAAATTTTAAAAATTTTAATCTCCCTCTATATATTAAATTTTAAATTGATGACTTTTTACATCTTTTAATTCTCATTTATTATTCAATTTAAAATTGAAGAAATTATATTTTGAAGATCCTTTCAGTAATATAAGAGTTGTAGATGTTCATGGTATTTAATACCGCAGAGAACTCTGTAATTCCATAATTAATACGTCCATTGCTGTTCGCATTCAAATGTTTTGTACATGCGAAAGCAAAAGTCGAACCAATGAATTATATCCTCAGGCTTTGAATTTTCAATTGTAAGTTTGAATTTTAATTTTTGTGTAAGATTATTCGCGCCATTATCTAGGAAATTCCACGTTTCTGGGTCCCATTTACTTCTGTGAAACTCGATAATTATTATACAGCAGCCTATCCACCGCTTCATCCCGGACGCTTGGCCCACCATTGAATTTTTTTCTGTTCAAGCAAGAATTAAATTCCCTACATCACCACAAAATATTCTTGTGCCTTGTTGCTTCTTTTCTCTAACGGTTTCTGAAAGTACTAAGTACCGAAATACTTGAGAAGAATGGGACATACTTTTGCATATTTAAATACACAAAATCATATTTCTGACATTGTTGCCATTTTTAACTTCAATCACACCGTTCTGAGGAATACTATTTGACATATGGAACATTACTTCTTTTGTAAATAACAGTTTATTGACGAAATATTTACGTTTTATGATTGAGCAAAATTTAAAAACCTTCATATTTAGAGATGACTTCTACAAAATTCTTTATTTCTTGTACCATTGATTTTATTATGAATACAATGTACAGATTTTATTATGAATTATAGTACAAAAAGAAAAAAAAAGGCGAGTTATAATAAGGCAATGCTGTAATATATAGTAGTGCAGGGTGTCCATAAAGTCTGTTTACAATTTCAGAAATTTATTACAGAGACAACTAAAAAGACATATACTGGTATTATTATAAAATGAAAAGTATATATTAAAGTTTTTTTGCTTCATTTATTTTTAATTTAATTTAATGCATCTCTATGTAGGAACCATCAGTTGCATGAAGCACATCAAAGTGGTACTTGACATATTCTCTGTAGCATATCCTCATCAATGGAGGCAATGACATGAGTGATCCTCTGTTTTAGATGAGTCATTTCTCATAACTTTGTTCGATACTTCATATATTTAATATAACCCTGGATACCTCGCTAACAAGTTACTGTTCTTGTCGACTTTTTTTTATTCGATTACGTTAAAAGAAGGCTTACAAAAGCCAACATTCTATTAAGAGTGTCGACTGTCAGAAAAGTTTGAAGATTCCTCGTATTTACAGTGTTTGTAAATAATTTCATCATCATATATAATTAGTAAAAATAAAAACAATTATTTTATATTCATTAATAAGGATATTGCTAAAATATAGTGATATTATAATATTTTATATTCATTCCTAGTACTGATATTTTTTCATAATTTTCCAATTGAACAAAATGAATAAAATAATACCATAAATTATGTGCAATACTTTTTAATTAGAGTAACTGTCATTGTTACTTGGTACTGCAGGGCTGGAATGACATCAGCTTCCATGGATCTCCCCAGATCCCCACCCCCAACATCGACGCCCTCGCCCTCAACGGATTGACGCTGCAAAACTACTACGGGGAATGGCTCTGCACACCTTCAAGAGCTGCCCTACTCACGGGGAGATATCCGATGCGTTATGGTAACATTTCTTTTTTTTTTTTTTTCATGAAAAATCTTGGGATTATTTCTGTATATAGGAAATGCTAATCAGTGTACCGTTTTTCTTCTCCGTTGGTACTAAAGTCCCATGGTGGGCTAAAGCCGTCTGCCTACTGACAGATTTCGAAACATGAGACATTTTCTTTTTACGGGGTAGGCTTGTAAACCGTACATTCAACGCTCTACAGTCATAGTAGACCGGAATCTATGGTTTAAAGTGGATTCCGAACCACTATAACCGCTGGAACTCGAACCGGAAACCTGTGGCACCGAGCACCAGAACGCCAGTCAATGTACCATTACTCATATGTATTTAAGATATAGAAAATAATCGGAAGGGACTAGGAGAAACAGCGCTTAAGTCTTCTAAATTAGAGAAGATGAGCTGAAACACCTATTAATGCCTGAAACTCTTTAATAAGTAATGACCTGACACGATCGATGTGCGACCACAGTGTTATGGCCAATTTATCACTGATGAAAAAAATGTGCAACGTTTTCTGATATAAAAAGTGATGGTACTTTATATAAAATATTGTTTCTTAAAAATTCTATCAATATGTATAAAGCTTTATACGTGCCTTTTTTTGATAAGTCACTGCTTAATGTGTCAGAAATTTGTATTTGTTTCTTTATGAAGCTTAAATTTACAATTGCGTTATAATTTATATCACTTTCTATTATTGAGATCATAATATCTGAAAAAAAATTACATAAGCAATCTACATGAATCTGCATCAAAAATAATATAAGCTGGCCAATTTTTTTATATAAAAAGTTTTTGAATTTTTGTTGCAAATATTATATAACAAAAATGTAAAATGCTTGAATTTTTCAGGCCTACAGCATGCAATCCTCGGCGGAGAAGCATCTGGTCTACCTTTAAACGAAATCATTCTTCCAACCTACCTGAAAAGTTTTGGTTACGAAACGCATATGATTGGGAAAGTAAGCCCCCCATTATCAACTTGCTTACATGTGTTAAAATACTATTCAATCATTGAATTTAAATTAAAAGTAATTAAATTCTAATACCAAAAAACTGTTTTAAACTATCGAAGTCACTATTGAAATATTTTCAAGTATCACGGGTTTAAGACAAGTATTAGGAACACAGTTCGCGAAGTTTTCTAATAATAAATTTTATTTATTCAAAATATTTATTAATTAAAATCATTTAAAAAATGTGAACAATAAAAATACTATTAACGAGTCTTTTAATAGTATATAAAATTGTAAGTTAACATTATATTTCCTCAAGAATATTTATTAAAATAAAAGATAAATTAACATCGGCATGCTAAGTTTTATTAAGGAAAGAATATGCTAAAATTTGTATTGCATTTTGAGTTGCGATTCCAATGTTTAAGCAGATAAAATATGGATTGTTAATATGCTAATTATTGTTATATGTTAATATGCTAATTTTACTTCATTATTAATCTAAATACCTTTTTCAAATCGAATTATTTTTTCAGACATGGAAATTTCAACTGTTCAATTAACATTAAAAAAAATTTTTAAAAACTACCGGGAAAAAATGACGTGCAACCACATTTCTATTGCTTAAATTGCGCATTATTAAATTATTAAAATTGATCAGTTTAAAGAAGCAACAAGAAAGTCAAAATGCAGAATTTGTCCTTCCCTTTACTGACATTATCACTATTTCAACATGTTTACACTATTTCAACATGTTACATTCTTGGTAATTTTATATATATGGTTAATGGAAATATGGTTCATTTATACAGTTTATTACAATCTATGCAGGTTAATTATTTATTTAGTTTATGTTCAGTTTTTTTGTTTTGAAGAAAAGAACAATTCATTATAAATGAATGAATTAATACTAATATTTCAATTCATTAAAATATTTTTTGAAATATACTAGGATATCTGAAAACTGACAAAGTGAGGGTTATGCACATCTATAGTTGTTTCATAGTCCTGGCTGAATCTACCCTAAATAGTTAACTTCCCATAGCATTCCATTTTCATTTGAAACATTCTCGGATTTTGTAGATTATCTCTGCAATTTTTTTTCTTTTCAGTGGCATCTGGGATATAAGAACAAAGAATACACTCCTACTTACAGAGGTTTTGACTCCTATTTGGGATACTGGAACGGATTTTCAGACTACTACGACCACACTTACTACGAACGAAAAATAGTCATACCAAATAGAAAGGTACGGATATTATTTCATTGATCTACTAAGCAAACCGAAACATCGCTATTGTAGTGAAATAAACAGATACGTTTTTATTTTTCTCTTACTAATTATGGTGCGCTGTTTCAAGTATTTTTTACGGAAAAAGTGCCGACTTTACCCTCTCATACGTATAAACGGCTAATGAACAGATTTTCTGAATGTATACTATTCAGCATGTAAAAAGCATCCTATTTATGAAAGATCAAATCAGCGTCTTGGAAGCTGTACTTTTAGGGGACAGTTCTGGCGTAGTCTTTGTGAGCGCTTAGATCTGTTAGAGAAAGGAGAAACAACTGTAATGCTGTTAGTGAACGAGTGGCGCATTAATTATATGGAGAAAGGAGCAGACATGCTTCTTGAAAGTTATATCAGCCTAAATAACCAGCAGATGATACTTACTATATGTTGCAGCTCATTGTGCAGTAATCTTTCTGCATATGGGATTCCGTAATATCCTCAGGGCTGATTCGCCATCAGAAATTGCATCTGTAATGGGCGAATTAATATAGTAATTGGATTTAAAAGACTGAATGAAAGGCGCCATATTCGCCATTATGTCGCTCAGCCGTCATTTTTTTTTTTTTTGCACACTTTAGGCTAATTAGACCGGGACCCACTGTTTAACGCGGGTTCCCAACCAATAGCAAACATCCGTGCAGCCACCAGAATTCGAGCCTGAAAGTTGTGATAACAAAGTCCAGAGCGCTAGCAAACTGGCCAGGTAGTCGTGTTAGATGAATTATTTTTTCTGGTCCATCATGTGAGGATCGAGTGAAAATATACCACTCGTTGATTCATGTCTATTTGGGATGAGAAAAACTGTTAATTTTCGTTAATCTTGCTAATTTTTAACGGCAATATAAATTTACGGTTAATTTTAACTTCTAAATATAGCCCCGTTAATTTTTTAATGTGTTATTAGGCTATGTATATGAATACTACAACCAGCCGCATTAATTTGAATCGTAACAATATATTTAGTGGGTGACCTACCAAAAGAAATTTTACATTTTTGTGTTATATTCTCTATATCCAACAGTTGCACTATTTTTAGTCATCTGCAGAAAATTAGATTTTTTTATTTAGTATACTGGATTAAAATATTTAAATAAGCAAATTTTTAATTTTAGCTTATTTTCTTAAAACTTTACATTAAACGAGATATTATTTTTATAAAAGATTTGTTATTAGAAAATTTTAATCCCTATAAATATGTTTATTAATTAAATGAAATAAAAGATTTATTTATAATTATGAAAAGATAGTATTTTTTTCATTCAATATTTATTAATAAATTACAAATAAAGAAGATTTATCATTGCTCCCTATTAACATTATTGACTTTGGCAATTTTGTTGGCAAATATATACTTTGAATATTTGAAAATAAAATGGGACTATTTCAGTATCAATTTAAAATTTGACTGCTCTCTGAACTAAGATATTTTAAAATTAAATTATTTGACTCTACTACGTTTGTGAATTGATCTTTTACAAAAACTCTTATTTCGTATGTATCAGTTTTTAAAAAGATGCACTCACTTCTCCACAGCCCAGTCACATGTGACCACCTGTCAAAAGCCAGAATAACCACCTTTGGCAGAAATATTATATAATATTTTCTTTTCATATAATATAATTTCATATTCTTTCCGATGCCCTAGGACATCCTTTCAATACACTCCGCTGCAGTGTGCTGCCACCTGCCTTTTGTGGTCATTTCGCGTTGGAAGATAGTAGCATTAACGTGATTGGACGGTGTATATTTTAACGATCAGACAGCATATAAAGGTTTTCATCTATTCTTAATCAAGAAGACACACTTATTAAATATGGGCATGGAATAGACTTATATAAATATAGACAATTGGCTGAATTATTCGTGTTTATAGAATTTTTTTAAATAAATTATTAAATAAATAAATATTTTTTTTTAATTTAAAAAGCTTGACTAATATTAGTACATATATAATTTAAATTTCTTAAATTCGTTTAATTTCTTAAGTGAAATAATATTTTTTTAAATAACATTTAGTAAAACAATATTTTCTTTCCTTTTTAAGGTTTTTTTCGGAGTAGATTTTCACAACGGTACCGCACCAGTCACGAAATCACAAGGCAGATATGCAACTCACGTCTTTACTGAAGCCGCTGAAAACATTATAAAGGATCATGATCTATCAAAGGTAAAAAGAAACAATTCCGCATTTTTTTAAATTTTTTTTTTCAATTTTCTTTAAAAAGATAAAAATAATTTTTAAAAAATTAAATATATATATATATATATATATATATATACATTAAAAATACTTTAAACGTATTATTATTATTTATTTGCGAAAAATGTAAGATGAAAATATTTTCTTTGAAAAATAAAGTCTCAATATAACAAAAAGAAAATTTGGAAAAGATCATGCCAACAGCATTTACTATGATAAAATAAATGCTGAATGTTGTGCTGCTTTATGAATTGTTCTAGTACTGTTCTTCTCCAACGGAATTGTTCGTCACAGCTTTGTTGTTTTCTATACCAGTTCATGTATTCAACTTATAGACATTTGCCAAACGCTTAACTAATAAATGAGCTCAATTTTGTTCAGTCAATGTTTTGAGAAATGAGTAGATTCAACAGAAGTTATGACGCTGTCTCTCATTGGCTGGGTTGTCCGATTCGTGGTTCAGTGGCAACGTTCGCCGCTGGTCAGATTATTAGGGATGAAGTTCAATCCGCTAGCGGCTTTGCCGTACACACTGTTTCAAAAGTGAGGAGACACGAGGGTGTTTGGGTTATTCAACATCTTGCTACGTTAGTCGGAATAACTGCTGGAGTTTTCTCCTTCATGATAAGCAAATGAAGCACCGGAAAGCACTGCCCTTCTTCTACAGCAACACGGAGTCAAGTCAGACTTTTACCTACGAGTGCTCCATCCCTTTCCCTCCCTCCATGAGTAGAACTACTCAGTTAGTTCTGCACGGCAGGATTAGACAAAACAACGCGTTTTCTCCTTTTTCTCATTAGATATTTTCGTTTGAAAAACGATTTGCAGTTTCCTTTAAAATTCTTCTCGAAAGGTTTTATTCTTTTACTTTTTAACAGCGGATATCCTCGACGCACAGTAAAATCAGTTAATTCCTTATAAATGTGTCAACGTATCGGTGGTTCTCAAGAACCCCACTTTAAAAAAGGAACGAAATCAGATGTCAAAGATCTTACATCCTACTTTCATGGTGATCAATAACATAATGCTTTAAATTGGCCTCAAAAAGCCTCCCATGGAAAAAAAATGAATAGAAGGTTAATAAAATGAATTAAAAATAGCTAATAGTGGTTCTATAGAAGTCAGACGGATACAAACAAATTTCTGTTTTAACTCACATTAAAGTCCCAATATCTGATTTTTAGAGGGTAAATTTGTTTTGAAATTTGGAAATATCTGTTTTAAAATCGTGCTACTGTGTAGAGTAAGTGCTGTCTTATAGAGTAAAAATTATGCTATTGTAAATTAACGCCAACGGCCATACCATGCTGAATATACCGGTTCTCGTTAGATCACCGAAGTCAAGCATCATTGGGCGCGATCAGTACTTGGGTGGGTGACCACCTGGGAACAACGCGTGCCGTTGACATTCACAAATTTGGAACCTGAATGGCCGAGTGTCTGGCGTTCGGTGCCACAGGTTTCGGGTTCAAATCCCGGCGGTGCCATGGATGTTTGTAGTGGTTCGGAATCCACTTTAAGCCGTAGGTCCCGGTCTAATAGGACTTTAAGAGCGTCACGGAGCCAAAGTCAGACTTCTACCTACGGGTGCTCCATCACAACAGAAGCTGCTTCCTTCCCCTTCAATCATGAGTACGTATGGGCTCGTGGGCTTGGCCAGCCAAATGGGATATGAAACAACAACAACAACAACATTATGAAACTTTAAAACTTGAATGAGCGAAATACGTTCTTGGAAAACGTGAGACGCTGCTGGCATTCAGATTATTAGACTAGTGACAGCAAATGTGTTGCATATTCAGCGCAAATCAGGGTGCATCACGGGGAACGTGATAAATCGCGTCCATTATTTAGAGGGATAATTTTTCACCTGCAGATTTAATTGCGTCGGCATAGACATAGAAGTCCATTATTATTTGTCGGGTCTCTAAACAAGACCTTTAGTTTGAAACCCAGCACGTTTACCTATGCATAAATTACAAATAGAGGTTAAAAAAAAATTCGAGTGATTAAATTGAATCTTATAAATTTATAAATTTTGAATCTTATAATTTAATTATAAGAATATATTTTATATAATAAATATATATTTTGAAATATATATGATATAAATTTTGAATCTTATAAATTTATAAATTTTGAATCTTATAAATTTACAAATTTTGAATCTTATAAATTTGATTGGAAAATGAATGCAATAATTTCCACCTTTTTCAGCCCCTTTTCCTATACCTAGCGCACTTAGCTGTACATTCTGGCAACCCATACCAGCCTATGCAAGCTCCTTCAGAAGACATTGCGCAGTTTAAATACATTGAGGATGTCAACAGAAGAATACATGCCGGTATAGATACCAAATTATACCAATAGTTATTGATTACACTATTACTACTGTCTCTTTTGCAGTTATTTTCGAAATGATAACACTTATCTTTTTACAAAACATTTTCAAGAATTCGTATAATAACAAACTTCTGTATTCTTCTAAAAATCTTAATGATTTTATTCTCATTACATATCGTTTTATACACTTATTTTTTATTTTCAGAAATAAGAATTTTTAATTTTATACGCAGAATAAAGAACCAAATAGTAACTTCTCATGCCTAGATTAGTTATGAAAGAATAGTTTTATAAACAGCATTGTTGATGTTTATTTGAAACAGGATTACAAATTTTTATCTTTTTTCCCGCTGTCTTTAATTTTTTCTGTCATGTGCAGGTTTGGAAACCAGATTGCAACTGTGTGTGGTTGATTGAGATACTTGTGGTCATGGTTGGAGAACTCACAGCTCACAGCTATATTAAACTACACTTAGAATTAGAGACATACACTATTCACCAATTTAAAAGCAGATAATAATAGATTCGTGGAAGGACTCCACTTCTAAGCCGGAAACCGGATACTTGACTGCGCGCAGCGGTTGTTCTTGTTTCATTCGTTCGGTGGTTCCATTGTTCTTATTAACGCAGTTTTCTGGTCCAAGAAGTATTGATCAATCCATTCAGACATTTATTAAATCTTCTTTATTTACAAATAATATATACATGGTTGATGGCAACAGTTCATCTGGAAGACAATAGCTAGAAGGGGTCATCTCTGCTACTAAGTTGGATAGTTTAAGAGAGTGACTGATCGCGAAGCGGTCCTCTGCTCGACTTAAAAATGAAATTAAAAAGTTTGGATGTAAAAAACATGATTAAAAAAAAATTACAGAAAATACTTGGTATGAAGAGAGGGAGAAACCCTCTTCTTAATTCGAGTAAGGCTGTATAAAATAATTTTCAAATTTACACATTTTTGTTTAGAGGTGGCATCTGCTGGCAATATAATTTATAAATGAACTACATGTTTAAAATGAATCATCCTAACTTAAATTCATGTAAATATTTTGGAGTTATATATATAATATTCATTAACTAATATTTGCATAAAATAGTTTTTTTCTTCGTTCAAATAAGACTAGATAAAGTAATTTTCAGATTTGTATATTTCTGTTTAGTGGTTCCATCTGTAGGCAATATAATTTATAAGCGAACTGCATGTTGAAAATGATTCCCTGTCTTTCTAAATTTCATAAGATATAATTTAAAACATTTTAAATTAAATTCATGTAAATATTTCGGAGTTATTATAATATTTATATAAAAATAAAATTAAAACGCAATACAGAAAAGCAACGAAAACATAATAAATAAAAATGCAATGAATAAAACGAAAGTAAATTATAATTTTTACAAAGGATATACATCGGTATAGGCTAGTTTGTATTTTCTAAATAATTACGTACAAAGTGAATGGAAAATCTGAAAATAACTTATTCAAATAAAATCACCAAAATAATTTTTAATAATTTGAATACTACATTTTGTTTAATTAATATTTTCTTTTTAAAAAGAGCTTATTATTTTACAACAGAACCCAATTTTTCATGGATAACGATTGTTATTTCTGATTAGCGATATTAAAATTTTCCATTTGTTCTATAAATTGGAAGTATTCAAATTGCTAAAAATATGATTAAGTATAACAATACAATGTCTAATGTTATATCTTCAAGCAATAATACATATATATATATTGTTAGCCGTTGTATCAGTCATGGACCAGAGTGTAGGAGCTGTGTTCGAAGCCCTCCATAAACGAGACATGCTTAGCAATACGCTATTCATGTTCCTTTCGGACAACGGAGGCAACGCAATGACGGGATATGGGAGCAACTACCCCCTGCGCGGCAACAAGTTCTCTCAGTGGGAGGGTGGCCTCCGAGTCCCTGCAGTGATCTGGAGTCCTCTGCTGCAGCTGGACAAGCCTCGGGTCTCCCATCAGTTGACGCATGTTACTGACTGGCTGCCTACCTTGTACTCCGGACTGCTGGGTAGGTTGTCACACGAAAATATTACGATGAATTCATTTAACAAATTAAACTATATATATGCATATGATGTGTGTTTTTGTATGTACATATATGCATAGAATGCATATATGTATGTGTGTGTACGTATATGTTTGCATGCATGTATGTGTGCGTATACATACATACGTACTTATGTACATACGAACGTATGCATGTAAGTGTGTATATATACGTATGTATGTGTATGCATGTACGTATGTACGTAAGTGTGTATGTGGGTGTACGTATGCATGCATACATGTATGTGTGTATGTGATATGTGGATATATGTCTATATGTATGTATGTATGTGTATGTGTATGAATGTATGTGTGCGTGCATGCAAGCTTGTGTGTGTTTGTCTTTTTTTTTGTTATTCAAACTCGATATAAAATTTTAATTGGATAAAATTTACTATGCAAACATTATTGCGAATTCCTCATCCCATAGGTTTTAAGAAATTTATGTTAGCGACAGTTTATTATACTAAGCAGCTTTTTTTTTTGATATCATTGAAAATGCAAATATTTACAGTTAGATGTTTTCAAATACTATTTCGTTGGAAATTATTAAATTAAATTATTTTTAACTTAATTATTTACCGAATTATTTTTATTATTTTTTTATACTTAAAAAAATATGAATCTTAAGAAATAAATTTTTAATAAAATCATGTAACTTAAGTATACACGAGCGAGCTACAGTCTGGATGTAGAGAAATTATTACATTACCAGCGTTTCTTTAATTGACGTTATTATTATTATTCATTGATTTATTTTAGCTGTGACTTTTGCAGAGCTCGATTGCATTGTATTGCACTCTTCTCAGGTGTATTATTTTTCTTCTTCATTGGCAAAACTGCCCCGTGATGGGCGAAAGGGTGAGCCAAGGCCATTTGCCTATTGGCAAATTTCGAAACAGGAGATGTTTCAAATTACACTGTTTTTTACAGTGTAGGGTTGTGAGTCTTACGCCCAACCATCTACAGTCATATTAGACCTGGACCTACGATTTGAAGTGGATTCTGACCCACTACAATCATCCATGACACCTCGGGACTCGAACTTGCAGCACCTTGAGACAGGCCATCAGGCTCCCATACTTGCATTAAGAATATGAAATCTTAGTTTATTGAAGTGACGGAGCTCTGTTTATAACGACATAATGAATTCAGATTACAAGATCTAATCTCTAGTAACTTATCTATTATGTAAATTATTTCGAAATGTTTAGATCTCTCTCTTCCCCCAGCCAAAATAAAATGTATATTTTAATGAAATCTTTGATTCATAGTGATTTGCTATCGTATATGCATTCAGCTAATTTTATTCGCAGTGACTTTTTTGTTTCATTTAATATAGAAGAAGTGAATATATTTTTAATACATTTTGCATTGTTAAACGTGTAATTCCATTGTATTTAGCATTTGTCTTTCATTATCTTTGATATGACTCTGAGTAAAGAGATTTTATATATTAAATTCTATTCATATGCCTTAGTCATCTCAAAAATTAAGAAATTTTTAAAAGAGAAATTTTTTAAATAAATAATTTCAATTAATATTATTTAATTTATTATTGCATATTGCATACTTTTCTAAACTTAAAGATTTGTACATGCCAGAGTTTTATATGCTTCCTTTGAGAAGCTTACCTTTTGTTGTTACTTTTTGATTAAATTCAAGTTGTGTCCACGAAATTAGGTTGCATTAATAACACCCTAACAATATTCATTTCTATAAAGATTTTTGCCCTGTAGTGTGCAGGTTCGGCAACCCGATTGCAACTGGGTGTGGTTGGTTTGAGATCCTTGATGCACGGGTTGGAGAACTCACAGCTTTATTTAAGCATGCACATTAACTAATCAAATTAATTTTATGAGACCTGTATGCATAAATTCAGGAGAGAAACATTTGTTTTATTTAGGTTGAAAAACACTTAAAATATGTAAAATGTATTCCCAATTACAACAATAACAAGTCTAAATATTAATATTATATAGTGTTGTGGATTGGAGCAACTCTGGATTGTAACTAGGCGTGGCTGGGTTGAGACACTGGTTTGAGAACATTAACGCGCACAAGCACCACACGCATGCACTATTTAGCCCATTTAAAGACAGATAATTATAAAATCGTGGAGGATTCCACTTCTATGCCGAAAATAAAGATACTCCGGTACGTGCTGGAAGCGCGAATATACTCTCCGGATGAGAGTCTGCAGGCCAACTATTATTCAGGGTTGCATTAAATATATTTCCTCGCGGGAGAGAGATTACAAACTGAACGTTTCTCAGCAGAAACGAAAACTGCATTGTACTTTCTTGAGTGAGACACTGGTTTAAGAACATCAACGCGCACAAACACCACACATATACAATATTTAACACAAATCGAAAAATCGAAACTTGGGTACGCATAGAGTGCACAAAATATACTTTCTCTCTGGGTGAGAATTTGTAGGCCAACTTGTCAATTCTCCTAAACGCCAAAGGGATGTGCTTTTGGCAGTGTTTAGGAGAAAGCATGATTAGAGCACAAATAAGGAGTTGTCGGACAGCTACAAAATTTGACATGAGTGTTTATGCCCAGAAGTGCTTATGCCTAGCCTTTAATTACTCGCCCTCAGGCACTCGTATACAGTTTGTCTCGTGTAGAAGGACGCTTTATCATCAGAGATGTCTTTACATCGCTCCTCCTATCGTGGTGTCTAGCGCTCGGTGCCACAGGTTTTGCATTCGAGTACTCAATGGCGTCATGGATGTTTATAGTGGTTCGGAATCCACTTCAAGCCGGTCTAATATAATTGACAGCGCTGCTCGAAATTCATCGGGAGTTAATAAAGCTTATAAGCGTAAGCATCTGGCTCTCAGTATGCAGCAAACACTGGAGATTAAGATAGACAGTTAAGTCTAGAAATAGGGTAAAAATTGAAATTTCAGAATGAACGACTTCAATATTGGTTCTTCGATAATTTCAGACAAGGAAAAAAAAATAGTAGAAATTAAGAATTTGAAATTTATCAATTTCATATTCTTCAATCTTTATTAGTTGCAAATACACTCATGTCTATAAATTAAAGATAATGAAGTTCAGGCAAAGAAAGAGACAGAAGCAAAACAAATTTGACTTATTTGTAAAGTCTATTTATTAAACAGAAGGTAAAGAGCAAAAAAGATGCTATATGTTTGACATAATTAATAAAAATTGCGATTTTTACTCCCTGGAGCAAATTTAAAAAAAAGAACCTATTTACAAAAAACAGTATAACATGGTTAGCATGATGGTTAATATGGAGTATGTCGTCTCCCGGACGATGCAATACAGGCCTTACAACGCCTAGGCATGCTGAGTATCAAATTATCAATCTGATCTTGGGGAATATTACACCACTCATCAAGCAATGCCCTCCGAAGGTCCGGTTGACAGGTGGGAGGGGCTGCAATTCGTCGGCCAAGCATATCCCACACATGCTCTATTGGATTCATATCCGGTGAGTATGCTGGCCAATCCATACGGGTGATATCCTCCAATTGAAGGCATTCGTCTACAATGTTTGCACGGTGAAGACGGGCGTTGTCATCCATAAACATAAATTCAGCACCCATGGCGCCCCGAAACAAACGTACATGTTGTTCCAGAATGACATCCCGATAGATGTGGCCTGTCATCGTTACACTCTGAACATGCAGGTCAGTTCTGGAACCAATAATAATTCCTCCCCAAACGAGCCATCCTGCACCACCGTAACGGTGTCGTTCAATGGTGTTCTCTTGGTGGTAACGGGTACCTGGCGCTCTCCATATAAAAGTCCGGCGAGAATCAGACTGCAAACTAAACCTGGACTCGTCGGAAAACATCACACCAGACCATTGTTGCGGTGTCCACAATGCATGTTCTCTACTCCAGGTTAATCGCAGGTGACTGACAGTGAGTTGCGGTAAGTGGAACACATCTGACAGGCCTACGAGCATATGGACCAATGCCCCCTAAGCGTCTGTACACGGTCTGCCTTGAAACTGTCGTATCGGTAGCTGAAGAGAGCTGACGAGACAGGTCTGTTGCTGTGCTCCGTCTGTTTCTTTTGGCAGTAACTGCTAAATACCGGTCCTCATTCGGCGTTGTAACTCGGGGGCGACCTGTGCTGTAACATCTACTCACATTACCATCATCTTGGAATCGTTGCCAAAGCCTGGAGATGACACTCTGGGCGATTCCAAGTTCCTCGGATACTTCCAGCTGGGTACTTTCAGATTCCAGTCGTCCGATAATTCTACCACGTAAAAAATCACCCAAATGCTTCCTTTGTGCCATAACTATGCGGTTATTGCACTGAAAGGCTTTTCAAGTGCTTGTGAACAATTTTACTTCTTTGCCACCATTCCTTATATACCCCTCTCTTACACTCTCGTCTTTGTGCCGTACTATCCGCGCCATCTGGTGGTTTCCTGTAATTTGCATATTCTTCGTCAAGATGTGTGTGATAATTGTACAGGTGAAATTTTTATTTTAGAGTTCAATTTCTGTGTGGTTCTGAATTATCCTTAATTTATGGACATGAGTGTAATTAAGAATTTAATTTTGTAGTTGCTAGAATGACAAAATATTTTATCAGCAATTTATACCGTCTGTACTGGTGCAAAATATACGTAAACACATTAAATACGCACATGTTTTAATAGTTAAAATTTGATTTAAAAAATTTAAATTAATCATTGGCATTCCCGTTAAAACTATATGGACGCTTGATAATCTAATAAAACCAGGCTTTGCAGCTCGGTTTTATAGGTTTCGGGTTCGAGTCCAGGCAATGTTATGTATGTTTTTAGTCGTTTGGAATTCATTTTATACCGTAGTTTCTGGTCTAATATGACTGTAAGGCATAGGTCTGTTAACCCTACTATGTAAAAAGAAAAACATCTCCTGTTATTAGTGGTCTGAAAGTAGGCAGACAGCCTTGCCACCATGGGGCTGTTGCGACTTGTACTTTCACTTCAGTTTACTATACTATAAGCTGAACGAATACTTTTAGAGCCAGCTATATATGATTTGCACTTATTTATAGCTTCTTCTTTAATCTCTGAAAAGAAGATATCCCGATGTTCCGCAGTATTTAGAAGGGTTAATCGTCTTCGAATATAATAACAAAACTCCTAAAGGTGAATACTTTTTCAGGAGGTAACATAACTGACTTGGGTCTCATTGATGGAATTGACATGTGGCAATCACTTCTGGATGGTTCTCCTTCCCCGCGGACGGAAGTGTTGCAAAACTTATATCCTATTTCTGAAACTGCAGCATTCAGATTAGGAGATTGGAAGGTTGTGAATGGAAGCGCAAGGGTTGGATTTGATCGTTGGTTTGGACCGTCTGGATTAGAAAATTTCGATGGTCCCACCAACTATGAGTGGGTTTTCAAAAATGGCAGCATCGTTGGAGACATTTTGATGGAAACGGGAATGTGGATTGCAGATGATCCAAATGAAATATATGATCAACTCCGAATAACCTGCGAGAAATCTCTTCCGGAAACAGCTTTCAACTGCGATCCAATCAAGAAACCCTGTCTGTTCAACATCACTGACGATCCCTGCGAGTACAAGGATTTACCAGACGATAATCCGGAAGTAAGTGATTATTGTTTCTAATTAAAAATATTTCCACTGTAAGGCATTCGTCATCATCATCATAACTGGCTCGACAACCCGTTGTGGGCCTTGGCCTTCTTTAAAAGATCCAGCCTCTAGTTTTTGAACTTAATAACATTAAAAACAGTCGGCCCATCTCTTTTTTGGTCCTCCCCTTGGTCGATGTCCAAAAGGGATCGCATTGAAAACTTTCAAAGCAACTTTATCACTTTCCATTCTTATGAGATGACGGGCCTATCTCATTCTGTTCAATTAACACAATTTTAGAATGTCAATGTCTCTAAAAAAGTTGTAAAGTTCAAAATTGTATCTTCTCCGCCAATTTCTATTGCCATTGATACCACCAAAAATAATTCGTAGAACTGCTTTTCTTTCAAAGATTGCTAACATTTTATCTTCTCTTGCTGTTAGAGACCCTTTTTCAGACACATTTGTTAATAATGGTCTTATGAGAGTTTTGCACGGTAAAATTTTAGTTCTTTTAATCAGTGGGAACTTAATCAGTTTCTACGACCAAATAAACAGCGATCGGGAGCAATAATTCTCTTTCGTATCCCGGAGCTGATTTCATTTTGATATTCTATTTCAGATCCCATGTAAACTCTTTCGAATCTATGTCGCTCGATTTCAAAGAAATCATCAGGATAGATCTCTCTTTCCGCAAAACATGTATTTGGTTTTCCCTTCCTTTACTGTTAGCTTTGCATTTCTAGCAGCCTTTTCTAGTGCAAGGAGAGATTATTTCAATGTACTTTCAAATCTTGTGATGATGTCTATGCATCCGTCACTTAAGAATTATCTCAATGATAGCTTTATAATAAATTTAAAGCTTTTGTTGCTTGTTTGTTGTCCCACTTGATCGACAGCGACATATAGACAAAGTCCATGAACCCGTGTGTTCTCATGGAAGGAAGGAAGGGAGGGGGCAGCATCTGTTGTGATGGAGCACCCTTAGGTAGAAGTCTAATATGGCTCTGTGTCGCTGAAGAAGGAGAGCAGTGCTTTCCGACAAAGATGCTGCACATCCCAAACGCCACCGAGGCTCCTCGCGTCTTGAAACAGTGTCTACAGCAATGCCGCCCTAGGCCTTAATGCTCCGGCAAAACTTTCTTAATTTTCCTCCTGAAACTGCGATTTTATATGAATGCACTTTTAGGGGCATGAAGGATAGGAAGTCAATATTCCACTGCAAATTAACCGTTAATTTTAATGGCACATCCCACATGTGTTGAAAACACATTTTCTCAATAGGATCTCGCCATATTTTTTAGTAACATTGGGTTTTTGAATTTTTAATCCTGTCATTCTCTTTTGGTTAACTTTGCAAATATATCCACGACACCAAATAGGCGCATTACTAATAAATTCATAAACTGTGGATTCGAATCCTAAAGCAACTTGATGAATTAAATTCCTTCGACTTCTGGAAAAATTGAACAATGGAAAAAATTGCTGAAAAAATCAATTTAATTGTAATCGTCTTTGTAATCTTTGTAATCGTCCTGTCCAAATATTACGAGCTGCATATGTCATATCTTTCGTACTTAAAACAATATTTTTTTTCAAAATTGTTCAATACTTCTCCACGGTTAGGGAAAGCATCACGAACGTCCAATCCCCCGGCGGTATTGTTGTAGACACTGCTTCAAAAAAAAAAAAAAAAAAAAAAAGAGAGACTTGATGGCGTTTGTGACGTTCAGCATCTTGCTTCATGAATCTGTACTACCTGGTGGGAATTTTCTTAGTATTTTCCCATAAGATACGCAAATGCAAGGTGGTTCCTAAAAATGCTGGTGTCTCCTAAAAGTCCCCCGGAATGCATTCTTCAGCGACTGGAATGCAATTCTGACTTCTACCCACTGGTGCTCCATCACAATAGAAGTAGACTGCTCATGTGGTGGCCCCGCTGCAGAACACTAAGGATTAGGCACAGCTACACCATCAGGGGAACTTAATTTTTAAAACATCATTTACCAATTTTAATATGCAACGACTTATTATTATATTTTCTTTAAACTTTTAAAAAATATTAAAAAAATTATATTAAATTTATTTAACAGAGTATCTGCGTCATAAGCATTTAAAATACATGCATTAAATTGTGGATTATGCAGTAAAACATCGTGTAATCTGTGGGTATTTTTAGATAGTTGAACAAATAATGGAGATGATTATGAAGTACAAAGCCGAAGCAGTAAAGCCTCAAAAGAAACTACCTGATCCCAGAGCAGATCCTATGTGCCATCATTTCCAGTATGTCCCCTGGTTAGATCCTGAGTACCAAAGTGAATGTGATTTCAGTAAAGAGGAAAATATCACCGTTATACATATTAAATGAAACTAACGACAATAAATTCTACAGCCCTTGTATAGTAATTCAAATTAATAGTTTATTTTTTTCTTGCATAGGTAAGACATAAATGTGATTTTTCATTCTTTTTTCAAGAATAACTAATTATTAACTTTTTTTGTAATAAAAGAAATATAGTACAGTAGATAAAACGTCGTCATAAATTATTCATTTGTATCTTGAGCTCATATTGTTGAATTATAAAAAAAATGTAAATAAATCAATTCGGCCTATTATTAATAAGACAAGAACTTTTTTTATTGCTTCATGATTTGGTATATCGCTCTACGGCCATTTTTTGCTCACTTTGGGCTAATTAGACAGAGACCTACAGTTTTACATGGATTCCAAACCATTCACAAACATCCATGTCACCGCCAGGATTCGAAACTGCAAGCTTTTGCTACCAACTGCTAGAGAGCTGGCCACCAGGCCGCTTGCGTTATGATAATGGCAATACATTGTGGTCCTTTTATTGAGAATGCACAGATTGATGAAGATTAAATGATTTAATTAAATCGATTAATTAATTTAATGATTTAATTAAATCGATTAATTAATTTAATGATTTAATTAAATCATTATTTACAATTCTATTATAGAATTTATCTTATCTTATTTACTAAACAATATATTTTAAATAAATATTAATTTAATAAATATCAATTCATTGATATTAAATAGTGGTCCTGGTCTAATGAACCTAATGTGTGCACAAAATGACCGTAGAGCGACAAAATCAAAATCGACCACAAAACAATTTTTTGACCCGTCGTAACAATCAGGTTTATTTATTATTATAAGATTTCAGAAATCAGGAAAATTTGATTAACATCAGCAGATTTCTTTGCTTTCAATGACAAACGGTTGATTTAAAGGTTCTTGAAATACCTCCAAACCTTTGGAGAATTTGAATTTTTCTTATCTTCAAAGAACCCGAATTTCACTATTAAAAACAGCAAATTTTTTAGACATGAATATCCGGAAAAAGTACGAAAATATATTTTTTTAATTCTTGATTCTTAGAAATTACACTTATGTCCAAAATTATCTTTACATCACAAATTCACGGATTTCTCAGAAACTGTGAACTATAATTTTATGAATTTGTCTGGAACATGTATGTAAATGTATAGGAAAAATTTAAGAGCACTGCATATGATATATAATAGCATGAAACATAAAAATGGTAATAAATGGTGTCCAGAAAAAAGGAATAATTCAGAAAAAAAATGAAGCCTTACAAATTTAATATGGAATGTGATCTACCCTGACATGTGCACATATATGACAACGTGCTTTCATGCTCACAATACCGTAGTTAACAATTTGGGGAAATAAACTCCACTCTTCCAGCAATGCCCTGTTCAGAGTATTTACATCTCTAAGAAGAGGATGTCTACGTGCAATTGCTCTTCCGAGATAGTCCCCTAAACTCTCTACCGTGTTGAGATCAGGAGACTTTGCTGGCTGCGATATTGACTGAATATCTTCACTTTTAAGGAATTTGTCAACGATGTGGACGAGCATAAATAAAAAGCCAAATCCATATGCAACTCTGAAAAGTTTTACTAAGGCTCTGAGGCCTCATCTCGATATCTCTGGGAGGTCACAGACCTGCTGTTGAAAACGTATAGGGTATCAGTTCATCGGTCATTACTCATCCCTATGGTATCACCCCTTCACTACTGAAATGGCTCGTTCCATAATGGTCAAGAGTTAATTTCGTGTTCCTGACTCCCTAAAGATGTAAGCACGTTTAGAAATCACCTGTAGAACTAAACCTCGACTGAACAGTAAAGAGAACATGGGATCAATGGTGTTCTTTCCAGCTCTAATGTCCTTTACACCAATTAGAGCAATCACTCTTCTATTGTGAAGTCAATGAGCCACATGCCCTTCTCTTTATGGCATGAAGGCTTATTTCATTTAGCCTTCTATGTATCGTTTGTCGTGATATAGTAGTTCCAGTGGCTGCTTCAGGATCTGAGCATAACTAGTTGTCATTTGTTTAAGATCTTGTCAAGGCCTTGTTACAACAGTTCCATCATTTTGAAATTGTTTCCATGTTGTAGAGGCTGTTTGTCTTGAAATATTCACACATTTGGCTGCTTCCGTGATTGGTTGCCTTGCTTTTAAAACAGTCTATGAGTCGCCACTTCGCAGATTCTTCCGAATGATATTTCGAAGCTACAAGAAACCGATTCAAGTCCTTACACACAAAATTCAAACGGCGTGTTACAGAAATTCGCTCAGATAATGTCTCTGTGCAAAATGCTTGATTCAACGTCTGATAAATTAAGCCTAGATTTGCATATCAGAAACTTATTTTACTTTGTTGGATAATGCAAATAAGGCTTGTTTCTCACACATTTTTTGCAAACATGGAACACAGTGATTAGATATTTCATTGAATATCATTATTTTTGGGTATGTAAAGATACATTTGGACATGAGTGTATATAACAATTTGCATTCGCTTACTACTTGATTTTTGCTAATACATTTAATTTAATTTGATTAGCTAAACATTTATGAATAACTTTCTTCTTACTTAAAGTTTTACAAAATGTTCAACATTTTCATTCACATTTGAATAACATTTTAGCACAATATCATAGTAATAATACGTAAATTCAGATGCATTTTAAACTTCGAATATAATTTAGTAAAAATAAAAATTATTTTTACAATTTCAGAATATGATTCGGATAATAGCCTGATTTTAAAATTCTGTTTTCGACTAAAAAGAGCTAAAAAGATTATTTTTAATGATTTTAAATACAATTATACTAATAAAATGTAAATATCTTGCATTATTAACTTTTATATAATTAATATAAAAATACGTCAGATTTAAATAACCAAATTAAATATCTACTTGAAACCCATGTAAATAAATTCACATCGAAAACATTTTTTAGCATTAACATTAACAGCTTAAAATAGACTTAAGTATATAAAATTAATACTCAATAGTAAGTTTAAATTTCTATTCCACAAATTTATTTATTTGTAAGAATTTTAATCTATTCAGTTGAAATTTATATTTTTTTTGTATTTAATAACATTTGAATATTAAATATAATTAAAAACCTTATAAATTAAGCAATGTTTAAACATCTGCGAAATTTCAATGTATTTTACACAGAAAATTATTCTTAAAAAAAGCAACAAATAAACTCAAAAACCTTAAAAATATTATTTATAGGACGAAAAATTACAAATAAATTATGTTAAGTAAATACACTTTCATGTTAAAAATTGTCATTCGTTTTTCTATTTCAACCAAAAATTAAATTTATTAAATTAAATTTAATTTATTTAATTGAAAATAAATTTATTAAACTCTTTATTTTTTTCAATCTAGTTGTGCTTAAAATGTTTAGAAATTAAAAAAAAAAATGTTAAGAATTTATTACTTATTAATAACAACTTCATTTTGTTAAAATAAAAAAATTTAAAAAATCATTATAAAAAATCAATTTTATTTAAATTTTGAATATTTCGCAAAATTTACTTTAGAAATTACATTATTTAATAAAATAATAATTATTTACCGTCGTTTCCTACATTCAAAATATCCATAGCAAATCACGGTCAATTAACGAAGTACGTTGAAGTGAACTGGAATTTAGGAAAGTGACTTTTCGTTTAATGCCCATAGAATATTAAAGTGGTGAAGAATTAAAAATATCAATGAAAATAAAAGCGAAAAATAAGATACAGCGAACCAAAAATGGACAAAATAAACGATGAACCTCACTCGCGTGGGTCAATTCGCAACAATATTTCAGAAGTAAAGACATTAATGAATGTCATTATTAACAATATTCAGAAAGGCATGTGGTCGTTTTCGATTTTCATACAGAGAAATATAAAAAAAAAGAAATATTATCTGTATTAGGACTATAATAAGTTCTATAATTTTAGTCCTAATGCAGATAATATTCTATAGTTCTTGTATATATTAGTTCTTGTATAATTATAGAACTTATATAATACTATAATAAGTTCTATAATTCTAATCCTAATACAGATAATATTTCTCTTTCTTTTGTACAATATTTCCGATGAGATATTGTAAATAAATTTTTTAACGCTTGGAATTCTTAAAGCATGCCTAGTGTCCACATTTCAGAAATACCATGGAGTAATACCATAGTTCTAAAATACCATGTAAAAATAAAGTTTTACCTATTTTTGTAATCATAAGTAAAACTTAATTTTCAAATTTTTGAATATTTTTCATGGAAATCTAAGCTGCACAGCTTCAAACTGGACTGCGTAAGTGATCGTGGGACGATTTTAGTAAAGATATATTAGTAGTTTATCGTAAATAGAAAGCTCTGAATATCTAGCAATAAGAGAGTAGAATAGTATTTATTTTTCAATCGAATGTGAAACATTTGTATAAAAAATAAACCATTTTTAATGTAATATGAATTTAGGATAAAATTTTAATTTTTACTGATACATCATCAAAAAATCATTTGCATTTTAAAGGATAAAAATTCTTTTAATTTCTAATTCAAAGGGAATCCGTTCCAACATTAAGTATGTCTCAATTGCATAATGAGTTTATGTCCTACATTTTTTTTTAACTAGTAATTTGCTTTCATTTAGAAAATTATATAACAATTCAGATAAAGATTTTTGCAATGAAAGAATAATTAAAATATTAAAATAAATCAACAAGTAAAAAAAAATAAAATATATTTGTAAATCATGAAATTCAGTAGTTATTAATCAAGATGAAAGTTTTTTCTATATTTAATATAACATCTCTAGAAGTTCTAAATAAAATATAATTATTAATAAAATTCATCGAATTTCTAATGCATTTTAACGTTTTTTGAAATTTTAAAATTTAATATTTACAACTGCTTACAGATAATTAAAGAAAATTATTTATCTAGCTAATCAGAAATTTCTCGTTATTCCTGTATAATTCTATCGTTATACCGTTTACTGGCTAAGGTTAATGTTAAATATCGAGCATGCACGAATGCCATTCATTTCAGTTCAAATTCATAAATACATTTCTGCATAAATTATTTATTTTTCAAAAAGTTTCAGCATTGAGAAAGATAATATGTTTTTATATTTAATTGTCGTTCTTATTAGTAAAATATCATTTGCCATTCGACAAAAAACAAAAACAAAACATGTTATCGTGAATTAGAACTAATATTAGAACTATTATACAAAGCGGCTCAATTAACTTAATTTGTTTAAGTGGATATCATTTGCCAGAAAAATAAACAATTTTCGAAAGAATAAATCATTTTTTTTTCTTTCAACGGAAGAAGTTAAAGATATTTTATATCTTCGTTTTTTTTATTGAATAACTTCAACAAATGTTGATGTGGAATATCCATTAGATCTTTTAGTATTCATTGGCCATCAAGTTTTTTGACAAGCTAGCAATTAAAATACCAATTTAAAACCAATTTTGGTCGATGACATCATCATAACTTGAAGCATACTATATACAGATCCATTTCAATATCAAAATTCCCGTAGCTTTTAAAGTTAGAAAAGGGGCTTCTATAAAATTACAATCATTTCATTCATTAATTGAATATTATGTTACAGTTTTGTGAAAGCAAAGACAATTTTATTTCAAAGTGAAAATGAAATTTTCCAATGAAAGTAAATAGTTCGGAATTCTATAATTTTTTTTTTAAGTTTGCTGTTATACGTTTGCTCTTTACATTAAATTTTAAATTTTGCGAAGAATATGTATATTTACCTAACCGATTATACTTTCTTTTGTATTTTATATCTTATTTTCTAACTAGCATATATTTGTTTAAATTAACATATATTTGTAAAGCTGGTATATATTTCTTAATATTTATACAATATTCGCATCATATTCTTTGTTTCGTATTTCTAATTTAATGATTATTCTTGTTTTGTATAACATATAAATTTTAAAATAAGCATTTTTTTTTCCAAATTTTAGATTCCATGCTTGTATGGGATAAAAAATACATTTAAGTTAGATATTTTAATGATTCTTCTTTTGAAACCTTTCTGTATTCGAATTTTTTAATATTTTATCTACAGTGTGCCCAAAATCGCATTTTCATAATTATTTTAATTTAACCTGCATACCTTCAGGCAATGTCTACAAGTAAGCATTAAAATAAAAGTATTTTAAAGATATATATATATATATATGTATAAAAACCCCTTGGTGGGCTAAGGCCGTAAATATATATATATATATATATATATTTAGCTAATTTAATTTTTTAATTAATATTAATAATTAATGTAATTAATTTTTTTAATTAATATGAAATAATTCAATTCAATATATTTAAATAAAAAAACATAAAGTAAATAATTTATTGTGAAAAGTAAAAATTTATTTAATTTAGAACAGAGCTCTTGAGGTGTTTGTTCCAAGTTGTGATGGCATCAGATCGTTCACTAAACCGTCATTTGTGGTTCATAAATCTATCTTATTTTATTTGTTTGTTCGTTCGTTTTTACATTTTTTAATTTTTAAAATTTTTCTATTGCAAAATCTTAAACTGAATTGTTGTATAATTTTCTAAATGAAAGAAATTTGCTCGTTACAAAAAAAAAAAGATAATTTAGAGTTTTAAAGCAACATTTACTTGAAGCATTAAATTCTTGGAGCTAATTTCTTTTGAATTAGAAATAAAATAAATTTGTATCCTTCAAAATGTTGCAACATTTTATAACAAAAAAAAAAAAAAAAAAAAAAAAAAAAAAGATTAAAATCTCGATCTGAATCCTATTTCAATTAAAATATTTCATTTCGTTATTTTTTTATAAAGTTACTTCATATCCCTTTGTTCGTGACCATTTGATTGAAATATCAAATTGACATACACATATTGATTATGTAAACCATTCTAGTATATTGAACCAGTAAAAAAAATTACATTTTTATTCGTACTTCCCACACTGACTTAAAATCTATCAATAAGAAGTCTTGTTTTTTGCCTTAAAGCTCTGATTAATCACGCACACATACCCACACACACGAGCCAAATATATACGAGCTCTAGGGTGTACCCTCATGAAAGTAGATACATGTGCACAATGACAAATACACGCTCATACAATATTCATGATCGCAAACTTACAAATATATCTATCCACATACAATCGCAAGCACAAAATTATGTCTATACATACAAACACATACAAACGTAGTATAGCACCTATATATTTACACCCATACGCAAGCACAAATTACATGCATTTATATTCACCAATAAATGTGTACACGTACACACACGCGCGCACAGAAAAAAGCTAATTTGTTAAAATAATATTTTAAGAAACACAGCCTGTTTATGAATAGTATTTGAAGAATGATGAATATATTTAAATTAATGAAGTAGTGTGTAAGTACTTATAAAAATAATACGTATTTTTAAAATTATATGTTTCAATATTTGGGATTTGAATTAACGGAATAATAATAAAATAACAATTTTAGAACTTATTATACATGGATAACTTTTTTATAATAATACAAAATAATATTCTAAGAAGAATGGCGCTTATATGAATAATATTTTTGGAATACAATACAAAAATATTCTAATCACTTAAAATCATAATACTTTTTTTTTTAAATTAAAAAATGAATAATTTAAAAATAATATTTTAAGAAGAATAATTTATTTATGAATTTTAGTAAACTTTTACTAAGAAACACTTACAAATGAATAACATGAATAATACATATAATTTTTAAATTATATGTAAATAAATTTAAAAAAACAAATAATATTTTTAAAAAATCAATTATTTATTAATATTTTTTAAATTACATAAAAGAATAAAAACAATTTATGAAAGAATCAGTAAAAATATAAAAATAAGAAGGGTAACTTACACATGAATTATGCATATTTATAAATAAATAAAAAAAAATTTTTAACTAAAGAGAAACCTAATACTTTAAGGACAACTTATAATTGAATAACATTTTTTAATTAAAGATTTAATGTCAAAATTATATAAAAATATTTTTAAGGCGAATAATTTGTATATAATATTTTTTTTAATTGAAGAAATAATGATTTAAGAATATCGCTTATAAAGTTTAAATTTTATTTTTATTGTTTTTAAATTAAAGAAATAATATGAAAGTGATATTTTAAGGAAAATAACTTAATAATAATTTTTGTGTGCTTAATTTTATACATTTTGCGTGTATAATAGTTTTCATCTAAAAGAAAATTAATTATTTTAAGAGAAATTACAGATACATTAATAATATTTATTTAAATTAAAGAAAGAATATAAAATTAATATATTAAAGAGAATAACTTATATATGGAAATATTTATGGATAATTTTATCATATATGTATTAATTATTTTAAGAATACTTTTTTAAATGTATTAAAGTAGTTCACGACTGAAGATTTAAAATACATGCTATTAAAAATGTCACGGATTAGTAATAATAATATTAAATAATTTTAAAAAGCAAACAATGGCAAGAATTCTACAAATCCAATTATTCTTCAAACCAAACGGAAAATATTAATTTATAAGTTATTTAATGTGTAAAAATATTTGTATATGATGCTTTGATTTATAAATGTATATATTATAAAAATTATATTCTGAAAGATAAAAATATAAAACAAAATTTTTGAAATTATTGAGAAAGATTTAAATTAATAAAGACCGACTTTGTGTTCTTTGAAAAACACGATTCAAAAAATTATTATAAGAAAAATATCATCAATAACTAGGCCACGAAATGAAACAAATATTCACAAAATATGGAAATAATTTGTAATTATGTTATCAGATTTGGAAAAGAATACTTTAAAAAAAAAATTTTTACCTTATTGTTTTAATAAAAATCATTAGCAATCAAAAAACCTTTTTCCTACCTAATCAGAAATTCAAAAGATCAAAATATTTACCTGAATAATCCATTTCGCTGATTATAGATTGCTCCCGAATAATACGGGAGAGAAATGATGCGGCTTATTACAAACCTTCCTTTTTACTCTAGGGCATTTCTGAGGAACGCATGCGTCGGTTTCTCGTGTAGAAACACATCTCGTGAATTTCAGTTGTGATAGTTGAAGGTTGTTAAATAATAAAAACAAGAGGCTGTTGCATAAAATAGTGCATTGAGATTTGTTATTTATTTATTGTTATTCAACGAAACAATGCACTTACGAAAATTTATGAAACTGCACTAACTTAAGTTAAAGATTGGGAATTGTAACAGGTCTTTGATTTTATAAGTAAAGAAATAATATTTCGTGAAATATTTTTCCTGCGTGTACCTACAATGCAATTCATAAAGGATGCAATGCTTCATTTTAAAATTTATAATTAAAATGGTTTACCTATCAAAATATTTAACTACAGTATTATAATGCATGAAAAATGTATTTATACAACACTTTATGAAAATAACAGCCACGAGGTTTCATATTTATTAAACAAAATTTTGTAGCCATTTCATAAAATTTATTACACCCTTTTTGAACGTTTAATTTAGGAATGAAATATTGCAGAATGCGGATATTCGGAAAATAGAGAGACAACTTTTTCTTATCAACTTTAAGAGTGTTTTTCGAATTTTTTTTCGAGTATCGTAAGAAAAACAAGAAACAGTCTTTTGTTAAAGATTTTCTTGTTCCACAACAATCTGATTTAGCAATGTGGTAAAATTACCACGTGATAAATGAAAAAAAGAATGCTATTTCTCAAAACTATTAATTTGAGAGGCGCCTGAGGGCCAAGTGACTGGCCCTCGGTGCCATATGTTTCGGGTTCGAGTCCCGGCAGTGTCATGGAATGTCTGAAGTGGTTCGAAGTCCTCATTATCTGTCCAATAGGACTTTCGAGTGTTGGAAATTGAGATGACAACCTTATCCCGTAAAAAAAAAAAAAAAAAACCTGTCTCGAAATGTGCCGGTACGCAGACGGCTCATTGGCTCAAAAACCCCATTGGCCCAATATGTGGTTGTTGCGCCAATGAAGAAGAAGAAGATTAATTTGAGAATGTTTTAGTAAGTACTAAATTTTTGGGATAATTCTCAAATTAAAAGAAATTGGTATAATATTATTTGAAGATATACTACTACAAATATACTATTAAATATATATAAAGACAGAGGGACATTTTATATCATAAATGAATATGATAAAATAATTAATCAAGCGATCAAATGGGTTACTCCTCACTTAAAACTTATCGGATTTTCATGGCATTTTAAATTTTATTGTTCTAACCTCAAATTCTGATGCCAGTGAAAAAAAAACCAAGCCTTTAAAGTATGCATCTTAATTTTGATAATTCTCAAAATTTTCTGACTATTAATAAAGCTTCATTGAATTTCAAATATATCATAAATTTTATGCTCAAAGTATTAGCATAAAAACAATCGACTTTTTATACCACAGTTAAAAGTGTTTATTTCCAGATATATATTTTTTGTAAAAAACTCATGTCATGTATGATATCATGATCATGTATGATATCATTAAAGATCATGTATGTTATCAGTTTATGCGTACATATCAACATCTAACACTTATTTACTAATTCTTGCGCTTTAACAAACTCAAAAAGACTTACAAAATATTTTTATTATGAAAGTAATTAGAATGTATGTTCATTTGTATGAATATACGCCTCTACAAATAAACCGCAACTAATTAGGCATTTTGTAAGAAGCATGACTAAGTATTTATATTTAATTTTCGAATGAATTTTCTAGTTTTTAAAAATATATCAATAATAACTTTATTATTAAATTTGTATTAATTGTTTATTGTCTGTCTTATTGGATTTTAAACCGAACCGACATCCAGCCTGCCGTCCAGCAGTCTCATTCGGTTGATGAGATTTTTATTAAGTCGCTAATGTAGACAAAACAATAGTAACATGTTGATGAACCTTACAAAAAATACTTGCTTATTCAAGAGTGTTTCCATGCTTATTGTTTCAATTGGAATGCTTTTGACGACGAAGATAATCCTCAAGAAACTGAATCACTTCATGAGGGTTTGTCTTAGCTTAATTTGTGCATGAAAGTTCTGATTAATCAAATGCGAAACATATTGTTTTAATATTTGTATACTTTTCAAGACTAACAAATTAAATTTTCCCAGCTGTATTTATTATATCCATTTTTACAAAGACAACATTCATATTCTGATTATTAATTTTATAAAACGTCTATTTTTTTATATTATTTTTTTTTTAAAGAAACTAAACATTTTAATTAAAAAGTATTCAAAATATTTACATCGAAGTTATTACGATCGTTTAAACGTTTTAAAATCCTTCCGCTTCAGAAGTAAACCAGAAATTGCTATTTGCCAAATCCTACTTCGACTCATTGGCGTTTAATACACGGAGTTTAATATTCTCTTCTTTATATTTTTTGTGTGACTTGGTTATATCTTTGTAGTACAAACTTAAAACTGTGTAAATTAAATGTTTCGAAATAAAAGCTAAAACATCAAACGACCTATGGAAAAAGCATATAAAAGCTTTCTATTTTTTTTTCTTTTTCTAAGCTGGTATTATTATTTTTTTTTTTTTTTTAATCCTATATCACTTAACAAAAATAAATTTTTTGCTGAAGTATTACGTTAAACACTAAAGAATACGTTGGACTTAAAGAAGTGATGAGACCTTTTCAAAAAAATTTCTAAAATGCTGCAAATGCAAACATACGGTAGGTCCCAAAATTGGGTATACACTTCGAAAGTTTGAAATATTTTAATGAATAATAAGCTAAATTTACTTTGAAACAAGCGAATTTTTCAGTTTCGATACTCTTGCTCTGTCTCTAACTATGTGAACAAAAAAAATTAGCTTCTTCGTTTATTTTTTCCATCAAAGAAATGGATTTGAAACTTTGCTGAAAAATATCACAAAATTGAGTATACACTTAACGAATTTGCAAATTTCTTATGGTTTTTTTTAAAGAAATTATTTAGAGTATTATTATAGTTGAGCATGAAGAATATAAACTTAATAATAATTTTTTTATGAATGTAATTATTGTTTTTCAAACTTAAAATCACATAATGAGTTCTAGGAGCGAAACTTCTAAAAAAAAGAATGTCATTTAGTCATCAGATGGTTAAAAGATGGCAAATCTCTTTGAGAAATTGCGTCTTTAATTGTAAAAGTTATGGTTGTATTCAAGAAATAATTCAAAAGTACTGGAAATCTAGATCTGGGGCCCTTATTTCAGGAAGAACGCATAAGGAAATTTTAAGTAGTACTCCAAAGAGGAAGATTATCATTCTGTAAAGAAAAATCCGAAGTAAATATCCTAAAATTTGCATCGTGAATGTCCTCAGAAATAGGAAGGAACATATCAACTGAAACTGTTAGATGTGTTCTTCATAATGCAGGATTTCACGGTCGTGCTCTAATAAGAACGCCCTTTATTAGTTACGTCAATAAAAAAAACATTCTTTTGCAAAAAATCATATTTAAAAACCAGAATCATTCTGGAAAAATGTTCTATTGTCCGATGAGAGAGAAAATTCAATCTGCAAGGGAGTGACGGGCGATATAAATTGTGGAGGGAAGTCGGGAAAGAACTAGATCCTAAGAACAAAGTCAAGACAATTAAGTACGGATTATAGATAGAATGGTGTATCGTGTAAACTATTTGTTATTATAAAAGACAACAGATGGCGCCACGAACAAGAGATGTAACTCCATATAAGGGTGTTGTCTTGTACGGGGATTCCAATGTAAGAGCAAGGGCAGAAAAAGGAACGCGACAGAGTTGCTGATGGCGGGCTGTGGCTCGATTAAGTATTTTTGGTGCCAATAAAATTCATGTATATAACAACTGAAAGTTGTGTCAATTAATGATAAAAGAAAAAGAAGATAACAATCTTAAAGAATAATTTGCAAAATTGTGGAGATAAAGTTGGACTTGGGTCAAACTTCGTCTTCCAGCAAGAGCATGACCCAAAACATATGGCGAAAATAGTCGTTTTGTATGTGTTGTACCACTGCAAGCAGCAGCTACATACTCCACCCCCAATCTCCAGACCTAAATGTCATGGAAAATTTTTAGGCTCAGTTAGAAAAATCTGTCCATGAACATGATGTGACGAGTCAAGGGGATCTCAAAAAAGTTCTTAAGAGGAGAGTGGACAAAACTTTCTGTTGAAACAGCAAAGAAGTTGGTGGAATCCATGCTTAAAAGATTGCTATTTGTGATCGAGGCAAATATTAATTTGCTATTTTATGGAAATTAATAAAGATGTATACTCAATTTTGGGATGTATTTTTTTCTCAATGTGGCATATTTTCATTTTTTTGAAAAAATAAATTCAATTTTGTAATTCTTTTCTTTATACATTGGAAGAGGAAAACAAACAGTAAAAAATACAATTTTATTATATCAAAATTTAGCTTTTTAGATAAAATCCTACGTTACACGTTTAGATGTATATTCACTTTTGAGGCTCATTGTAAAATAAATAAATAAATTTCAAATTATCTTCCTCCCCATAAAACCTATTTTTTTTTTTTAAATATATGGCAAACATTAGTTTTTGTAAAATGATATCCATTAGAATCTATCATTGAATCGCCATATTTTTAAATTAATTTTTCGATTTCAGTTGTATTTTCTTTTAATACACATATAGATTTTGTAATTGCGTTGCAACCTTTGTAATAAGGGATTGATTTAAAATATCCATTACTATATTTAATATAATAACAAAAGTCATTGTAAATGCTTGTGATATTTCATCGTATAGGATGTGGCCCATTGGCAGAATAAAATTAATGATTATGATATCGAGACTACCTAAATTTGAATTTAATAAAGTTACTTGTTTGACATTACAGGCGTACAATATCTTTGTCAAAAGGATGGAACTATATGAGGAAATATTTAAATTCTCCAAGCTTTCAGAATTTAACCTGGCAACTTGGAAAGCGGGCATGAAAGTAATCCTCAGGGATCGCGGAGGCTGAAAGCGGAACAGACATTCCTTATCCTAACAGGGAATCTGAAAAAGTTCATTCCTGTGGCGTGAACAGCGGGCACGTACGACTGTCTACCTAGAGATCGAGAGAAAGTTTCAACCGTTGATAGCAAACACAGAGGACGGAAAAACTGCGTGGGACACAACGCAGTTGCATTTTGAGCCAGGTTCATGTACTTGCCTGCCTCATCGATGAATAGTTTGATACAAGATCATTGGACTATTTATAAGGAGAAAAGAGTTCAGATTCTTTTCGTTTAATGTATTATGTTCTTGCATAGGCTTTTAACACTATTCAACTGAAATAATAATATAATAGTAATAGACTATTCAACTCAAATAATAATTGTATTTATTTTTCTATAAGGAATATTTTTGTGTGTTAATTCAAGATATTTTATTCATAAAATTAGATCATAAACGAGAGAAATAATTAATTTAATTTTTTTTTAGATTTAAGTTGCATGTATCTACCAATAAATGGCTTTCTGCAAAAAAGTAGGAATTAACTTACATTTTTTTTTTATATATTACTTGTTTTTAATTGGGTTGTGATCTCAATGAAAAACCATAAATAACGTTTGCACGGTTCGTGTAGCACGAAAATCGCCTGCAGACTGAAAAGAAAAGTGAAAATAACTGTAAAAGACAGACACACTTCCTTCACGCACGATGACACGCAGGCGGCATACGGCCAGGGCCGGATTTGCCTAGGGCCTCAAGATCAAGAGGGGCCTACATGCAAATTGTTAGCAAAATTAGAATTACGCTATTCTAAAAACAGTAAACACTGAATCAAAAATAACGAGAAAGTCTACACATACGAATAATAAACAAACATAATAATTAATTTACAAACTTAAATGGGAGGGCCTCATAAGTGGAATAGCCTAGGGCCTCTTTTCATCTCAATCAGGCCCTGCATAGGATGGATAACACTGAAGCACGTTGCATCTGATGGTATCTTCCAAATCAGAGGCAGTTTGCAGATTAAATGCATACACTTTAGATTCCAGGTATTCCTGCAGGCGAAATGCTCTAACTGACGTCGCGTGGAGGCTACATGGCGCTGCCAAACGTTTCTCAACTCAAAAACATAATTTCGCGTCATTTCATGTTTCTGTGGCCACCAAGGTACCTCAATCTTACTCCAATGAATTTCTGTCTGTGGAGGTGCATCAACATTAAAATATATGCATTTAATCCGCAAATTGATATGCATATACGTTTCAATTCCTGTGCTGAGAAAATTATGGAGATTTGAAAATTTGAATGTTTTAATATGTTTATTCGCTTCAATTCCTGTAATGAAAAAATTATTTAGATTTGAAAATTTTAATGTTTTCAAATGTTTATAAGCTTCAATTTCTGTTTTGAGAAAATGATTGAGATTTGAAAATTTGAATGTTTTAATATGCTTATACACAGTCCAGTCACATTAATGTGACCACCTGTCAAAAGCCAGAATAACAACCTTTTGGCAGAGCGGACCGCTGCGAGACGTGCAGGAAGAGAGTCAATTACGTTTCTGAAGGTGTTCACTGGGATGTTGAGCCTTGCCGACTCCAGTAGCATGGCCAGCTGCGCTAGATTACGCGGTTGAGGATCCATGGCGCGAACAACTCAATCGAGGGGGTTCCACAGATTCTCGATTGGGTTTAAATCCGGTGTGTTTGCTGGCCCAGGGAAATACGGGCTCATCCTGGTGCTCTTCGAACCCCGCACATTGCAAGCTGTATGATACCTCGCATTGTCCTGCTGGTAGATGCCATCATTCTGAGGAAAAATAATTCGCATGTAGGGGTGGACATGATCCGCAAGGACAGATGCGTACTTGTGCTGATATATCGTGCCTTCCACAATGATGAGTGCACCCAGTGACTGCCAGAAAAACATTCTCCAAACCATAATGTTCCCTCCAGCTTGGATTCTTCCGGCAATTGTTGCAGGGTGTTTGCTTTCAGACGTTTCACGCCGAATGCGTCAACGTCCATCTGTCCGATGGAGCATAAAACGTGATTCATCGGAAAAAGCCACCTGTCGCCACTCTGTGGACGTCCAGTTTCGGTACTGGCGTGCAAATTCCAGTCTTCGTCGCCGATGAACAGCAGTCAGCATAGGTGCATTAAGCAGGCATCTGCTGCGGAGGCCCATGCGCAGCAACGTTCGCTGAACCGTTGTTGAGGATACACTCTTGGTAGCCCCTTAGTTCATCTGGGCGGTCAGTTGCACATCTATTCGCCCGAACGCATCATCGTAGCCTTCGTTCTCCTCTGTCATCTATAGTCCGTGGTGCACCACATGTGCCACGCCGCCGATTTTGGGTAGTGCCATTTTGCCATGCATGGTATACTTTTACCACGGTGGCAAGTGAACAGTTCCCAAAATTAGACGTTTCCGAAATGCTTCCATCCTTGGCTCGAAAGCCAATAATCATGCTCTTTTGGACGTCGGATAAATCGCTACGTTTCTGCATTACGCCAACGATTGAAAAGCTTTCCGATGCCCTAGGACATCTTTTATATACACCCCACTGCAATGTGCTGCCACCTGCCTTTTGTGATGGGTTATTTCACGTTGACGTCGAAAGTAGGTGGGGGTCACATTAATGTGACTGGACTGTGTAAGTTTCAATTCCTGTTTCGAGAAAATTATTGAGAACACTGAAGATGTGAAAAACTTTTTCATTTATTTTAATGAATACTGTAAATAATTGTTTGAAATTTGAAAATTAAAAAATTGCTGTAATTGTTTGAAATTTTATATTAAATTAATGTTACTTTATAAGATAATTAAATCAAAATATCGTACAACTTTTAAAAATAGTTTACTAACATGTCACTCTCTAAAAACTATTACTGTAATAACAATACCAATTATTGAATAAAAAAATGTTTGCATAATAAGGCATATTATTTAAAAGGATTTGCAAAAGAACAAACACTTCTATTAAATTGATTACAAATGACATTAAAGTAATTTCAGTTATTTGAAATGTTATCGCTATTTAAAATTATATAATTTTTGCTATAGCCTTATAAGAGCTACACTAAAACATAAAAATAAATTTATTGGAATAAAGAAACTTCTAGGTTTATAACAAATAATACAAATATGGAAGGTAACAGTTTAAAAACATTTTTTGAATTCTTTTTATTCAACGTAATAATTGCAATGTTCAATTTTTAATAAATTAGAAATTTCTTGAATTGGTTCACTTCTACAGTAGATAATATGAATAACATAACATAACATAACATTCAGCAAAAATAAAAGATAACAATATCAAGAACACTTTTAAAACTAGCAATATTCATTTAAACATGGTTTATTTTACATGGTTAATATGGTTATATATATACTATATACATAGTGATCCCACAGTTTACAGTCCCTTTGTTTACAGCAGTTGAAGTCCCCCATTCAATTGCTGTAAACAAAGAACCACTCGTCACAATGAGTTCAAATTTGAACTGAAGGTACTTGAAGAGGGAAACGATACGGCATAAAAAAAAGTTCCATCAATTTTTCTCATCCAATTTGGTATAACCTTGCCGTGGTGGATGGGCTTTCCACTCACAGTGTCACAACTATTGAATGACTTGGAAGTCCCTTTTTCCGCCGAAAAAAATAAAATTGAAACAATCATGCACATCGAACACTAGAGACGGTTTAATGTGGATTATAATCACAGTGTATGTATGTATGAATATATATATATATATATATATATAAACCTTTATTGAATTAATAACATTCGATAGAGTTAGCAAAATTTTTAATCCTGATTATCCTAGTACTTTTCTCTTCAGAAATCCCTCCTATGTCCACAGTAATTAGTATGAAAAGTGGGAAAGGAATTATCCATATCTCTATCGCTTATTTGTTCAGATGATTATAATAGGATGACACACCACACCATGGTTCAGCATGTGGCGATGAAAGCACGATATTACACTTTGAAGTGCTTTTGTAGCTAGGTTTCCCTGCAGATTATTATGAAACAAAATTGTAGTGGAAATTGTTTGTACTTAGTTTTCCTTTTCTTCTGGAACACTCAAGAGCACTTTCTGGAAAACTGAAGTCAATTTACCTATGAAAAAAAAAAATTAAAATAAAATTATTTGAAAAAAATGCTAAAACAAGAAAGGGAGCCGTCATGTAAGACAACAGCAACTTGGGCCTTGAAACGACAAGTTTTTTAACTATTTCTTGCAAAATTATGAGAAAGAATCTTTTAGAATTCCTATAGATATTCAATACTATAATTAAACTGAATATTATTCATTTGATAACATTGAAGATTGTATTATTATAATCGAAAATGATACAAATATCTCTGCAAACTTTTTGATGTGCTAGTATAAATTTCTGTCTGCTATAGTTTCATGTTACAACGAAAACAATTGTCTGGAAGGAGCCATGATGAATGATTAGCCATCACTGTAAAATACAAATTGCTCATGGCACAAATATTAACTGTATTGCTAGCTGTATTAGAACAATAACAATCGCTTTGGAAATTTTTTTTGTTCTAATGCAGCTTAGTCAGTTCTCTTGCATGCCTTAAGGCAAACGATGCACCGACGTTACTAGTTTAGCACCACCCAGGAGGTGCGTGTAGCTTGAAGATAAGCTACCGACGCGGAGTAACAATACCCCCAACAACGCTCTACGATCCTGTTAGTCCGGGATCTATGGTTTAAAATGGATTCCGAACCCCTAAAATCATCCATGGCACCGCCGGGACTCGAACCCGAAACCTGTGGTACGCGAGTGCCAGAGCGCTAGCCACTCGGCCATTCAGATTCTCGCTGTGAGATGTATTGTACATATAAGATCATTTTATTACATACAAGAGCGTTTTATTTTTGTGCATTATATGCCTGTTGCCTATTTAGTATCCATAGCATGAGGAGTGCCTGAGTCAATTTTGATGAAACGGGGGAAGAAATAATTGTTTCATTTCCTTCTCGCCGTTATCCTTGCCTTCTATGTTTGCTCACCTCTCGTCTCACGCTTAAAAACAAGGCTAAAATAAATTCCATTTGGATTCCTTTACCCGCAGTTCTTTCACACAGCTTCGGTCTGCCGCTGCAAAAGAGGATCATCATGTAGACCGGTACTCCGGTGAGTGTGACGGCCGTGCCGACGCCGGTTTCCCACGGACGCTCGTAGAAGGGGAGTGCCACCAAGAATATGCACACGCACAGGAATATGAGTGGAAGGGAAATGTGCACCTGAAGAAGAAACAAGGATGGATTTCTTGCAAACATATGATCTACACCGATGAAAAAAGGCCCAGAAGAAATTATTGTAGAGTAATCAAATTCGAACAATGCATTTGTCTAGTTAACATCTTTAATTGATAAAATGTTAAAGATCACAAGTTAGTTTAAGATGAAGAAAATGCATTTCAAATGTAAAATGCTGGTACATTAATAGCCGGTGTAATCTCCAGAATTTTGAATGCAAACGTGCAAGCATTGTGTCATAGAGGTGCCGAATGCCATTTTGTGGTATGGAGTTCCATGCTTGTTTTGTCAATACTGGGACGGTCAGTGCTGGCTGTGGATGATGCTGGAGTTGTCGTCCAATGATATCCCATACGTGCTCAATTGGAGACAGATATGGTGATATCGTAGACCAAGGTAATATGTTGACACTCTGCGTTACAACAGCGGTATGAGGGCGAGCGTTATCCTGTTGGAAAACTCCCCCTTGAATGCTGTTCAGGAATGTCAGCACTACAGGTTGAATTACCAGACTGACGTAAAAATTTGCAGTCAGTGTGTTTGGGATAACCACGAGAGTGCTCCTACTGTCATAGGAAATTGCTCCTCACACCATGACTCCAGGTGTAGGTCCAGTGTGTCTAGGCCGCAGACAGTCTGGTTGCAGGTGCTCCCCTGGCCTCCTGGCCAACACGCGGCCATCACTGGCACCAAGGCAGAACCTGCTTTCATCCGAAAACACAACAGACCTCCACTCCGTCCTCCAATGAGCTCTGTCTTGACACCACTGGAATCGCAAACGGCAATGGCTGGGAGTCAGTGCAATGCACGCTACAGGGCGCCTGGATCGAAGCTGTCCTTGAACTAACCGATTTCTAACAGTCCGTTGCGTCACTGTGGTACCAACTGCAGCACGAATTTCTGCCGCAGACGCAGTACGATGCGCCACAGCTGTACGCCAAATACAGCGGTCTTTACTCACAGTTGTGCCACGTGGCAGACCGGAACTAGGTCTTCTTGAGGCAGTACCATCCCTTGACCACTGCTCCCAACAATCATGCACAGTGGACACATTCCGGCCAAGTCTTTCTGCAATAACGTGGAAAGAAAATCCACCTTCTCGCAGCCCTATTATACGCCCTCGTTCAAAATCGGTGAGCTGTTGATAATGGCGTCTTCGTCTTCTTAAAGGCATTCTTGTCTAACATCTACTCAATAAGTCCAATTGCAAAGCTCAATAAAGCTCACGAATTTTACAGCACGCATTTAAAGCAAACCTTATTTGCATGTTCCGAGTGGCGCTCCTTGCGCTTTACTTATGTCAAAAGCGCGAAAATTGAATCGATGTCCTCTTTCAGACGTATAAACACGCCTACCAAATTTCATTTATCTAACACAAGTCTTTCCTTGTGTTGAGAATTTTTTTCCGTTAATGTATAAGTGCATTAAAAAGTAGTACAATTGTTTTATTAATTCTGTTAAAATCGGGCTGCGTCAAATGTGAAGTGAGATGAAATGGATGGATGGATTTCTCCACGAAAAAGTGTATAACAGGGATGACCAGCCCAAATGATCTCGCTGGTCACTTTGGAAATGCATCACAACTCCGCGGGCCGCATATAAAATTATATATTGGAAACGCATCATAATCATTATAATTATGTATCCCCACAATAGATTTTGACCCATTGTAGATATTATTTTTGGAGTGAAAAATTGAAACATAATGAGTTATTATTATTGTGTCTACTGTTATTCTGGCATGTAAACATATATAATATAATAATAATGATGCTAAACGCATATTCTAAAGAAATATATAACACTAAAAATGAAATATGAAAAATATAACAATATAAAAGAAATAAAAAATGAAATCATTGAAAAAAATTTTTTTTTACGAGTGCGATTGCTGTTTCTCTACTCTTTCACTTCGGTTTTGCAAATTGATCTCAAATTGGGTATTTGCACATCGTAATGGGTGTTGCAGGTTAGCGTCCGTTATGTTTGCGAGTTTTGTGTTGGGTCAAGTTCCTTTTCGAAAAAATCGATTCGCAGGTGTAAGTTGAACCAAAAGAGCCAACAACATTTTGTGCCAGATTTCTCAAACTAGATCATATGGATGCATTTCTGCTAAGAATCTGGTTTGCTCTGCTATCAGCAATCAACTATGTGTATCTAGGGAGGGCCACTGCATCATTGAGGTAGTGATATTAACCTTATTAATGATATTTAAAGAATATATGTAAAACGTTGCTTTTTATTTTTAAAATGACAAATATCGATTCTTCCTAATTGATATTGAAAATATATACTTTTATGAGTAATTTTTGATTGTAGACATTATATTTGTTGTAGAAGATTTTTATTTCTTAAAAATAATTATAGTATCATACAATTAATTATTTTATGACAATGATTGTTGCAAAATTATTAAAAAGACATAAAAAAATTTGATTCTGATTAGATTGTTGAAAATATCTTTCAAATGTAGTGTGCCAATATGAATGGAAATAAAAGATCACGTGTTTTCATTTCCACTTAATAAAAATAAAAGCCAGAAGTGAATTGTAGCCATCCAGAGGAAAGACTTTACAGAGACAAAATATTCCAGGACATTTTCGAAACTGTTATGTTTTTTTTTTCTAATGCAGCTGGCAAATACTTAAACCTTGATCTTTTATGCCATAAGGGCTGCACCGACGTTACTCACTTAGCACTATACAGCTGGTGCGTGTAACTTGAAGATAAACTGTGAACGCGGAGTAACACCACCCCCGTAACGCTCTACGATCGTGGTAGAACGGGATACGCACTGGGAGTCTTTCCCGGCATTGAAGAAACGTCGGGGAATTTATTCCTCGGCGATGGATTCTACCGCTGTCTTGCTGCGTTAATCAATTCAAGCGAATCTGAGCTGCAATTTTTGGCTGTTAAATTTTAATTAATTGCTACGATGTGCACCTTAGTCTAAATAATAGCTATCTGGTCCTTATCTTTTTAATTGTTAATAGTTTTAATTTATTCTATAGCTTGTTTTTACTTTATGTTAACTTTTAATTATTTTATTTACTTATTTATTTATTTTTTATTTATTTTTTGGGGGCATCGTCAACGGACTCCTAATTGTACCTATAGCTTTAGCTTTTTCGGTCTCTTGCTTTAGTTGTTCTCAAGCAAGATATGTTTTTCATAATTTTTTTCTTTTTCTTTTTTATTACTACTCTTCAATTTAAGCAACTTCATTTTGTGGAAATTTTTTAACTACTTTAAGTTGCGGAGGTTTTCGTGGTTCTTAAAATCACATAGGAACTCTGTAACAGGTACGCTCGTTGACCAACCCCCATCCCCCCCCCCAAAAAAAAGAAGGCTGTTCTCGAAAAAAGTTCTGGCATTCTTTTTTATGCTTTTATTTATTTGTTTTTTCATATTTTGATAATTTAGCCCCCCTTTTATTTTACAACAAAAAAAAAAGAGGTCAAAACAAAGGTGGTGTAACTTGAAGGTACGGACGCGGAGTAACAATACCCCCGCAATGCTCTGCGATCCTGTTAGACCGGGACCTACGGTTTAAAGTGGATTCCGAACTACTACAAAAGTCTGTGGCACCGTTGGGACTCGAACTTGAAACCTGTGGTACCGAGTGCTAGTCACTCGGCCATCAGATTTTGACCTTCAAGGTAACGATATATAAAACAATGAATGAAATATTTTTCTAAAATGTTTATTTATTTCTCTTTTTACCAGACTGTAGCTGGATCACGCTCTATTTCAACCTGTGGTACCGAGCGCCAGAGCGCCAGCCACTCAGGAATCAGGCCCTTTTAAAAAACATGCTAATATAATATCGGGATGTACTGTTAACTTAAAGAAGTAATATTTAAAGCCAACGGCCATACCATGCTGAATATACCGGTTCTCGTTAGATCACCGAAGTCAAGCATCATTGGGCGCGGTCAGTACTTGGGTGGGTGACCACCTGGGAACCCCGCGTGAAGTTGGCATTCACACATTTGGGACCTGAATGGCCGAGTGTCTAGCGCTCGGTGCGAGAGGTTTCAGGTTCGAATCCCGGCGGTGCCATGGATGTTTGGAGTGGTTCGGAATCCACTTTAAGCCGTAGGTCCCGGTCTCTCATGACTGTAAGAGCGTCACGGAGCCAAAGTCAGGCTTCTACCTACGGGTGCTCCATCACAACAGAAGCTGCTTCCTTCCCCTTCAATCATGAGTACGTATGGGCTCGTGGGCTTGGCCGGCCAAGTGGAATAAAAAACAACAACAGTAATATTTAATATTTTTTTATAAAGCAGTCTCAGCAAATCGTGCGCAAGTGCTCTGCGAGGACAATCCAGGGTATTGTAATTTATACCAGTTACTTTATGAAATTTTGTTGTTATGTCAAAGTCCTTTTAAGCCTAAAGCAAGTTTACGGAAATCTTTAGTTTTTTTTTTCTGCTAATGCAGCTGGCAAATACCCAGACAGCTGTCTTGGTTGCCTTAAGGCAAGCGCTGCACTGATGTTACTCACTGTGCATGACCCAGGGGGCGCGTGTCACTTGTAGATAAGCCACGGACGCGGAGTAACACTACCTCCCGCAACGCTCTACGATCCTATTAGAGCGGGACCTACGGTTTAAAGTGGATTCCGAACCACTACAAATATCCCTGGCACCGCCGGGACTCAAACCCGATACCTGTGGTATCGAGCACTAACCACTCGGCCATTCAGGCTCCTGAATCTTCAGTTGTTGCATCCATAAAAGTGGGAAATAAAATTCTGTGCCAAGGTCTTTTTTTATAAGATGAAATGATAATAAATCAAACGCGCTTACTTCAAGTTCTTTTGTTTTCATGATGCAGATGCTGTTTCTGTTTTACTGACTCATTCTAATCATGGAAAATCTGTAGACTGAAGTTCTAATATAGGGGTGGCCAACCCTGGGCCCGCCTTGAACATTGTTCCGGCCCGTGAGATGTATCCCACTTTTACAAAATATATTCATTTCAGAATGGCGAAAGTAGTGAAAACCAATGCATTTAAAAAAAAACATTTTGCATCCATCTATTCCAAAATTAACTGTCGAAATGATGAGAAAAAATTAAATTTTATTTTAAAATAATATTCTTGCGAACATAGGACAGAGAGTGCCTGTTTTATTTATGAGTTTACAGTCATGAGTTCGCAGAATAATTAAATTGTATTACTCGAACTCATGAGGCGCGCTCATCTTAGAACATCTAATATAATAGGTTCTATGTTTCACTTTAAGTGACTTCAGTGACCATCCCTAGATATGCACAATTGATTGTTGATAGCAGAGCAAACCAGAATCTTAGTTCAAGTTGTTAGCACTTTTGGTTCAACATACCCCTGCGAAACGTTTTATTCGAAAATGAAATTGACCAAACACAATACACGCTCAAACATAACGGATGCCAACCTGCAACACCTATTACACTGTGCAAATAGAGATCGATTTGCAAAAGCTATGTGAAAGACTGGAGAAACAAATATCGCACTAGTAAAATAAATTTTTTTAAGGATTTCATTTCTTTTATTTCGTTTATATTTATATATTTAATTTTTAGCGTTATATATTTCTTTACAGTGTGCGTTTAGTATCATTATTATTATATCATCTATGCTTACACGTAAGAATAGTAGTAAACACAATAATAATAACTCATTATGTTTCAGTTTTTCACTCCAAAAAATATCTATAGTATGTCTCAATCTGCTATGGAGACATATAATTTTTTATGCAGCCCGCGGAGTTAGGTTGCATTTGGAAAGTGGCCCGCAAGATCATTTGGGTTGGCCACCTCTGATTTAAAGTATTATAAAAGTTTCCAAAATATGAATTTCTGAAAAACAATTTCATTTTTTATATTGGAATTGTTTATTCTTAGTATAATTTTTTAAAATTATTTTTGCTCTATTCGTTAACAATTATGCAGAAAAATTTTTACAGCACATACATAACATTCCAAATCTTGATATTCTGAAAGTAAACTAATGTCTCAAATTTTGTTACAGAATGAAATAGGGGAAAATGTGAAACGGAAATTTTCCCCCCTTTTATGCATTCCCACGCAGATGGGCTACTAGTTGTAAAGTCATCGACATCAAGATGTAAGGCTTTGTACTCCAGGTGGCATTGACCAGGCCTGTACAAATAAATAACAGAGTGACGAAACTGGTTGTAAATGTATATTTACAAGTATCCGTCGCGTGATAGTTATGCTGAGCTGAAATTGGCAGCATCTATGTGCACTCCATGTAAATATATCCTTTTTCAATTCCTTCTATTAGCTCACACTCTCCCTATATATATCTTGTTCACATTTTCAATCGTTCTTAAAACACTTTTTATTCATCCACTCAAGTTCAAATACATTTTTTTAACTTGTAGTGGATGACACTGGATGTTAATACAGTTTTTGCAAATATTAATTCAGTAATTCAATTTAAATAATTAATTTTAGTTGTTTTTTAGATTTAAGTTGCCTGTATCTACCAATAGACGGTGCCAGATAAACTTAAAAAAAGGAATGAATGAGAATTATTTATAAAGAACTTTCTGCAATAGAGTGAAAAAAATTAGGAATTGACTTTAAATTTTTTTGTTTTTATGATTCTTACCTTGATCGGTCTTTCCAGATTGGGTTGCTTGTATCTCAGTCTCACTAATCCCGCCATAACTACACCTAAGAAGAGAGCTTCCACAAATCCGACGTAGTTCATGAGGACGCTCACATCCGTTATGGCCAAATACGACATGCTTAAAACACACTGGAAAGAAAAGCCTGACGTGAAAAGTATAACAATTCAAGACAAATCTGTAATGTATAATGGAGAAATCCTGACGATTCCCATGGCGGGTGCAAAAGACACAACTGGAGCTATGCAGAACAAAACAAACAGAACAGAACAAAACAATATAAAAAAATGCTGAAATCTGCTCGGCAATTTTCAACTTATCATGTTATTCATACCTCATCATTTATCATTCGAGAACGGATGAATAAACTCAAGCAATGTTGAACAGATCAAGAACTTCATGAAGAATGTATTGTTCAAGAATCTCTAAAAGAATATTCAAAAGTAAGATAAATATAGTCGTAAATGAAGAATGAGGTATTCCAAATTCTGCAAGAAACGTTATCACATTAAAAAGCCAAGTTAATACATCAAAGTTTGAAAATTCCAGCCGTAATTGAAAGAATGAAGTATTCCAAATACAATAAGAAGCACTATACAGCTCAACAGGCATGGGAAAATGCCAAAATTGATAAATAGGAAACTTCTAACAGAAGGAATTGATCAGCGCACTGTGAGTACTTATGGCCATTGGAAATACAAGTGTTTCAAATCTCAACCCAAAACATGAAAGTGATTCAAAACCATACTACAGAACACTTCAAGCAAAAGCCAAATTCTCCAGAAAATTCCTTAAGATTAACGTTATTAATGAACCATTTCAAGAGTTAAGGGGCCCAAAGTACCATTTTCCGCCAAAATGTGTAATGGAGTTTTATTTGCTTGGCCCTCATTTGCGGATAACGTTACGGACCCCTAACCAGGACTACATCATGTTCACATGATAATATCAAATGACAGCAGAAGAAAAGTCTATGGATCCATCCGGCTCCTAGCCTCCTAATATCGCTCCCACAAAGTTGAGGCAGAGACAGGCAGTTGAGGCAGGACAGCGTTGAAGATGAGCACAGTCCATGAGTTCCCGAAGGTTGCAAAGCCTGCAGCAAGGATCTTCAAGTACATTTATGCCGTGTAAATGCTTAGCAATGCCAGTTACGAGACGAAACTCCGCAACTGCCTTCATCCTAGGCCAGCCAAAAAAATTTATAATACTGTTCCACCAAGGCGTTTGGGATTCTCTCTCCAAAAGTTCTTTTTCTAGGTTGTTCTTGACGGTTAATTTAATGAATAATCTTACATTGTTGAAATGGACTACATCATCAAAAGAGTGAATGATCGCTGACCCTTTTTTTTACCAGCAAATCAGCTTTTTCATCACCCTCTATGCCGCAGTGGACTGGTATCCACTGCAGGCAAATAGTATTAGTTTGACAAGACATCATAATAGATTGGCAGTTCTTAATAGCTTCAGAATAAGGAGAATCAATTACCTTTAAGGCGGCTTTTGAGTCGGATAAAACGACAACTTTAGAAAAAATATTTATGTGACACTGGAGCTGAGAAAGGGCCTCAATCTCACCATCGAAAGCTGTTTTATGTCTTCCCACTGAGGAACAGAAAGCAAACGAGTCACAGTAGATCCCAGAAAAAATACAATTTTCTATGGGCCTGAATGGCCGAGTGTCCAGCGCTCTGGATCTCGGTGCCACAGGTTTCGGGTTCGAGTCCCGGCGATGCCATGGACGTTTGTAGTGGTTCGGAATCCACTTTAATGATTAGGTGCCGGTCTCTTATGACTATAGAGCATCACGGAACCAAAGTCCGACTTCTACCTGCCCTTCAATCATGAGTACATATGGGCTCGGATAAGAAACAATTTTCCATGCGAGATCCCGTCAGTGTATATGCGAAGGCAATCATTTTCAGGATATATAGTGTCAATAGTCTCATATGTGAGAGATCTCAAAACTAAGTCATTTGTGAAAAGGCATAGACGGCAAAGTGATCTACAATTTTTGACGATTCCAATGTAAGAATTTTATTTTGAAAAATAATTATTGAAGTTTGTATTCAACATTTTCACTACTTTTTTTTTCATCTAGTATTATCAAGTATAACCCCTCCTTCATGAATTTTTCTTTTATGAATGATGCCACTTATACTTTGGATGTTCAGCTGTATTAATCAATAGTGATATTTAATCTAGACTAAATAATTTAATTTCTGTAGTGTTGTAAGTTTAATTTAAACTTATGTAAAGAGGATAATGCACTATTTAAAAAAAAAAACGTTGTTTTTCATTTTTGTTCAATATTTTTAATTTTATACATAAAATTAATTAATTTACTTCTTTTTATTTTAAAATGTTTCATTAACACTAGTGCATTTGTAGATTGCAGATGCATTTTATTTTTAAAATGCATCTGTATCCACGAGTCATTTATTGCATTTTTTTTCTTTTAAATAATTAAAACTTTAAAAGTATGAGAGAAACTGATCTAGACCTTTATATTACCATGCTTGTCATCGAGTCTACTCGTTTTTTAAAATAGCGACTGCAGCAGGAATCACATGCCATCATCAGGAATCGAATCGTCGTCTTTTATGCACGTCAATCAGCCAACGAAGACTACAGATTGGAGGACGAATGAAATTGCGTTACTTTTTAAAAGCGAAACAATTAAAATGTAAATTTATTGGAAGGAAATGTATGTGATATAATATCACAATGATAAATTACATCGGAATCACAATTGTTATAGTTGAAAAACATATTTTAGCTATGCAGGTAGGTAGGGTATTCTTTCTCTTAAATAGTGGAATTGCAGTTTCTATCGAATCAGTAAGCGTGAGTGATTTATTTAATTCGTTTGATTGGTTATATAAGGGATTTTTTATTTTATTATCCTGACAAGGAAACACACGCCCAGTAAACAACTAATTCTCAATAAAAATGTCTCACTATGGACGAAATGGACTAAAGTAAATTTAACTTACGATGAAAATAAGGCTTGGAACTGGGGTGAAGTAATAGATATTGAGCATTGAAAGACAGCTGGGCAAATAACCCTCTCTGGATGCAACAAAAAATAACCTGAAAAAATAAATAAGCTTATTCAATATCTATATTTGGGATTTGAATAATTCTTATAATATAATTGCAACATTACCATTTGGAATAAATCTGTTTCATGCATTTACATTTATAAGCTTAATAAAACTAATCTTAAAAGTAATTTTGCTTAGAAAAACAACAACAAAGATTTAAAAATTAAAAATATGATACAATGTCATTCGTGGTTTTTCATTGCATACCACTGTGGCCAAAAAGTAAGACCAATTAATTTTTTTTTCTCAAAAACTCTTATTTATTCTTCCAAATTTATTTCATCGCCTTCAAAGTAATCCCCTCCGGACACAATGCACTTAGGCCAACTTTTTTTTCAATTCTTAATGCGTGCTAAAATGCCATCGACAGGGATGGCCTTCAAAGCGCGCGGCGATTCACGTTGAATCTCTTCATTCGACTCAAAACGGTGTCCCCGGAGTGGTCTTTTGAGTTTAGGGAATAGCCAGAAGTCGCACTGTGTAAATACGGTGGTTGTGGAATGATGCGGTTTCATTTTTGGAGAAAAAGTCACGAAGAATCAATGTAGTGTGAGTTGGCACATTCAGTGTTTCGGTACCAAGAAAGTGACGCGTTTGAGGCCCAAAAATGGAAGGGATCGATCCTTTTGAAATTTCAACATCTCCAGCAAGATCTCTAATTGTAAATAGACGGTTTGCAAGCCCCAAACCTTTAATTTTTTGGATGTGAGCTTCTTCGGTTGAGGTTGAGGGTCGATCAGAGGGCTCTCCGTCTTCAACGCGTTCTCAGCCTTCTTTGAACTGTTTTTACCACTTGTAAACATTTCTTTCCGATATAGGAATGCTCACCGAATGCCTTCTGCAACATTCCATACGTTTCCGCAAACAAAATTGGATGCAAGTTCTTTGCTCAATTCATTCAGATTTTTGAAAAATGGCCGGAATCAGTTTGAGCGTCTCACAAAGCCAAGCGTAACTCAAACACTAATGAATATTTTGACGTCAAATTTCACACAGATGTCAAGGGCAGTGCCAACAACATAAAAAAGAAGAAAAAATTGAAATTCCATAAGCCTCGGGAATTTTAAATTGTTTTACTTTTTGGTTACAGTAGGCAGGGCAGGAATCACTAGCATAAGAGGAGTAGCAAGCAAGCAAGAATAGTAAGTATCATGGTAGGATAGAACACTTGAATAAATAACTGAGTTGTTTGCTCTATATTGTTCTTTTTTCTCTCGTGTATGAACTTAATTATACCACAGATAGTTCATCGATGAGATAGCGAAAAAACTCTGAAATTAAAAGTCCTTGAACTTATAAAAAATAATTTAAAACTCTTAAAAATCCGAAAAACTTTCATCAGATAGCCCATCTGTCGATGAGACATCGCACATGTTACATCGAGTTAGTTGACTCTAGTTGACGCTGAAAGTAGATTCAAATCTGTGCTCTACATAGCATGCTGGCTGCGTGCGTTTCCAATCGGCCACTATTCAAGCTCGCCCTAAAATATGAATTCAACATAATTTGCTACATTACATGAATCCAAATGAAGAAAAAAAATCTTTGAAATGTGCAGGGCGGTTACAATAAAGTCCCACTTTCAAAATGTTGTCAAAAAAGAACCACTCGCCACAATGAGTTCACATTTGAACTGAAGATACTTGAAGAAGGGAGAACCGGTATGGTATCAAAAAAAGTTCCGAAGTGTATTAATTAGATGGCGCTGCAAGCGGCATAAAGAAAGTGAATTCAGCTTCCAGTGATATTTTGAATCGAAATGACAACGTATTTTGCATGAGTTGCGCATTAAACCAAATGTAGTGTACAATGTGCTGGATTGTTTCGGTTTTTTGGCAGAAAAAAGGACCTGCAAGTCATTTAATAGTTGTGGGAAGTCCATCCCCCACATCAAGGTCATACCAAATTGGATGGGAAAAATCGGTACAATTTTTTTTGGATGCCGTACCGTTTCCGCCTCCTTCAAGTATCTTCGGTCAAATTTGTACTCATTGTGACGAGTGGTTTCTTTTTTTACAGCATTGGTGGGAGACGTTTTAGACGTCACAATCGCCATTCTGCCACCTCGTCTCGCTGCGCATGTCACCACTGGGCCACGAGTCGTTGGCAGCTTGACAGTTGATACGAGACGTTATGAATCGCTATTGAATCTCCTCGTTTCTGAAAGCACCGATTGCAATGGATGCCATTGCAGTGGATTTGAGCTTGAGCACTCTTACATGATAACTTGGAACGAGTTAGCCTGACATCTGGATGGCCGAGCGCGCCAGACACAAGGATTACGTTCCTCTGTTGCCAACGGTTGAGCGTTCTGGTCCACGATTGTGTTTCGGGGGTTCGAATCCCACTTCTGAAAACAAAATCTTAACTACAGATAGATTTCTTTTTTGCCCCCTTTTTTTTGTAAAATAAAAGGACTAGAAAAAAAATAAATAAATAAAAGTAGAAAATAAATTCTAGAAGTTTAGTTCTGAGAACGGCTGTTTTTTGAGGGAGAGGGGCTTATTAATGCTTTTATTACAGATTCATCGTTACAGTACGTTGACGTTCAGCAATCACACTTTTAATCTTCTACAATATTTTTATGACACAGACAACTGGTCCCTAATAGCACCGAATTTTTAACTTAAATCCTTTAAATTTTTAAACTTTTTAGTTTTTATCTTATTTTTATTTATTGTTAATATTTTTTAATTTTTAGAGTACCATTTTAAAAATTAACACTAAGCCGCCAATTAATAATCGTGAATTTTATATATGAATTAAGAGGGGCCTGAAGGCAGAGTGGATAGCACTCTGGCGCTCGGCACGACAGGTTTCGGATTCGAGTCCCGGTGGTGCTATGGATATTTGTAGTGGTTCGGAATCCACTTTAAACCGTAGGTCCCGGTTACCATGAATGTAGAGCGTTGCGGAGGTATTGTTACTTCGCGTTCGTAGCTTATCTTTAAGTTACACGCTCCTCCTGGGTAGTGCTAAGTGAGTAACATCGGTGCAGCGCATTAGAATATATATATGAATTAAGATGAGGAGGTTAAGGGATTGGTGCTCCGTAATCGGTACGCCAGTTGCCAGAGTTAGCCTGGTATGTTATCGATGGTTGGGTTTTTTTAATATGCATTGATCAAGATTGGATTTTTAACAACAGGCATACCTGCTGTTTGTGAACAGCAGACCGCTCATCCCTCCAACTGTAGAAGTGGCCACGCAGAGGGAGACCGCCCAAGACGCGTGGGGTGAGAACTGCTGGATGAAAGTCTGGAAGGAAAAAAGATGGCTTTCAGCACGACTGGCGGCAGAAAGCTTCATGTTTTTTCGACTTTTTAAATTGTGTAATACAGTAGAACCTCTTTAAGTCGAACCTCGATAAGTCGAAAACCTCCAAAACCCCCCAATTTTTTTTTATTCCTTTCCCTTCAAGCCCCAAAACCTCCATGACTCGAAATTTCAACCCTCTATAGGTCGAAATATTTATTTAATCCCCACAAGCCATTTTGGTATATATTTTCCCTCCGTAACTCGAAAAATAAAATTGGACCTCTGTATCTCGAACATTAGCAATGTTTGATTTTACGATCATTTTTACAATTGGATCATTTGAAATTAATTACCTCTATAGCTCGAAGAAAAATAAGTTACCGACTTTAAGGATTTGCCGAAAATGCATGTCATCGTTTCTTAGAAAACAATGTATGAGTATATAGTAAATAGAATAATCAATTCTATGAAATAGCAACTCGGAAGAAAAAGAATTTTCTGCTCTTTATAGCTCAGATAATGCTATAGATAGAGAACGATCGAATTGTTTTAAGCCAAAAAAGAAAATAATAATAATAATAATAACTGACTTTTTTTATACATAATATTTTTAATTTTAAGGAGGTTGTTTCGGAATTATTTTGATTTTTTATTGTAGTACATAATATAACTTTTAATTTGCAAATAAGCATGTTTACTACCTCTGTTAGTTGAATTTTTATTTATTTTACCTCTGTAACACAAAATAAGTTAGAAAGAATCTAGACCTCTACAAGTCGAATATTTTCTTACAAAATCTGCATAAGTCGAAATGCAAACATCCCTCTTTCCAAACATTCGCCGATTCATACTTAACATTTATAAAAGTTTCTACAATAATCTTCCTCACACTTGCAATTCGGCTTTAAATTCTCTTCCCAGGTATGATATTTCTTTGTTTAAAAATAGAAAGAGACCGCGTACTGTTCTTAACGTATAATTCATTTCCCCCCCTCATTCCTTCATCTGAAGTGTCATTACTGCAAGGATGGTGGGCCTCCTTCTAATTTTATAGTTTCTTCTCATTTCATATTCATACATTTTATTTTTAAAGTCTTCAAAAAAAATTTTTTCTCTCTCTTAGTTTATACTATTACCTTTCTCTTTTGTTTTTTTATTAATTATATATTTCTACATATAAAATGTGTGCCATAAAATTTCAAATGGCATTGACTTAAAGCAACGGCTCTCCATCATCAAGATAAAAGTGTGTTTGCAGCTAAAATACTTTGTTTAAATCTCCAAAGTGCTCCATATAATTTCCGCTGACGCATTTTTTCGGAAACAACTTATGTTGCCAAGGTAGGAACATGCCAACAAACAAATTGACAACTGCTTCCAAGTCCCGATTCACAGATGAAAAGTACATTAACAACAATTAGTTTAACAGATAGTAATTCAATGCATTAGATAATGAAAAATGTTATTTTTTATTTTTATTATTTTTATATGCTATATTTTTGATGTTATCTTTAATCGTAATTGTGGTGCTGTTGTTTACGTGCTGTGAAAATAAATCTGTGTGTTATTGGACTTGTGACTCGACTTGACCACACCCAGATCCAACTGCACAAACAAACGATGACATCTGCTGGCGCCCAACGTGGGGTCTCCCTTACTTGCTCGACTACAAACTACAGCACAATTAAAGATAACACATTTAAAGCATCTAATTATACATTCGTGGAAGGATTCCACTTCTAGCAGTAAACAAAGTTACTCAGATACACGCTGGATAGCGAACTGTACTTCCTCTCTGGATGAGAGTCTGTAAGCCAATTTATGCACAGGAGGGTTGCTAACTATGTCTTCTATCTGGGAGAGGCAGGAATCTCTGAGGCAACACTCGGAACGAGAGATGATAATTAATGGCAGCGCTTGTTTTTATCGTACGCCTTTGGCGAGAGTCTGGATGCCTACTGACGATCTCTTCTGTACACCGCAAGGGGCGCTGTTGAAGTGCGTAGGAGGAAACAGGGTTGCTTAGGTGGAATAACAGTTGCAGGTTTCACATAATAACTCATGAGGAATTTCATTTTGATAATGTGGAGGGAAAAATATAGTTAATAAATGCAAAAATAAAAAAATCAAATGACAGTGAATTAAAAAACATCAAATTGCCCTTAGTGTTATCAGTCAGATCTTTAAAAAAAATTTAAATAAATAACTTCTGTAAATTAAAGAAAAAAGTATCAGAGAATTTCACCCATTTACCACTGCTACGGCATTTGATGATAGCATTTCCACTTGTGTGAGAACCGCCAAATATGCCACATTAGTCAGAATGTAAATGACTGTTACCAGGGGTATAGAAATATAGATGTTTCTCGGTATGTTTCTGAAAGAAAAACAAAAGGAAAGTGATATTTGACATAATTTTTTTTAAACATCTAAATTTTCAATGTCTAAGAAACAAAAATTACAAAACTAAAATCTTGTTAATGAATAACAATATAAGATTATTCAGAAAGTTTCGTCCGATTTGTAATAGATCAGGGGTGGCCAACCCAAATGATCTTGCGGGCCACTTTGGAAATTCATCCTAACTAATTATTTATCCCCCTATTAGATTTAGACCCACTGTAGACATTTTTTTGGAATGACAAACTGAAACAGGATGAGATATTATTTTCGGGTTCACTATTATTCCTACATGTAAACATAGATAACATAATAATAATGATGATACTAAACGCACATTGTAAAGAAATATATCATTAAAAATGAAATATAAAAATATAAAAACATAAACGAAATAAAAAAAATTAAATCATTATAAAATATTAATTTGACTAATGCGATATGTGTTTCTCCACTCTTTCATTTAGCTTTTGCAAATCGATCTTAATTTGGGTATTTGCACACCGTAATGGGTGTTGCAGGTTATCGTCCGTTATGTTTGAGCGTGTTCTGTGTTGGATCCATTTCCTTTTGGAAAAAAAGAGAGTCGCAGGTGTAAGTTGAACCAAAATCCCTAACAACTTCAACTAAGAATCTGGTTTTCTCTGCTATCAACAATCAAATGTGTGTGTCTAGGGATGGTCACTGCGGCACTGAGGTCCCTTAAAGTGAAACATAGAACCCGTTATATTAGATGTTCCAAGATGCGCAAGCATCATAAGTTTGCAGAATGTAATTTAATTATTCTGTGAACTCATCAATAAAACAGGCAATCTTATCCTATATTCACAAGAATATTATTTTAAAATTAAAGTCAATTTTTTCTCATCATTTCGACAGTTAATCTTTGAATATAGGGATGCACATATAATGTATTTTTAATACATTGGTTTTCCACTACTTTGGCCATTCTAAAATAAATATATTTTGTAAAAGTGTGATAAATCTCAAGGACAGAAAAAATATTCAAGGTGGGCCATCAAGGTATCCCATCAGATTTTAGTATCTGATGGGATTCTACCTTAACCTTCGTTCTTCTGCAATTAGTTAGCACGTACTACTGCTGGCTTAGCAAGTTAAGAAAAGTTTATAGTGTAAATCATCCCAAATGCTTTTGTTATTGGATCTGGTACATGTATGGATTATACTGTTTGTCTGCAAATTTCATGATAATTTTTTTTTCTATTAGTTAATTATAAGCAACAATTCTATTTAAATTTAAATAATTAAATTAATAAATGAAATACTGCGTTTTTTCACTAATAAGTAAAATTTAGTCGCTTCTTACTTCGAAGGATCCTTTACTTCTTCTGTGACGAAATTCAGAAAGGCCCTTAAAAATTTTTTTATTTGATTAGAAAAATTGTTTGAAGTTAAAAAATTCTTGAAAAATTAATTCTTTTCAATTTTAAATTAATTATTGCTTTTTTGTAGATTTTGTAGCAGTTTTAAAATTTCTTTTAAATTTAGATTTTATAATTTTTAGATAGAATGAAATATTTTCATAAATATATAAAATTATAGACAGCGTTTTTCAATATTAATCTGTTATAAGTATATAAAACATGAAATATAAAAGTAATTTTGTAAATAATCCCTTTAAGTATAAGAATGGAAATTGTTCTTACACAGGATTTTCTTCATAACCAAGGGTAGGGATAATCGGATAATCATGTAAAAGTTGAGTTATTCTTCACTGATTCCACGGAAATAGTTTTCCGCAAATAAAATAAAATATAACATACAAAAAATACAAAAAAAAAAAAAAACTGAAATCTGCTCGGCAAATTTCAACTTATCATGTGTGAACTTGCGAGAACGGATGAATAAACTCAGGAATAAGCCAATGTTTAATAATGCACGAGATATAGGAAGCAATTGATAGGAACACTAACAAGAATGGCCAAATTCAATAGCCACGTGAATATAGCAATGTTGAACAGGCCAAGAACTTCATGAAGAATGAACTGTTCAAGAATCTCTAAAAGAATATTCAAAAGTAAGATAAATGTCGTCGTAAATGAAGAATGAAGTATTCCAAATTCTACAAGAAACGTTTATCAAATTCAATAGCCAAAAGAATATATCAAAGTTTTAAAATCTTACGCATAGATGAAGAATGAAGTATTCCAAATGCAATAAGAAGCAATATACAGCTCCATAAGCACGGGAAAATTCCAAAAATGATAAATGTGAAACTTCAAGAAGAATGAATTGATCGACGCACCAAGCGTACTTATAGCTATTGTATATACAAATGTATAAAATCTCAAGCCAAAACGTGAAAAGTACTTCAAAACCATACCAGAAAGCACTTCAAAGAAAAACCGAATTCTCCAGAAAATTCCTTAAGACTAACGTTGTTCATGAAGCATATCAAGAGTTAAGGGGCCCAAAGTAGCATTTTCGGCAAAATTCCTTAAGATTAACGTTATTCATGAAACATTTCTAGAATTAAGGAAGAACCCCTAACTAGGACAGCATTATGTTCACAACATGATAATATAATTGAATAAACATAATTTTTTAATGTGTTCTATTAAAATCACGAAAATATCTTGTTTTAAAAACTTAAATTGCTTCAACTATGAGAGTTATATAAAATTTTAACAAGATTTACAGTGTTATTATCATAAAAAATATTATTAACTTATTTTCAGTAAAATAAATAATGAAAAATAATAAAAGCTATTACCATCCACCATAAGCATAAAAGGCGTAATAAAATGATAAAGCAATGAAACCAGGCTTCGTAGTTGTATCTTGGAATGCATTTTCAAAATTTTGTACATTACCTGCATAAATTAAAAATAATGTATTCAATTTACTGTAATAATAACAAATTTACATCATAATTTTGCATATTTTGTACAATAATGCAGATATGGATATGTGTATCAAGGAATTTTGACAGCCTTGAGTAAAAATGAAATTTAATCCATATCCTTAGAGCGAATTTAAAGTTTCTCATATTCGGAACATTTAAATATTAAACATTTCAGAGACATGCAGAATGTGATACTGGAATTGGCGCATTAT